>OZ026526.1:13725753-14045753 GCA_964019695.1 Loripinus fragilis | reverse complement strand
ACTGACCGCAAGACCGTGGATGGGTAGGAATGGCTTTACGCATATACGATGCATGGTATGCATACCCAAAACTCATGTTCATATGCCTCACAGCCATAACGACTTTTGTTGTCTGCTCGAGATGGAAAGATTTAGTCTGCAGCCAATATTGCAAACAATATGGACCCAAAATATCGTTATGATAAGGGTTAGTGAAAGACAATAGCCGAATGGGTTATTTACCCCTAGGCAGTATCCCACTCTTTTGTATTCCAGTCAATATTTGTCTTTTGCTTCTTACGTCTGCTGCATATATTTAAATGCATCCCACAAAACTGTACCCGAGCGTAACAATCAAAATGAACCCCTGATCATACTGCTCTGAGAGAGAGAGAGAGAGAGAGAGAGAGAGAGAGAGAGAGAGAGAGAGAGAGAGAGAGAGAGAGAGAGAGAGAGAGAGATTCGTTTGGTATTATGGGCTTTTCACTTTGCATACCTAATTCCTGCTTTGCTTTTGGATGTAGGTACTAAACCCATTCACAACAAATGTTGTCTGTTTTGTCCTCTGCTGAAATGTTTTGAAGCATATTTTACAAAACAGTGTAGACCCAGATGTACGATTGATCCTGTAGGAGCATTCAAATATATGAGTTCATACTATTTGCCTCTATACCTAACTTAGTCAATATTACTATTCATCCTTAAAGCGCATTACACAGCTGTTGGCAAACAATTCTTCATTTTCGAGGAAAATAATGTTAGGTGTTTCACGTGGTAATAATGTTGGTATACATTTCCCCTTATTTGGGATACAATTTAAAAATGTCTGTTGTACATTACAGAGGTCGTTTTAAGTGAAAAAGATCTAACACGTTAAAAGCTTGTTCTGAATACAACTGATTATTCAAGCAAGCAAATATTCAGGTATATACGTAAAAGGTGGCATCAAGTTTTCCTGTTTACATGTTTAACACTTTTGTTAGAATTCTATTCTGTTTAAATGATACCAATACGAAACCAAGTCATATAAAAACGTTCAGTGAAATTGAAAAAAAAAACACAACAACAACAAAACTTAACCCTTAAAAAGCGCTAGTCACGAATGCAGCAATCTTCGCAAGCTAAGGGTACTAAAAGTAAGTAAGGGTGCAAAGATCGGGAATCGATACAATCAAGTACCAGACTTGACCCAGGATACCAATGGGAAAGTGACAAACTCACAGTTAGACACCACAAACGAGAGCCAAGAGGTCAGCCCTTTCCCAGCAGGTGACCACAAAGCACATATAAGTCCACGTCGTTACTTACGAACGAACGAAGTGGACTTTGTACCATTGGCTTGCGAAGATAGCTAAGGGTTAATTGCTAAAAAAAGTAAGTGAGTATGATCCGGAAATACCACAATCACAGACAGCAAACCAACCCACGACACCGTGAGGAAAAGCCACAAAACATTTACAGTAAAAAGACATCTGAAAGACAATAAAAGCAAAGCAACCAGCTCTCTCTTGCTAGTCAAGATGATTGCAAAACTAGAAAGGACGCAAAATAACGAACACCAAAACATAGACCAACACAGAACCCCCACAAACAATGGGAGGTACATAAAACAATAGATCAACAGCAACAGAACCACCGCCTTTGAACAAACAGCAGCCTAAGCTACTGGGGGCTTAAATGCACCTTACTGGCCCCAAATCATCGTCTTAGGTTACGTTGTTAATTGTTAAAACACAAAATTGTTTACTTCTGTGGGGGTTGAACCCACGAATGCGGCGTGTGCGCCAAGCACTGCAACCTCAGACGCCCTTAACCATTACACCATCGAGGCATCCCCAAAAAAGGATGCTCAAATAGCGTATATGCCTCGATGGTGTAATGGTTAAGGACGTCAGACGTTGCAGTGCTAGGCGCGCACACCGCATTCGTTGGTTCAACCCCCACAGAAGTCGAAATATTTATATGGATTATGTCTCCACTGTACAAAAAGACAAATGTCGCTGCTACAGACTGAGAATGATAATTCTACTAGTTGTATCCAAAATTGTTTAGCTCGCATGGAAGTTTCCTGTCTAATGCAATGCATCATCACTGAATAACGCTCTAATCAAATTAACACACTATGATGAAACAAAGAAAAGGGCTCATGACTCACAGATAGAAAAGGGCTCATGACTCACAGATAGTCAGAGCTAAAGAAAACCTCAAGTTAATTGAGCTACGGTAGGCCCAGCATCAGGTACCAACTTACAGATTAAAGCTTTACGTCAGGGCCTTCATTGAGTCTGAGGCCTGACCCACCGCAATGCAATTAAAGAGGAAACCATGGCTATAAACCGTGATTGGGTTTACAACTAGGCATGTAGACTGTCGCATATCCCTGTTGTATCCCACTCTTTTGTAACGTTTAATTATCTTCTTAAATTGTTCTATAAAATAAGGCTTTCCAGCAATTATTTCAAATCTATAAACTAAATCAACATAAAATATAGGTTCTGATATGCCTTGTTGCAGAAGAGTTTTTAAACAAATATTGTATTTCACAATCAACTCTGAGTGTCTGTAATAAAATATAGAAAAGATTTTTTTTTGGTATTTTGTTCTTCATTCACTTTAACTGTACTGATAAATTTAAATCTTTTAATTCCTACTTGTGCAAATGTAGTCCTGTGTTTTAACGTGAACGATTTGTGAGTAGTTTTTGACAAACAACATTGTAACTCAACGGTTACTAGGATTGGAAGAATATATCATGACATTTGAAAAGAAAGTTTTCTCCAAGTAAGTAAGTAAGGGTGCAACGACAAGGAATCGGCAGGGCCGTCGTCGGCTTTTTGAAAGTGGTACGTGGCTATTAAACGCCGTCGACGTTCACCGTCGTGTGACGACGACACAAGTGGGGGGAGCACGAGAGGGGGTAAGTCGTTAGGGGTGTTTGGTGGACCTTCCCCACGGAAATTTTGTAATTAAAGATGACTAAAGAAGCGATTCTGTTACACTTCGAGACCATGTTTGATTTTTACATTACTCGGTTCAAAGGGACGAAAATGATTGCTTACTACTTCAGCATATGCGATATAATTGGCTTTTGGCAGGGGGTCGTAGTCCTTTGTAAAATTGTGTATTCCTACTGGGGAGTTAAATCTGGCACGAGAAGAAAATGGCGGCACCCTCGGATTCCCTGTTGCTCAAATAAAAGTCATTGGGATATTGCGTTGAAGCAATGTTATCTTTTTGCATGTAATACCATTCCACAATTTTCATGCCTATGTTTCCTCAATTAGGAAAGCGGATCACATTTGTAGGGAAGCCCTGGAGGGACATTTTGACTTATTACTTATTACTTATTACTTACTACTTATTACTTATTACTTACTACTTATTACTTACTACTTATTACTTACTACTTATTACTTATCACTTATTACTTACTACTTATCACTTATTACTTATCATATCATTTATAACCCCTATAACGACGGGAAGCTCTTATCTTTGCTTTATCTCCTTGTTATATCTTGATTTATATGTTTTAGGAGATGATGCATTGATAAGTTAGGGGTCTTTCATGCAAACCAAATATCTATGTGTCTTGATCCACATCTGAATTAAGGGTGAGGTTTGCGCCGTTAAACCGGTTTAAACCCTCCAGTAAAATATTTTACTGACCGTTCCAAGGCGGTACTTCTTTTGTGGATCGTTTATGTTTTTGTTCTGTCTCGTGTTTGCTTTGTCTTTGTGCGCGTTTGTTTATATGTGCTTTGTGGTCACCTGCTGGGAAAGGGCTGACCTCTTGGCTCTCGTTTGTGGTGTCTGCTGTGAGTTTGTCACTTTCCCATTGGTATCCTGGGTCAGGTGTGGTACTTGATTGTATCGATTCCTGATCTTGCACCCTTACTTACTTCCATTGTACATTCCCTGTAATAGCCGTAGCAACAGCAGAAGCAGCAGCAGCAGCAGTAGCAGTAGTAGTAGTAGTAGTAGTAGTAGTAGTAGTGTAGTTGGTGTTACTGTGTTTGCTGTAGTAGTAGTAGTAGTAGTAGTAGTGTAGTAGTAGTAGTAGTTGTAGTAGTAGTATATGAGTAGTTTGTGACTGTTTTTGCTGTAGTAGTAGTAGTAGTAGTAGTAGTAGTAGTAGTAGTAGTAGTAGTAGTAGTAGTAGAAGTAGTAGTAGTAGTAGTAGTAGTAGTAGTAGTAGTAGTAGTAGTAGAAGAAGTTGTAGTAGTAGTAGTGGTGGTAGTAGTAGTCGTAGAAGTTATAGTAGTAGTAGTAGCAGTAGTAGTGTAGTAGTAGTAGAAGAAGTAGTAGTAGTAGTAGCAGCAGCAGCAGTAGTAGTATTAGTAGTGGGAGTGTAGTAGTAGTAGTAGTAGTAGTAGTATATGTGTTGTTGTTGATGTTTTTGCTGTAATAGTAGTAGTAGCAGTAGTGGTAGTAGTAGGAGAAGGAGTAGTAGAAGGAGTAGTAGTAGTAGTAGTAGTAGTAGTAGTAGTAGTAGTAGTAGTAGTAGTAGTAGTAGTAGTAGAAGTAGTTGTAGTAGGAGTAGAAGTAGTAGTAGTAGTAGTAGTAGTAGTAGTAATAGTAGTAAAACTAGTAGTAGTAAAAGTGGTGGTTTAAGTAGTAGGAAAACTGTTTGATATTGATGTTGTAGAAGTGTATCAGTGGAATAGATATAGTAATAGTTTGTAGATGTTGTTTGGTGCTGTAGTAGTGTTGTGTAATAGTGCTGGCGGTGGTGGTGGTGGTGGTGGTTAGTAATAGTAGTAGTGGTGGTTATAGTTATGACTTTTTGCTATTACTTATGACTTATTTGCTATACTTTATGACTTATTAGTTATTACTTATTACTTAATAGTTATTACTTACTAGTTATTACTTAATACTTACTACTTAATACTTATTACTTAATACTTATTACTTATTACTAATTACTTAATACTTATTACTTATTACTTATTACTTATTACTTAATACTTATTACTTAATACTTACTTGTTAGTAGTAGTAGTAGTAGTAGTAGTAGTAGTAGTAGTAGTAGTAGTAGTAGTAGTGTATAAGTAGAATAGTTTGAGTAATAGTTTGTTGATGTTGTTTGTTGCTGTAGAAGTGTTGATGTAATAGTAGTTGTAATAGTGATGGTATTATTACTACTACTATTACAACAACACTGCTACAGCATCAAACAACATCTACAAACTATAACTATTTTAATAATACACTACTACAGCATCAATAACAACCAGTTTCCTACTACTTAAACCACCACTTTTACTACTACTAGTTTTACTACTACTACTTCTACTACTACTACTACTACTACTACTACTACTACTACTACTACTACTACTACTACTACTGATACTACTACTACTGCTGCTGCTTCTACTACTACTACTGTTACTGCTATAACAACAACTACTACTACAGCAAAATCAGCAACAACAACTACTTCTACTACTACTACTACTACTACTACTACTACTACTACTACTACTACTACTACTACTACTACTACTACTACTACAGCAAAAACAGTCACAAACTACTCATATACTACTACTACAACTACTACTACTACACTACTACTACTACTACTACTACAGCAAACACAGCAACACCAACTACACTACTACTACTACTACTACTACTACTTCTACTTCTACTACTACTACTACTACTACTACTACTACTACTACTACTACTACTACTACTACTTCTACTACTACTACTACTACTACTACTACTACTACTACTGCTGCTGCTGCTTCTGCTGTTGTTACGGCTATTACAGGGAATGTACAATGGAAGTAAGTAAGGGTGCAAGATCAGGAATCGATACAATCAAGTACCACACCTGACCCAGGATACCAATGGGAAAGTGACAAACTCACAGCAGACACCATAAACGAGAGCCAAGAGGTCAGCCCTTTCCCAGCAGGTGACCACAAAGCACATATAAACAAACGCGCACAAAGACAAAGCAAACACGAGACAGAACAAAAACATAAACGATCCACAAAAGAAGTACCGCCTTGGAACGGTCAGTAAAATATTTTACTGGAGGGTTTAAACCGGTTTAACGGCGCCAACCTCACCCTTAATTCAGATGTGGATCAAGACACATAGATATTTGGTTTGCATGAAAGACCCCTAACTTATCAATGCATCATCTCCTAAAACATATAAATCAAGATATAACAAGGAGATAAAGCAAAGAAAAGAGCTTCCCGTCGTTATAGGGGTTATAAATGATATGATAAGTAATAAGTAATAAGTGATAAGTAGTAAGTAATAAGTGATAAGTAATAAGTAGTAAGTAATAAGTAATAAGTAGTAAGTAATAAGTAATAAGTCAAAATGTCCCTCCAGGGCTTCCGTACATTTGCGTTATTTTAATTTGATAAGAAAAAAAAAGGAAACAAAATGTCTATGGGGTTGGGGTCGGACTTCAATTTGTAAACGAGTATATATCTATCTATCTATCTTCCAATACATCTTAACCCCCGAGGGGGACGTCAGACGGGTATTCCGGAATACCAAGTGCTGAGGGGGTTAGTTGAAATAAAGTGATAGAAAAGGTGGTGAGATGAGTTTGTACAGTGCGAGAAGGAGTGTTAGTATAGGTAAAAGATAAAACAGAAGCTGGTATTCAGGGGGACACATGAATTACCTGGCAGACAGCACCGGGTGGGAAGGGTCGGTATGTTGACAGCGAGGGCGTTCCAGTGGATAATTGTTCTAGGGAAAAATGTGAACCTGTAATAGTCTTTGAGAGTCTGGATCTGTCTGTATGCTAAAGGATGTATGTGTCGTGATGTTCTGGTGTTTCGAACAAGGTAGTCTGATGCAGGGATAGCTACAAGGTCATATGTGACCTTATACATCATCACGAGTCGGCTATCAATGCGACGTTGGTCTAAGGGGCGCCAGTTTAGGTCCTTCAACATAGCAGTGACACTAGAGATGTATCTATAATCTCTTGTAGCCCACCTTGCAGCCCTTCTTTGGACTGCTTCCACTTTATTTATATCTGATGTGGTATGGGGATACCATACTGTTGAAGCATACTCCAACTGAGGCCTTACAAGAGTTTTGTATGCTACTGATTTAAGGTCCTTATTATGGACCCGGATATTTCTTTTAAGGAAACCAAGAGTTTGGTTTGCCTTTTTTGTGGTAATGTCAATATGTTTGGACCATGAGAGGTCGTCCGCAATGGTGACCCCGAAGTACTTTGCTGCTGGGACACTTTCCAGCTCTACATTATGTAGAATGTACTTGGTGTTGAGGGGTTTTGCCTTTTTTGTGATTTGAAGGACCTGACATTTAGAGGGGTTAAATTGCATATCCCACATCTTTTCCCATTGTTCGAGACTTGCTAGGTCTGTTTGTAGGACCTCGCTTTCTGTGGTTGAGCTGATTGCGAGGTATAAGGCAGTGTCGTCTGCGAAAAGTCTGACTCTGGATTTGACCTGCTCAGGCAGGTCATTTATGTATGCAAGGAAGAGGATTGGACCGAGAACAGAGCCCTGTGGGACGCCAGAGGAGACTGGGATTTTTTCTGAGTTAATTCCATTGATTACCACGGCCTGTTTTTGATTATCCAAAAAGTCCTTAATCCATTTTAGAGTGTCTCCTCTGATGCCATAATGGTGAAGTTTTAGAAGGAGTTTTTCATGGGCAACTTTATCAAAAGCTTTACTAAAGTCCAAAGGAAGTAGTTACATGCTGCATTAGAGGAGCAATGAATGGGCAACAATATACTGGGCTACATAGTGTAGTCGGTAATGCGTCTGACTGCAGATCCAGGGCAGGGGCCGCGGGTATGATAAATTCTAGCCCAGACTCATATGAGGGTCAGGGGGGGGGGGGGGGGGTCTGGTATTCCCTATTCAAAAAAAAATTAAATTTAGCTCATTATTCATCTCATTAAAATTTTGGGTTATTCATTAAAATAAGACCAATTAGATCATTAAAAGTAAGAAAGGTGGCAAAGAAATCTGATTATTCATTATTTTTTCTTCAATTTATTTAAAATAAGGTCTATTCATAAATTTTTAGGCCCTTATTATTCACTATTCATTTTTTTGGCTCATTATTCTCTATTAATTATAAAAAAGGGCCATTATTCACTAATCATTATACCCCATCATATTCCTGTTCATAAACCCCTAAACCAATACTTTTGCAAACAGTGAAGACCCAGATGAAATGCTGCATTAAAAAGATCTCCAGACAAAAAATACAATCTTTTTTCAAAATTATAACCTGACACCATTCGATACCTACAATGGACTATCCGAAGTTTATTGTATCAAACCAGAAGGAAGAATCCCTCAGTATACAAAGGGTAAAAAGATTCTTCCCAGAATGCTGTGATACTGGGACAATCCTTATTTGATGCCCAAAATCCATTCCCAGAGGTGTAGGAACATGTCCCAGACTGACAGTGAGAAGGGTACAGGAACATGTCCCAGACTGACAGTGAGCAGGGTATAGGAACATGTCCCAGACTAACAGTGAGCATGTTATAGGAACATGTCCAAGACTGACAGTGGGCAGGGTGTATGACATGTCCCAGGCTGACAGTGAGCATGGTATAGGAACATATCCCAGACTGACAGTGAGCAGGGTAAATGAACTTATCCCAGACTGACAGTGAGCAGGGTATAGGAACATGTCCCAGACTGACAGTGAGCAGGGTATAGTAACATGTCCCAGACTGACAGTGAGCAGGGTATAGGAACTTGACCCAGACTGACGGTGAGCAGGGTATAGGAACATGTCCCAGACTGACAGTGAGCAGGGTATAGGAACATGTCCCAGAGTGACAGTGAGCAGGGTATAGGAACATGTCCCAGACTGACTGTGAGCAGGGTATAGGAACATGTCCCAGACTGACAGTGAGCAGGTTATACGAGGGTCATCCAATAAAGAATGAGACTTTCTTTATAGTTAAAAAATCTGTGTGTGTATTTAGTTAAAACTCACCATACTAATAGTATAACATCTTAGCAATTCAGGAATATAAACAATATGCTTGTGATTGATCAGTTGCCATAGTAATGGAATGTTTTGTGGAAGGACTTGAAGATGCATGGCCACGTTTACACTATTTTTTGCATACCCACGGTTAACCAACGTCATTTATTTTCCTCATAGGAGGCATCTAACCTATTGATATCATTTTTTCTACTGAACAATCTTAGTGATACATAAAATGCAATGAAAGAAGAACTAATTATGCATAACCTTTATTTTGGTTGCCTAGCAACCGATTAACTTGATTTTTTAAAAACACACTACTTTGCGTTGCTATGGTAACTATGTTAGTAAAGGATATCCCACAAAATGTAGCGCTACGTAAAGCTAATTATAATTAGGTATAGATGAACAGAACCCTGTTCACTTAAATTGCCTTCGAATATTTGATATTAACGTTATAAGTCATGAGGTCAGTGGAAAATACCATTTTTTTCTAAAAAGTCTGATTTTTAAGCTTTATTTCCATGGTAACAGCTCAAAACTCTGAAACATTACTTTCTGCCATTGGTTATAGATAGATTGCATGAGCATGTATAAGTATTCATAGAAAAATAATCTATACATTTTAACGTGTTGCCATGGTGACCACCTATACTGAGCCGGCCACGGATGTTTGCTTAGTCTTCTAATGTTGGATAGCAACAACAGTTGGAACTGTGTAACTCGACGAATATGGTTCATGTGAATAGCCAAAAAGTCATGCTAGCGTTGAACGAGATTTCATAAGTCTAGCATGTAAATTCACTGTACTATAGAAAAAGTCTCATTCTTTATTGGATGTATAGGAACAAGTCCCAGACTGACAGTGAGCAGGGTATAGGAACATGTCCCAGACTGACAGTGAGCAGGGTATAGGAACATGTCCCTGACTGACAGTGAGCAGGTATAGGTACATGTCCCAGGCTGACAGTGAGCAAGGTATAGGAGCATGTCCCAGACTGACAGTGAGCAGGTATAGGTACATGTCCCAGGCTGACAGCAAGCAGGGTATAGGAACTTGTCCCAGACTGACAGTGAGCAGGGTATAGGAAAATGTACCAGACTGACAGTGAGCAGGGTATAGGAACATGTCCCAGACTGACAGTGAGCAGGGTATAGGAAAATGTACCAGACTGACAGTGAGCAGGGTATAGGAACATGTCCCAGACTGACAGTGAGCAGGTATAGGTACATGTCCCCAGCTGCCAGCGAGCAGGGTATAGGAACTTGTCCCAGACTGACAGTGAGCAGGTAATAGGAACATGTCCCAGACTGACAGTGAGCAGGGTATAGGCACATGTCCCAGACTGACAGTGAGCAGGGTATAGGAACATGTCCCAGACTGACAGTGAGCAGGGTATAGGAACATGTCCCAGACTGACAGTTAGCTCATATAGGAACATGTTCCAGACTGACAGTGAGCAGGTATAGGAACATGTCCCAGACTGACAGTGAGCAGGGTATAGGTACATGTCCCAGACTGACAGTGAGCAGGTATAGGAACATGTCCGAGACTGACAGTGAGCAGGTATAGGTACATGTCCAAGACTGACAGTGGGCAGGGTATAGGAACATGTCCCAGGCTGACATTGAGCATGGTATAGGAACATATCCCAGACTGACAGTGAGCAGGGTATAGGAATATGTCCCAGACTGACAGTGATCAGGGTATAGGAACATGTCCAAGACTAACAGTGAGCAGGTTAAAGGAACATGTCCCAGACTGACAGAGAGCAGGGTATAGTGACATGTCCCAGACTGACAGTGAGCATGGTATAGGAACATATCCCAGACTGACAGTGAGCAGGGTAAAGGAACTTATCCCAGACTGACACTGAGCAGGGTATAGGAACATGCCCCAGACTGACAGTGAGCAGGGTATAGGAACATGTCTCAGACTGACAGTGAGCAGGCTATAGGAACTTGATCCAGGCTGACGGTGAGCAGGGTATAGGAACATGTCCCAGACTGACAGTGAGCTCATATAGGAACATGTTCCAGACTGACAGTGAGCAGGGTATAGGAACATGTCCCAGACTGACAGTGAGCAGGGTATAGGAACTTGACCCAGACTAACTGGGTATAGGGTATAGGAACATGTCTCAGACTGACAGTGAGCAGGGTATAGGAACATGTCCCAGGCTGACAGTGGGCAGGGTATAGGAACATGTCCCAGACTGACAGTGAGCAGGGTATAGGAACATGTCCCAGACTGACAGTGAGCAGGGTATAGGAACATGTCCCAGACTGACAGTGAGCAGGTATAGGTACATGTCCAAGACTGACAGTGAGCAGGATATAGGAACATGTCCCAGACAGACAGTGAGCAAGGTAAAGGAACATGTCCCAGACTGACAGTGACATGTCCCAGACTGACAGTGAGCAGGGTATAGGAACATGTCCAAAACTGACAGTGAGCAGGGTATAGGAACATGTGCCAGACTGACAGTGAGCAGGGTATAGGAACATGTCCCAGACTGACAGTGAGCAGGTTATAGGAACATTTCCCAGACTGACAGTGAGCTCATATAGGAACATGTTCCAGACTTACAGTGAGCAGGTATAGGAACATGACCCAGACTGACAGTGAGCTGGGTATAGGAACTTGTCCCAGACTGACAGTGAGCAGGTATAGGAACATGTCGCATACTGACAGTGCAGGTATAGGAACATGTCCCAGACTGACAGTGCAGGTATAGGAGCATGTCCCAGACTGACAGTGCAGGTATAGGAACATGCCCCATACTGACAGTGAGCAGGGTATAGGAACATGTCCAAGACTGACAGTGAGCAGGGTATAGGAACATGTACCAGACTGACAGTGAGCAGGGTATAGGAACATGTCCCAGACTGACAGTGAGCAGGTTATAGGAACATGTCCCAGACTGACAGTGAGCAGGGTATAGGAACATGTCCCACACTGACAGTGAGCAGGGTATAGGAACATGTCCCAGACTGACAGTAAGCATGGTATAGGAACAAGTCCCAGACTGACAGTGAGCAGGGTATAGGAACATGTCCCACACTGACAGTGAGCAGGGTATAGGAACATGTCCCAAACTGACAGTGAGCAGGGTATAGGAACATGTCCCAGACTGACAGTGAGCAGGGTATAGGAACATGTACCAGACTGACAGTGAGCAGGTTATAGGAACATGTCCCAGACTGACAGTGAGCAGGTTATAGGAACATTTCCCAGACTGACAGTGAGCTCATATAGGAACATGTGCCAGACTGACAGTGAGCAGGTATAGGAACATGACCCAGACTGACAGTGAGCTGGGTATAGGAACTTGTCCCAGACTGACAGTGAGCAGGTATAGGAACATGCCCCATACTGACAGTGCAGGTATAGGAACATGTCCCAGACTGACAGTGAGCAAGTTATAGGAACATGTACCAGACTGACAGTGAGCAGGGTATAGGAACATGTCCCAGACTGACAGTGAGCAGGGTATAGGAACATGTACCAGACTGACAGTGAGCAGGGTATAGGAACATGTCCCAGACTGACAGTGAGCAGGGTATAGGAACATGTCCCAGACAGACAGTGAGCAGGTTATAGGAACATGTCCCAGACTGACAGTGAGCAGGTTATAGGAACATGTCCCAGACTGACAGTGAGCAGGTATAGGAACATGCCCCATACTGACAGTGCAGGTATAGGAACATGTCCCAGACTGACAGTGAGCAGGTTATAGGAACATGTACCAGACTGACAGTGAGCAGGGTATAGGAACATGTCCCAGACTGACAGTGAGCAGGGTATAGGAACATGTCCCAGACAGACAGTGAGCAGGTTATAGGAACATGTCCCAGACTGACAGTGAGCAGGGTATAGGAACATGTCCCAGACTGACAGTGAGCAGGGTATAGGAACATGTCCCAGACAGACAGTGAGCAGGTTATAGGAACATGTCCCAGACTGACAGTGAGCAGGGTATAGGAACATGTCCCAGACTGACAGTGAGCAGGGTATAGGGACATGTCCCAGACTGACAGTGAGCAGGGTATAGGAACATGTACCAGGCTGACAGTGAGCAGGGTATAGGAACATGTCCCAGACTGACAGTGAGCAGGGTATAGGAACATGTACCAGACTGACAGTGAGCAGGTTATAGGAACATGTCCCAGACTGACAGTGAGCAGGTTATAGGAACATTTCCCAGACTGACAGTGAGCTCATATAGGAACATGTGCCAGACTGACAGTGAGCAGGTATAGGAACATGACCCAGACTGACAATGAGCTGGGTATAGGAACTTGTCCCAGACTGACAGTGAGCAGGTATAGGAACATGCCCCATACTGACAGTGCAGGTATAGGAACATGTCCCAGACTGACAGTGAGCAGGTTATAGGAACATGTACCAGACTGACAGTGAGCAGGGTATAGGAACATGTCCCAGACTGACAGTGAGCAGGGTATAGGAACATGTACCAGACTGACAGTGAGCAGGGTATAGGAACATGTCCCAGACTGACAGTGAGCAGGGTATAGGAACATGTCCCAGACAGACAGTGAGCAGGTTATAGGAACATGTCCCAGACTGACAGTGAGCAGGTTATAGGAACATGTCCCAGACTGACAGTGAGCAGGTATAGGAACATGCCCCATACTGACAGTGCAGGTATAGGAACATGTCCCAGACTGACAGTGAGCAGGTTATAGGAACATGTACCAGACTGACAGTGAGCAGGGTATAGGAACATGTCCCAGACTGACAGTGAGCAGGGTATAGGAACATGTCCCAGACAGACAGTGAGCAGGTTATAGGAACATGTCCCAGACTGACAGTGAGCAGGGTATAGGAACATGTCCCAGACTGACAGTGAGCAGGGTATAGGAACATGTACCAGGCTGACAGTGAGCAGGGTATAGGAACATGTCCCAGACTGACAGTGAGCAGGTTATAGGAACATGTCCCAGACTGACAGTGAGCTCATATAGGAACATGTTCCAGACTGACAGTGAGCAGGTATAGGAACATGACCCAGACTGACAGTGAGCTGGGTATAGGAACTTGTCCCAGACTGACAGTGAGCAGGGTATAGGAACATGTCCCTGACTGACAGTGAGCAGGGTATAGGAACATCCCATCTATCAAAGTTTATCGCTGTGCAGTCCTTCTTGTGATAGGGATTTGGAGATTATGTGGTCAAGTTGTAGCTCTCGATTTTTTTTACCATGGGATTTTACAAAGGAATTCCAATAATGGTCACTTTTGTTATAATTCCTTTGTAAATTGTCCCTTTACAACATGGTTCAATTATATCACAGTTGATCCCATAGTGTTTTAAAGAACTGCATATTACTTGGTCCCCACAATTTAAGGCTCTAAATCTAAGTAAATATAATGCCCCTGTGTTCAAATAAGAGTCACTTCCGGATTTTGAGCAATCTAATCTGAGTATACTATACACTAACAAGTCAATTTTTATCTAATAGCTTTGTCGCAATATTTAGGAATATTACCGTAAATATTTCAAATTTTCTCATGTTACCTGTAAAGTGCACTTGAGATCTGACCAAATTTGTATTACACCACAAACAAACATGAAAATTATTTTAAATTGACAAATTGTTCACAGTAGGGCCCTTTCAACAATTAGGTTTTCAAGCAAAGAAATGGGTGTTAAGTGTTTGTTTAACATTTCTCCAGTGGAGAAAATTAATATATTCGCATTGATATGATTAGTAGTTTGATTTAACACTTTCCTTGTTATCCGCGACTTTTGACGTCTGCTGTTAAATTTTGCAAACAGTTTGAATCTAGATCAGGCCCGACAAAATGTCGGGCCTGATCTGGATCCAAACTGTTTGACAGCTTGATGGCATTCCTGAACGAATTTTTTGAAAAGGTTGATTTGTCAGGCCTGCTCTGGATCCAAACTTTTTGACAGCCTGATGGCATTCCTGAACAATTTTCTTGAAAAAGTTGATTTTGAAAAAATCACTCAGCAGACAACAAAAAAAAATTGTGATCAAATTACCCAGCATGCAAACAGTTAATTCATTGAGTGTCTGAACCAAAAAAAGCATTGGCATTAATGAAATAGTCCCAGTTCAATATAGTTTTGACATTGTTTGTCCATCCATTCAGTCCATCCATCTATCAGTACTCATGTTGCCCGTATGTACTCACAAACAGACTTTGTTGGCTACTTTGAATTTTCAAAAAATCTCTTTAATATGTTGTCCGGCCGTTTGTCTGTCCATACTCACAAATGAACCTTTGTTGGCTACTTTGAAGTGAATTTACC
Organism: Loripinus fragilis; assembly: GCA_964019695.1. Lineage (NCBI taxonomy): Eukaryota > Metazoa > Mollusca > Bivalvia > Lucinida > Lucinidae > Loripinus > Loripinus fragilis. Next base: position 14,030,490 of record OZ026526.1, on the reverse strand, counting down.
AAAAATTTTCTTACGTTATCCGTCCGTCTGTCTGTCCATACTCACAAATGGACCCTTGTTGGCTACTTTGAAATCTAAAAAAAATTCTCTTATGTTGTCCGTGCGTCTGTCTGTCCATACTTACAAATAAGCACTTGCTGGCTACTTTGAACTCCCAAAATATTCTCTTATGTTGTCCGTCCATCTGTCTGTTTTACTCACAAATGGATCTTTGTTGGCTTATTTGATTTCACAAAAAATCTCTTACGTTATCCGTCCGTCTGTCTGTCCATACTCAGAAATGGACCCTTGTTGGCTACTTTGAAATGAATTCCCAAAAATTCTCTTTAAGTTGTCCATCTGTCTGTCCATACTTACAAATTGACCCTTGTTGGCTACTTTGAACTCCCAAAAATTCTCTTAAGTTGTCCATCCTTCTGTCTGTCTATACTCATAAATCAACCATTGTTGGCTCCTTTGAATTTCCAAAAATTCTCTTCCCTTGTCTGTTCGCCTGTCTGTACTCACAAATTGACCTTTGTTGGCTGCCATTAATTCCCTAAAGTTCAATTACTTTGCCCGTCAGTCTGTCTGTTTGTACTCACAATTGGAACTTTGTTGGCTACTTTGAATTCCCAAAAATTATTTTACCTTGTCTGTCCATCTGTCCGTCTGTGCGCACAAATAGACCCTTGTTGGCTACTTTGAATTCCCAATTTGCTAACAATATGAGTCTGATCAGAGTTTATACTGTTCACTTCCATGATGAAAGTAGTCTGGAGTATCCAGCAGACTTAAAAAGCAGACAATATTTTCAGAACCAAAAAAGTTGATAGTGTTTGTTTTATATTTACCAGGACTACTGTCATGCCAGCTAAGAGTGGCAGTGACGTCATGTTTTGTTAACACAGTTATCAGGGACTTAGAATCGATAGATCACTTGTGTATGAATCCTATTTGCAGGATAGGATTAATACACAAGTGATCAATCGATTCACATTAGCTTAAGTGGAGTGTACAAGTTCATGTTTTACTTTCCTTGCTAGCAGCAACTTTTAATGTCCGTCCTGATCTGATCCAAACTGTTTCACACTGTCAGATAGTGTTCCTGATAGAATTTTTTGAAAAAGTTAATTTTGAAAAAAGTCGGCAGTCAAAAAGAAAGCATTAAAAATTACCAATCATGCAAAGTATTATGAATATGGGACCAGGGGCCTGTTGAATTTTGGGGAAAAGCATTTGGACCATCAAAATTGGAAAAAAGATGATACTGTTTAAAAGAACAGCAGTATAAAGCTTAGCTGTGACATATTTGCTGCTTAAAAAAGAATTACCCTTCTTAAAACTCATGAAAATTTGTATAAAAATGTGAATGAAAAAAAAAATTGTTTTCATTCACATCTTTATGCTAATTTTCATGGATCTGTAACTTTGCTATTTTGGCTCTGATTTTCATGAAATTTCCACCAAAATGTAGAACTGAGAAATTGGGAATGATATACACCATTTTGGGAAGTTTTTACTCATTTTTTAATTGGGATGGAGCTGATCATAGGCCCCCAATCAGGCATAGGAAAATCCCTGGCCCCTGGTTCAAACCTCTTCAGATGCAGTGTATCTTTGTGTCCTTGACCTATCACAAAATATTTCATCTGGCTACTACAGTCATTGTTCATAGGTTAATTTCTATTTTAATTATATTTCAGAAAATTGCCCATGAAAGAGAAAAATTATTACAAAGGCCAGCCTCAGAAGAAAGTAAGTTTTCCTTGACTCATTTAAACCAAATGGAATTTCCCACTCTTATCAATTGGACCAGTTTGGGTATTTGGGTGGTATTTTTCATTCAAATTTTAAAGCAAACAGTGTGGAGACTGATCAGGTGCCGCATTTTGCAGCGTCTGATCTGGGTCTGCACTGTTTGCCAATAACCCACAAAAAGGATGCTAGGCTTATTTGGGTTAATTAATACCATGTTTACTCGAAATATCCTAACACTTGAAATCTATCACTAGTGGCCACTGTTGTTGCATGGCATTAATTTATAGCGAAAGAAATGTAGGGCTTGATCTAGATCCAAACAGTGTGACACTAAGTCTAATAAAATATGGGCCAGGATATGACAAAAGGTACCTTATGGTTATGTCCATCAAAATCTAGTTCATGCTGCCTCTGCAAAGTACTATCTCTTAAGAGCATTCACTAAAAATTGAAGCAGTTATCTTTAATATTGACACATAATGCTAGCCAAAAGTTCTAACCGGCCACCTGCATTTTATTAATTTTCTTCAAAACCTAAAATGACATGACTACTCCTTTTGCATCTCATGTCATGAACCCTACACAGTAAAGATATTGACAAAATGTTCAACAGTACATGCAGGATGCCAATTTGAATAGTGGTACCCCCATTTTCAAAATTCTCATTTTGGCACAATTTGTTAGTCGTGACTTTTTGAAATACGCCCCCCCCTTTCACATGCAAAACTTTGTCATTTCAACAGCCTAACTCATATTGAACACTTAAGTGCTGAAATGAACACTTCATCTGCATGAGACCCATCGCTATTGGCCAAAGTGTCAAAAATTACCCCACCATCCAATGCAAACTATTGTGAATTTTGAAATTGAGGGTATGTGTATTCGCAAAAGCCTCCGGGATACTATTGAATCAATTTTTCTTAGCCGTTTTCTGGTATTGTTTACTGATAGGCTGGCCTATTCGGTAGTGCAAATGAAATTGATATAGTGCTTACAGCTTTTCAGAAAATCGGTGAAAACACATGTGACCGGTTAGAACTTTTGACTAGTATATATGGAGGTTTGAAGCTACATATGAAATCTGGTTTGGAAAGTGACGTCAGGAAGAATGTTAAACCTTATATGATGTCAGAGCGCTGTTCTCTATTTGTGTCTTGGTTATTGTTGACTCGTACATCATCTAACAAATATAATTTATTCACACGCATTATCTATGTTTCAAGGTATAATGTAAATGCAAATGAAATTGTACGACATAATGCTTTTTAAGTCATAGTAAAGGCATTTAAAGTGACCCACTCTTTGTTTAAACTTAAACTAAGGGTAGGTCACTTTAAATGCCTATAATATGACACTATAAAATCATGTGCTATTTTGTCATTTTAGGCATTTTCCAAATGTCTATTATGCAATAATTGCTGGAATGCCTTAAGGACTCTTTTCTCAGATCCACGCTCTATGTATGATAAAAACTTATGGAATTTCTGGGGGTCATTATTGAAGGCCAGGCATTGCCTTTTGTAGTAGGCATAATTAAGAGTGCCCAAGCACTGGGAAATACAGAAAACTTTGAATCAACAAGTTAATAAAATATTTAAATATTTGATTTTCACCTGTATCAAGAAGATAAATACATGAGAAAAATATATCCAACTCTTTCCTTGCTTGCTGCAACTTGTTGTCTAAATTTGATAACCTTTGCAAACAGTTTGGACCCAAATCAGGACCGACAAAACATCGGTCCTGACCCAGATCCAAACCATTTGACACTTGGATAGTGTTTCTGAAGAATTTTTTTGTGAAAAAGTTAATTTTGGAAAAAGTCAGCAGACCACAACAAAAGCATGAACATTACCCAGCATGTGTGTTGGTTAAAGAAGTTGTGACCTCATCCAAAAGTGGGCAATTTCTGGGACTGGGAAAACGACTGTAGCCTTAATACTGGTACAAGTTTCTTAATAGTCGATACAGCTGTACTTTTTACCAAGCTGAGCATTTTAACTCCTGCCGATAAGTTTTGCAAACAGTTTGGACCCACATCCAAACCGTTTGATAGTTTTCCTGAATTTTTCTTATTTTGAAAAGTGGTTTTTAAAAAAGTTAGAGGATGACAATTAAAGCAGGAAAAATTAACGATTATGTAAAGTCAAAGTGTAAGGAACAGCATTAACCCTTAAGCACCTGCTGAAATAATCTGAAAATGTTGTCTGCTTAAGTTATCTGCTGCATATATTTGTGAAATGTAAGTAGTCATTGGGGGGGGGGGGGGGGGGGGGGGGGGCATTTAATCTATCCAATTCTTCTTTTCTCTTTTCCTCTGTATGGGAGGCAGTGGCGGATCCAGAGGGGGTTCAACGGGTTTGTTCAAACCCCCCTTTGAGACAACCCTATTCCATTTTCATGAATAATTTTCAGAAAAATCAGGAAAAAAAGCAAATTATCCGGTACAATCAACAAATCAAACCCTCTTTGTAAATTTGAACCCCACTATCAAGAAATCCTGGATCCGCCCTTGGGAGGATTTTAGACATGACTGAAATATTGTTGACTGGGACTTTAAAGTCTTAACTCAATCAAACAATTAATAAGTATCGAGTCAAACAGTGTGGAACCTAATTAGACTGCTCCGATCTGTGTCTACTCTGTTTGTCAGAGAGGCTTTTAAAACATTCCAACAAACAACAGAACAAACAGACAATATTTTTTGTGATTTGCTCTTTAAGGGTTTAGCAGTAATAAGGCCAAATAAAAAATACTTGTGTTTAGGGTAACTCGACCCTACCTAAATTTACTGGTGAAACCTAGATTTTTTTAGTTTTCTGGTAAAAATAAAATTTTTATGCATTTTGAAAGGCGTTTCGCCTTGAAATTATTTTTTTTCAGAAAAATAAAATAATTAAAAGAAATTATGTGTGCCTACCCTCCATAAAATTTTCAGACCTGTTACCCGAAACACACTTATTTTTTTATTTGGTCTAAGTACAGACAATTCCCTCCAACGTACAGTTCTCTGGTTTCTGACCTCACAGTGGGTCCTGCTGGTATAATAAACACAGGAATCATGGTCCTATCTCTGCAGAGTGCATAAAAATTGAATTACTGTCAGTGACTTTATCCTTCTTCTTGGTATCTCCTCAGCCGAGGGGCATAAGGTGATAAATTTTAATAACTTTTTAATAATATGGACTCAGATCAGACCTCGACAAAGACTGAAAGTGTTGGTCCCAATCTTGATCCAAAATATTTGACACTGATGGTATTCCTGAAAAAAAAAAATACATGTATTGAAAAAAGTCTGCAGAGGACAAAAAAATCATGAAAAATTACACAAATTATACACCCATAGGGATTCATATTTAAAAAAAAAAGTCTTCTCTGAAATTTGATTGAAGAGGAGGTGGATTAATTACATAAATATTGCCTTAAAGCAGTAGCGTTATAAGGTGAGCTTGGTTACAGGTCTGGTCTGGTGTCAGGGTTCCCACAGGCTTGAAAAGTACTTGAATATACAGGAATGTCTTGAAAAGACCTTTAAAATTAAATTTGCTTTGAAAAGTACTTGAAAAACACTCAAAGGCCTTGAAAGTTCTTGAATTTTACCATTTACAGGAGGATTCAACACCGTCTTTGGAGACCTAAATCAGTATTAAATTATGGTGCCTTTATTTGGTGCAGCATATGCTGCACCAAATAAAGGCACCTCAATTTTATACTAAATTTTCTTAAACTAATATCATCAGTAATGCAGTCTAGCATTTCTGAAATAGAATTTTAATGTGTAAATCAGTATTTTTCAAAAGCTTTCAGTCCCTGAAAACAGTAGGAAAGTTGTCGAGAAGTCCTTGAAAAGTCCTTGAATTTTACATAAACTTGCCTTTTACATTTTCGTCAGTTGTCATCATCATCTGTTTGTACTTTCAAACACAAATATCTATTAAACCATTTTGCCTATCTTAATCAAATTTTTTGAGTAGCATTGACTGCATAAAGCTTTGGGATAGTTTACCAATGATGGCAACAAAAGTGTCCCATTTCATGACTTAATGGGGAAAATGTTTCCCTGGGCATAGCATCTTCACAGGCATCCAGGACAGGCATAAACCCTTGATCAAGCTTAAATGTGGGACAAATGTCGGGTTATGACACTTCATTTACCGGTATTCAATTCTGAGTTACTTGCCCTTGAGTGACAAAATTTTACCATAGACTAAGCTTATAATGGGAAAAATGTTGTCCTGAGCATATCAACTTTATTCAGTTCAACAAGAGAAGGGTTGACCCTTAAAGCCCCAAGAAAAAATGCACGCTGAAGACATCTTCTGCAAATAATTGCCTAACATTACTGACGAATTAAGTATAGAAGCAAACGGCATAGACCCAGAACAGACTGCTCCTATAGGAGCAGTCTGATCTGGGTACACACTGTTTGCCATAGAGGCTTCTTAAACATTCCAGCAGACGAGAAGAGCAGACGACTTTTGTTGCGATTGGGGCTTTAAGGGTTTTAATTACTGGGTAGATATTTCTGAGAGTGGATACATTCTGCAGTGGGTGGTATCTTCAAAACAAAGTTACAAAGCTCTTAATCAAAATTATTGAGACTTATGTTTATCTGAACGTTTGACTTCATTGATTACCAATAAGCCAGGGCGCCCTCCGAATATCTCTATATTAAAACGGTAGCTAGATACTTTTGAGCAGTTTTGTGAGAAATCAGGCATTTTGACATGGTCAAAATCAAGCAGCTGTCAGTCCTTTAGATGAGCGTTTGTATTTGAAAATATTTTTCTTGTTTTTCGACCAAAACATATATTGTGGGTACTCATAAGAACCGTATCATTGAGATGGTTCTTTTGAGCACCCAAAACATATGTTAAAACTGATGGATAAGAAAATATTGCCAAGTTTACGCTCAAATATTTTGTTTATGTTGACCAATGTAATGCTTACCTTTTTGCAGGTAACAGGGATGATCTGGAGCAGCAAGCTAGACTGCAGCAGGCATTGTTAAGACGGCAACAAATCGTTGACCAGATCAGAGTAAGTCTACATTGGTAACCCATTTACAGTGTTCGCACAGGCTTGAAAAGTACTTGAATTTAGAGGGCTTTCTTGAAAAGTCCTCGAAGATTAAATCTGCCTTGAAAAGTACTGTAAAATCACTCAAAAGCCTTGAAAAGTCCTTGAATTTCTACAATTTTCTGTAAGACTAAGCACTGTTAATAAGAGCCTTAAAACAGTATAAAATTGTTGTGCCTTTATTTGGTGCAGCATATGCTGCACCAAAGATAGGCACAATAATTTTATACTAATTTTCCAGTTATCTCAGACTAGCATTTCTGAAGTAGAATTTGAACACTTAAATCAGTATTTTTCATTACTTTTAAGTCCATGAAAACTGTTGGAGAGGCTGGAGAAGTCCTTGAAAAGTTGAATGGAATTTCCCACTCTTATCAGTTGTACCAATCCATTTCTGTTTTAAGGGTTGCTAGGTGGCATTTTTCATTTTTATTCAAATTTTAATAGACATTCTGTAAGCAAACAGTGGAGACCCTGATCAGATGCTGCATTCTGCAGTGTCTGATCATGGTCTGCACTGTTAACCTATTTCCCACTTAAAGGACGCCATGCTTGTATGGGTTAAGACTAGAGTAAGTTAACATTCCATGAATATATGTTTCAAAAATTTTAAGCACTGAAAGGCTTTAGTGAAACAAACAGTGAGACCGGAAGATCAGTCTGATCAGGATTTACAGGGGATTTACTGCCTCTCCATTTTGGTATCAAAATTGGGGCACTTAGCATCCTAGTCAGTCAGTCAACAATTTGCATTTAAACATCTCCTAAATTTTTAAAACCGTATTTTGTCAAAACAAATGGGTGCGTCTCGCTGTCTATCTGTTTCCCATAAGCAATAGACCAGATTTGATTTATTCTTGGTTGAAATATTAATTTCCACTGAGTTTTTACTTTCATCAACTTTTTACATAAGCTTTTAATCTAAAGTCTTATTGAAACAACTGGTCCATCAAAATTCATAGCTGTAATGTTAAAAGCGATAATGCTTTTGTTTGTGTTGACGCTATACATCCCAGTCAACAATTTTTCAGTCATGTCCGGATGTTTCCTGGTTTGAATCAGTACTATGCAGAGGATAAAGCAGTGTCTTGTTCAATGACACAAAACAGTGTCTTCTGTGGGGCTAGAACCAACAACCCTCAATGTCACAGGGTTCCTACAGGCTTAAAAAGTACTTGAATATATTGGACTGTCTTGAAAAGTCCTTGAAAATAAAATTTGCCTCGAAAAGTACTTGAAAACACTCAAAGGCCTTGAAAAGTCCTTGAATTTTACCATTTTCAGGAAGATTCAACAGTGTTTTTGGAGACCTAAATCAGTATAAAATTGTGGTGCCTTTATTTGGTGCAGCATGTATTAGAGGCAGTGTTCGGTAAAAGGTACAAGTTGGCCTGTGTGTCCATCAAAGACTCAGATCAGCCTGCACGTCTGTGCAGTCTGATCTGAGTCTTTGATGGGCACTCTATGTACAGCTAAGGATCCAACGCTTTCTTCAGGTGGAAAACTAAGACTCTGATCAGACTGTGTGAATGTGCAGACCGATTTGAATCTTCACTGTACCTTATTCTGGATACGGGCTCAATTAATTTTTTTTTGCTGGTGCAGTCCGTAACGTGTCTGACTGCAGATACATGTCTGACTGCAGATCCAGCGGTTGAGAGTTTGATCCATGCCTGGTCCCATACTTTCATGGAGATTGATCATGAAATAATTTTTACGGCCAATCTCCTCCCTTTCGCTATTTCAAGAAAGGTTGTTGACAGTTACAAGGCTGAAGCCATAGTAAATGCAGGAAGTACTGGTTAACCGTTTGGTCAAGCTTGCCTAGGAAAAAAGTGTGGTGTCCCGACATGACCATAGCTGTTGACTGGGACTTTAAGCGTCAAATCAAACCAAAATTATTTTTTTCTTTACTTCCAGAGGCAGCAACTACAGAATGAGAATGACAACAGACCACGCTCATACAGCCCTCGTAGAAGATATAGCCCCTCCCCACTTCCCCCGCCAGCATCCAGACTTTCCTTACCAGACCTGATGAGACATCAACACTACCCAGATACTTTCCGCTCACAGGCACCAGGCAAGTGGAACATCATCACACACAATGTTCTACAGTAACCTGCCATAAGTACATTGGTGAATGTTTTCAGGATTATTATCCCCCGACGAAGTCGAAGGGATATAGTTTTGGCGGCGTCCGTGCGTTCGTCCGGATTCATATCTCAGTACCTATTGGTCAGATTTAATTCATTCTTGGTACAAATGATTAGTACCATGGACTCTTGATATCCTATAAGTTTGGTCAAAATCGACCTTTTAACACTTGAGTTATTGCCCTTTTTTAAGTATAGGCATTTATAAGGCAAAACCTATATTAGCTTTTTGTGTGATGATCTTCACATTTCATCAAAGCTATTATATTTACCAACTTCTCGCTATAGACCATGATTGCCAAGTGCCTGTAGATAAGAATGGCAGTGTCAAAGTTTTACCCCACCCCCTTTGACCCCACCTAAGGGGTCAAAGGTCAAATATTTAAATTTTGCAATAACTAAGGCAATTATTAATATTTTTTGCTGAAATTTTGCATGCAGGCAGAGCAGCAATAGATATGAAACATATCAAACGGGATTTCAGTTTGAAGGCCTGATTCCGAGCCCCTTTGGTAGACTTAGGGGTTGGGCCGAGGCCAAAATTAAACTTTTTCGGAATATGGTCATGTTGCATATCAAGTTAAAGCTGACGACGCTGGCAGCAACATGGTAGCAAATATTTTGCCCACAGACACACCCTCAACCCAGGGGGTGGGGTCAAAAGGTCAAACTATATATTTTTCTGAAAGTAGTCATGTTGCATATCAAATTAAAGCTGACGACGCTGGCAGCAACATGGTAGCAAGTATTTTGCCCACAGACACACCCTTGACCCAAGGCGTGGGGTCAAAAGGTCAAACTATATCTTTTACTGAAAGTAGTCATGTTGCATATCAAATTAAAGGGAATTGAGCACAGAGCACCATGAAAGCATGTGTGCTGTCATTACACACACCAACAACCCCTGGGGTGGGGTCAAAGGGTCATTTTTGTTCTTTTATAAAAGTGGTCATGTTGCATATCTAAGTAAAGTGGAAGAAGTGTAGACCTACCTGCAAGGTAACACTTTGAATTTACACACAATCTTGACCTCTGAGGTTGGGTTTAAAGGTCAGATATTGAAATTGTGCAGATGTAAGTATATTTTTTATTGAACTAAGCACTAAAACATACTTGACAGGCGTTTGTTATGAACTGATTGATACTGTAGGTGAACTAAGGGTTAGATAAATGGGATTTATGTTTTGTGATTTACATGTTTCTCTCAAATAACCCTTCGTCGGGGGATATAAATTCGTCGAATTAGGCTTGTATTATTCCTGAATTCAGGAGGCTGACTACATAGAAAGTCAGCCTCAAGTTTTGAATTGGGCTGATTATATAGAGGATTTTACATGAGTACTCATGTTTTATTTAATTTATTAAACCAGTTGAAGAAAAGCCATAAAATGCCAGGCTTGCCGAGCATTTTATCGCTTTTTCACAAAGATTCAATAATACAAGAGCACAAATGTTAGATTATATTTATTATATATTTATATTTATCATATGGCATTAAGATTACTTTGAAATGGCGTAAAAATTATGATTTTGTCATTATTAATGCAACATTATAATGGACGTCATTTCATAACTACCAAAATCTGTAAACCATGCATGGTTTATTGATTTTAATGCATGGCATTATTTCACTCCCAGACCCATCGTCATATGATAAAGCACCTTATGAGGTTCTCTGGTTTATGTATTGGTTGTCTAAGTACAACTTGAAATTATACATTATTTTATAGACATGTTGCAAAAAATCTGATGTTGAAAATCGTATTATTTTATTTTCATAATACCTTTTAGTAAAAAAGGAAACCAAAATTTAGGATCACCACACTAATCATCTTTCAGGGGGGGGGTGGGGGGGGGCAAATTTAACCCCACCTCCATAGATTTCATGTAGAATTGTATAAATAATGTTCAGGAGTCACCAATTCTGTCATTTTAATAATACCGACCCATTTTACTTGACTATGTATGAAATAATTCAGCATTGTAGTATGGCCGATGCTTTTTTCTTTGATCTTTGCTGATGTTTAAATCAGACACCCTAGAATAACGACGAAGGAGAAGATTAATGTAATATAATTGACAGCTTAGGCTGGATGTAGAGAGGAGCGAATGTAAATTTCGTCAGGTGTCATTAACAAATGTTTATTTGCGCCTGTGCCACACCACAAGCTAAATAAAGGATTCTTCTTCGGCTTTCTGTTTAATCACTCCGTGGGCTACGCCCACCTCACAGTTTAAACAAGAAAGCATCGGAAAAGTATCCTTTATTTATTACTTAAAAATCTAAAAAAAAGGAAAAAGAAAAACACTGAAAAATTGGTGTGGACCCGGGAATCGACCTGTGTCCTCTGGTTCTACATTCCTAGGTTATTTATTTATTTACCATTTATCCACAAGTTCAGGTCGCAGGGTTCGCATAGGCTTGAAAAGTACTTGAATTCAGATGGCTTTCTTGAAAAGTCCTTGAAAATTAAATATGCCCTGTAAAGTACTGGAAAATCACTCAAAGGACTTGAAAAATTGTTGAATTCTCTATTTTCTGTAGGACAACACTGTTTATAGAGATCTGAATCAGTATAAAATTGTGGCTTTATTTGGTGCAGCATTTGCTGCACCAAATAAAGGCACAACAATTTTATACTAGTTTTCTAGTACTAATTTCTCCATTATCTCAGTCTAGCATATCTGAAGTAAACCTTTGACACTTAAATCAGGATTTTTCATAAACTTTTAGTTCTTGAAAACTGTAGGAGAGTCTTGAGAAGTCCTTGAAAAATCCTTGAATTTTACTCAAACTTGCCTGTATGAACCCTGGGTCGTCTGTGGCTCGAAGTAACCGTACATATAGAAGAAATAATCAGGGTTTATACTACTTTCATAATTTGTAACCAGAATTGTGTACATCACTTGATTTTTCCTCATCTATCTACCTGTCTTCTGGTTCTGAGACGATCAGTTCTGATAAAAGATCAATAGATATTTCGGAAGCATTTTTATGCCTCCACAGTTTTAATGGGTGGGCATATAGTAACACTGTTCTCCGTACGTACTGTAAGTCCCGTAAGAGAAATGGTTCAAGGCGATACCTTTTGAAAACATTGGTGCTTTGGATTCAAATGCCATACACAGGTACATAACGATAAAGTACAGGTCAAGTTCCAGGTACATAACGATAAAATACAGGTCAAGTTTGATTAAGGATAACATCCAACTATAGTTATGGACATTGATCTCAGAGTTGGTTTCCGCTAAATATCTTGAGAATTAATCGATGAAATTGGACGAAACTGCAAGTGCATTGATAAAAACAATTGTTAGGCAACTGTCTGCTCCAATCTGCAGCAGAGTTATAGGCCTTTAATTGCATCAGAAATTTGTTTAATTTTGTTTCCACTCAATATTTTGAGAACAAAACAATGGAATTTGATAATAATTTGATATGACAAGATATGAGTTAGGATCATTATGTGTTGATTTGCGTAAAGTTTTAAGAGTAATGACCCTTGACTTATGTCAGGGGTCTTTTCCCCAAATAGTAGTATAAAGCTGTGAGTGATTGTCAACTGTTTGCTCATCATGGGTATTGTTGATTGTGGCCTATTTCATAGGAAATCAAATAGTATTATCACTATTAAATGGGTCATCTTCTTTACCCTTGTCTAGCTGAATAAAGATTTATCCTATTTTGAAAACACTGTAGATCCAGATCAGCTGGCTTCTGATGAAGCCAGCTGATCAGGATCCACACTGTTTTCCACCCTGATTGAAAATACACACTAACAACTGGAATGCTGCAGGATAACAGGATAAAAATGGAGGCGGAATGTAATACATAAAAATATTCAGCATGACAAGGACGAAAATTTCTTGAAAGGAAAATTTTCTTAACCATAAAATATACATTTAATACTTCAAAAATATAAAGCATGAATGAGAAAAGCTCGACCATTTCTGCCTAGTTGTGACTTTTGTTGCTTGCTGTTAAATCTTTGCATGCGGGGTAATTTTTCGTACTTGTTTCGTCATTGTCTGACTTTTTTTCAAAAATGATTTTTTTTTGGAAAGTCTTTCAGGAACACAATCAGAGTATCAAGCAGATTGGATCCAGATCAGGTTCGACATTCTGTCAGTCCTGATGTGGGTCCAATCTGTTAGCAATGCTTATCAGCAGACAACAAAATTTGCCACTTGCAGGCAAAGAGTTAACTATAATTGCAATCAAACTAGCCCCATAGCTGATTTCAAAGACCTTTCATACTTTTCCGGATTTCCATCCAGACTCAAGTCACATATATTTATATCACATGACTACCTCAGCCAATCGAAATTACTTCTGTTACCAAGAGTCCTAGCAGCCATGTGCTCCAGGTCAGTATCAAAACACCAAAAGAAATTCTGTTTTGTAAGCAAACCCAATACGAAGTGAGGATTAGTTGTAAGGGGCCACTTAGCCCCGCTCTATATGTTTATTGTTACCTCGAAAACCAATTTTATGTTTTTCAAACAGCAGCCTGTGGTTATTTACACTCTGACGTCAGTATTGAGAACGTCACAGCAGTGGTGTCACTGACTGAGTTGGTGTTTATGTAAACATTTCACCATTTGAAGAATGAATCAAAATCTCGTCAAAACCATCATTGGTTATGTGGCATTGAGCTATCAAGTCAATCTAGCGATAGAAATTCCTAATATAACCGAAAACTACAAAAATTCGCATGTTTTCACTTGTCGACATTGGTATCTGCAATGCTTATTTAAATATACGTCAGGTTGTTGGGAAGTTTATTTGATTGGCCAGATATTTTTCTATTTGGGAGGGCTTGGAGCTGATCGGAACGTGTCGGGAAAACTCGGTATGAAATTAGCTATATCGGATGTTATAAGCAGGTCCAACTGTTTGACACTTTGATGACATTCTTGAATTTTTTTTTTAATCTGCAGATGGCAAATTTTGCATAGTTTTTTAAAAAATATGCAAAATCATCCAATGTGCAAATAATTAAATGGAGGAGCACAGTGGCTCAGTGGTAGGGCTTGCTGGTTCGAGTGTCACTGGAGGCACAACATTGAATGTGTCCTTGAGCAAGACACTTTATCCTCTGCTTAATACTGATTCAACCTAGGAAGACAGATAAATATCCCTACATGACTGATAAGTTGTGCACTGGGGTGTAAAGCATCAACCCAAACAGTTAAATGAGTCAGCCCAGGTGAAACAGATATAAAAAATGAATAATGAAGGCTCATTCACGTGTCCCATCAAATACTGGCTCTACTGATTTAACCTCACAGGATAGCTACGGGATAGCTTAACAACATGCCATTTGACTCTGCTGATAACCGTTACAAACAGTTAAGACCCGGATCAGGCCCGACATTCTGTTGGGCCTGATCTGGATCCTAACTGTTTCACTCTCTGAAGGTATTCCTGAAAGTATTTTTTGAAATAGTCAGTTTTGAGAAAAGAATTACCCAGCATGCACAGAGTTAAGGTGTACGAAAGGATACCTGCTGAAAAGTACATCTTTTGAGCAGATTAGGTGTAGCCATACCATGCCCGGATCCAGAAAGTTTTGACAGAGGGGGTCCAACTCTGACACTGTTTTTTTGTTTAGTTGATGAGGGAAAAGAGTATCCGAATACCACTAAAAGGAGGCCATCATCGGCTCACCAGCGAAACGTCATTTAAATGGTGTTTCACTGGTGGGCTGATGGTGGCAAAACATTGAATGATGTCTTGGTACATGGGCAGATCCAGAGGGGGGACAGGGGGTCCTTCTGAAAAATCACAAAAATATAGGGTTTCTTATAAAGCTACAAAGCCAGCATTCAATGTTGGGCGCAATCATCAGCCTGCCAGCAAACGCCATTTAAATGGCGTTTCGCTGGCGTGCAGATGATGGCCCATTTATAGTGGTATTCGGATTCTCTTTCCCCTCATCAGCTAAAAAAAAGAAAAAAAAAGTTATTAAATTTGGACCCCCTCTGACAAAACTTTCTGGATCCGCGCATGTGGTAGCTTTGTGATTTTCCATGGGATCCAGACCAGTATTGATATGCAACCCTATAGCTTTGTGATTTTCCAGGGGGTAGGGGGCGGGGGTCTGGACCCCCTGTCCTAGGAATGAGATTTTGGTGCTTACCAAATGGCTCAGAAGAGCTTGCAAAAATGTGCAGTCTTTTCAGAGCCTTCCCTGCTCATATACAAAAAGTACAAGAGTGGACAAACCCTTAGCTGCCAGATACAACTTTTTGTTACCTGCTCTCTCATCTGCTATTGTTCTTTGATGGCCTATATTTCAAGGTATCTGGACCCAGATCAGATGATCAGGGCTCATAATGTTTGTTTCCATATTGAAATCTAGTCTAAAGTGCACTTAAATACCAGTATATGCAGCAGACATAAAAAGCAGATAACATTTTTAAATTTTGTGAAGGAAAGAAAAATATAAATATAGGTATCTGAGGGAGATTTTTACTCTGCATAATTGGAAATTTTAACGATTTTTTATTGTTTGCCCTTTTAAAAAAAGTTTTCAGTGTCAAATAGTTTTGCTCAAGACCAGACCTCGTGTTTGGTTGGTCCTGATCTGGGTTCAAACTGTTTGCAAAGGTTATCATATGTGCAGACAACAAAAAATGTCTCTAGTAGTTCGAGAGTTGATTAGGCTTTACGTACATTTGTATTTGGGGTCATCAAAAAATCGAGCATAAAAATGTCAATATTTTCTTATTGATCAGTTTTAACATACGTTTTGGGTGCTGAAAAGAACCGTCTCTTTGAGACGGTTCTTTTGAGTACCCACAACATATGTTTTGGTTGAGAAATAAGAAGATTAAAATTTATATTAATAACCTTGATATTTTTTGAATGCGACCATGCAGTCTTTCAGTGGAATACCTATAAGGGATCTTTTCTTATGTTGCGGCATATACATGTATCTGCTATACAGGAGGGTTCTTTTTCACATCCAAATTTATGCTAATTTGTAGCTAAGGTGATAAATCTGTATACTGTCTTTCTACGGAGATTATAAGTTTTAATAAAGTACCAATAGCTGGGTGAAATAAAAGTGGTTCATTGATAGAGATGTATACTTGAAGTTACTAGGTGTGTTGCTTACACAAAATGAGCCGGTATCCGGCGTAAGGCACAAGTTGGCATGTGCCTACAGCAAAGATTCAAATCAGTCTGTGCATCTGCACATTCTGATTAGCATCTTAATTTTCAGACTGAAGATCCTTTGGACACTTGGCTATGCATAGAGCACCCATGGAAGACTCTGATCAGGCTGGGCTGATGAGCAGGCTGATCAGAGTCTTCGATGGGCGCACATGTTATCGTGTACCTTTTGCAGGGTACCAGCTCATTAATTCTGTCACAGAACCTGTGATCAGTATCTAAGATTAGTTGGGTATATCAATTTCTAGTTTTCTTATTTTTTGCCCAAAACAAATGATGTGTTTACTCATCAGAATCATCTCATTAGACTATCCAATGAGTGCAACAACAAATATTTTCCTGCAGAAAAAAGAAAAATATACCCATATTTGTGTTGGGGCATGCAAAAAGCATTCCATCTATGGCTACCAACTTGCGAAGTGATCATAAATATAAATGATGTGGGAGGTAATACGTCATGATAGAAAGGCTTCTTCAAAATAGTTATCAAGGTCATGACATTGTGATGTCTATATGTAATATAGTGCCCTGGCCTTCTAACCCTTGGTTTCCCTGTACAACAAGAGAGTATATGATCAAGCCAGCCCATCAGATTGTGGTATTTATACGCAAAGGCTTATGCTGACTTATCCAGTGGTGCAAGAGGTCTAAATTTTAGGCTGAGCCTTCATCTACATCCATACTTGCAAAGGCTTTGGCGGGTCTGCACATTTGTGCGGGCTAGACAATGCTTTAAATACCAAAATCCCATGTATGTACTCTTTTGTTAAACAACTGAAACCTTGGGGCTTAGTGTACCTTATTTTCTTGCATTTAGCTATTGATCCGATTTGAATATGGAAACGCCTATAATAGTTCCGGGTATACACTCTGAGGCTGATGGCATGCAAGTTTTTCTGTAAATTATCTCCCTTTAAGTTAACTCCTTCTTATTAAGCTTTGATTCCATTACTACCTAGACAGGATTAAACTATAGTTTTGGGTTAATTGCTTGGGCCCCACCATAGCTTTATTAGTTTTGGTCTTTCACTTTGTTTGCATGTCTGTCATCTTTTAGTGTACATTTGAAAATTCCACCTGTGTCCCCCCTATATTGAGTATCTTTATTTTATCAATCTCGATGGGAGAACTCAATATGATAGTATTGATTCAGCAGGAAAAAGATTGATTTGACAGTTGATCTGTTTAAAATTCTTCCCAAGTACAAGCTCTATGTAAAGTTCAAAAGAGGTGAACAATTTTATTTAACTACACATTTTTGATGGGTCTGTATTGAAAAACAAGCATCTATTCAAAGAAGCACTGAAGCATTTAATAAATATTCATAATTCTGAATAGAAACTTTATGACTGACTATAATGGCATTCACCCCCAGAAAAGAAGTGGTAAGTAAATACTAGTTTTTCTTATTCCTCAACCAAAACATATGTTGTGGGTACTCAAAAGAACTGTCTCAATGAGACGGTTCTTTTGACCACCCAAAAAATATAATTTTACAAATGGATAAGAAAATAATCAAAATTTGATGCTGAAGAGTTTTGCTCATCTGAACCATAATGGCATTGTAAAAGTCTTGTATAGCTATCAGATAGCAAAGCCATAATCTGGTTAAACATTCAATGATATATAAGGAAGGATATTTACTTTCATAAAATGACTTCATAGCGAGAAAAGGGGCATTTTCAGGCATTAAAATAGCAAGAGGATCAGCATGTGCATATTGTTGTTAATTATCATAATTATTGATTAGACAACCTAATGAATTAGACAGCATGATGTGAAGAGATAAGCATGACATGAAGAGATCAGCATCGACGTAAAGGCAAATGCTGATATGCAAAATAGAATTAGATAAGCTTTTAGCCAAAATAAAAACTCTTATTATTTTCAACAAAAATGTTATTTTTTAAAATTTTTATGTGAAAATATTTGTTTTGGTACCAGTACTCATTGAATGCGCCTCATCGAGACCCTAGCAGAGCACCCTTTATGTATGTTTTATTGTGGAAAAAGATGAATTAGGTCCAACCTAGAGTAAGATAGACATTTTTTTAAAAACGAAAATGATTATCTTATTTCTCTCCCCCAAAATAATTTTTATGTTTCACTCATTTGAAGCATCTCATTCAGTTAACATATATCAGTTTTTGATGAGAAAAGACTAGCAGACTCTTCAAACATAAAGGCAGAATTGCTGGACCTGGATTTTAAACTTCATCATATTCCCTGCGTGCCTTTTTCTAGTGTTGACACTTGAATATGTTAATAAGTTTAATAAGTCGTGTGTGACATTGAAACTTAGGCAGCGATGAATATTGAAAGAAATTTTATTGATGTTGTTTTTAAAAGGTTCATTAGGCTGAGCCGATAATAAAAGTTATGGAAAAGTGGCTTGAGGATTCGGGCAATGCCGTTGTCGAGGATTATGTGAAAAATGATAACCAGAGAAATGCTCATGGTAATTCTAGGATATTTTTGTTTGTAATTGATTACAAAGAAAGGTCATTTATTTACAAAGAAAGTCAATCATTGATTGACTTTCTTTGTTAATTAATGACATTTCTTTGTAATTTATTTTGAAATTAGAATTTTTAGATTTGGAATTGACCATTAATAATGAATGTTTTAATTTGTAATAAATTTCAAAGAGAGTCGTTGTAATAAATTACAAAGAATTTAGGTCATTGTAATAAATTACAAAGAAAGGTCATTTATTTACAAAGAAAGTCAACCAATGATTGACTTTCTTTATGAATTAATGACATTTCTTTGTAATTTATTATGAAATTAGTAGACTTTTTAGATTGGAATTGACCATTAAAAATGGATGATTTAATTTGTAATCTATTATGAAATTATACTTTTTAGATTTGGAATTGACCATTAAAACTGGATGTTTTAATTTGTAATTTATTGTGGAATTAGACTTTTTAGATTTAGAATTGACCATTAAAAATGGATGATTTAATTTGTAATTTATTATGGAATAAGACTTTTTAGATTTGGAATTGACCATTAAAAATGGATGTTTTAATTTGTAATTTATTATGGAATTAGACTTTTTAGATTTTGGAATTGACCATTAAAAATGGATGTTTTAAAATGGTAGTTCCAGGATATTTTAAGTTCATGAAGGTTCTTTTGTGAACCTTACTTTGTAATTTATTGTAGAAACATGACTTACATTGTGTATAAATGACCTTACTTTGTAATCTATTATAAAATTAGATGATTTTAAAATCGAATTTACCAAGTTTAATATGGATGTTTAAAAATGGTATTTCTAAGAAAATAATCATATAAATTTGATTTTTTTTTTGTGTGTGAATAAATGACCTTACTTTGTAATTTAGTATAAAACATGATTTTTTAAATATGAAATTTATTATTAAGTATGGATGTTTTAGTATGGAGTGAACCATTATATGGACCTCAATGCGACAAAACCTGTCTTCTGGGTTTTTGACAAAGTGAGACTCAAACCAGCCTCTTCAGCTACAGAGACTAGCTAGAAAGCTGAAATTTCACCTGTAACAAGTATAGATATGATACTTTCCAAAAAGCGAATAATAAAAGCACTGATCTGCACAGGCTGGTCTGCGCCTTTCTTGTTCGCAAACCCCGAGTACAGGTTTGTTGTTGGCAAACCCCAAAGGCACATTTTCTCGCGTCGAGGTCCATATCTGGAGTTCTAGAATTACAGTGGCATGTGTAATTGTTGGTTATTCTGTTTTGACTTCAATGACGATGCTTGAATGCTACATGAAAGAGAATTGACATACCATATGTTAAAGAGTTTTCCATAAATTAAATGAGACATTTTGGCGATTTAAAAAAAACTGTGCATCCGAGACAGTCGCATCTTTTCTTTTTTTTTTAAAAAATCTCAATTAATCTTAGGTTAAACATACTCGTTGGTTGAAAGCTTTCAATGCCTGAATTCAGGATTTTGAGGCTGACTTTCCATAGAAAGTCAACCTCAAAATCCTGAATTAGAGAGATCATAATAGCTTCTCTGATTTATTTTCTGTCTGTCTAAGGACAAGTGACCATTTAAACTTAAAAGTGTGAATATGTAATGGGCATAGATCTGCTGCAAGTTTTAAGATTAGAGTTCCAAAAGTTCAGGATTTTGGGAATTTTGAACTTTCACCCATGCATACTTTATATTAGGTCTTATTGAGAATTACTGGACACTTCCCTCAGGCAGATTTAGAGATTAGGCCAGGGGCGGAAATTCAACTAAGGAATGAAAATTAGAAAGCATGCACATAGACGAAACATTTTGAAGCTAATCTTTCTTCATTTGCAGTGGTAGCTCAGTGGTAAGCGCACTTGCCTCTGATGCTAGAGGTCCCAGGTTTGATCCCCGCTCGCGGGGAGGAAAATTTCAGTGTCCAAACACGCTTTCCCTTGTGTCATTTGCAGAGATGACACTAGATAATTTAGTGTGCCATCCTTTGGATCAGGACGTAAACTGGATGTCCCCTGTGCAGGAAAAATCACCCCTTGTGCT
The DNA here is from genome assembly GCA_964019695.1 of Loripinus fragilis. NCBI lineage: Eukaryota > Metazoa > Mollusca > Bivalvia > Lucinida > Lucinidae > Loripinus > Loripinus fragilis. The sequence goes on along the minus strand of OZ026526.1, from coordinate 14,009,819 downwards.
GGTTAAAGAGGCCTACGGTAATTTAGATATGGTTACTTGTAGACTTTCATCCTGCAACCAGGAGTGTACAAAGTAGACCTGCGGATAATGCTCACGAGGGCGTCAACCAGTATATGGAGAAAGAAAGAAAGAACGTGTACTATACTATCAGCTTGGTAGCAGACATACAATTTACTCTTTGTATGGTGGGTAATTTTTCATGTTTTATTTTGTCATCTGCTGAATTTTTTCAAAATCAACTTTTTTTTTGTAAAATTCTTTCAGGAATACCATGAGAATGTCAAACTGTTTGGTTCCAGATCAGGCCTGACATATTGTCAGGCCTGATCTGGTTCCAAACTATTTGCAAAGGTCATCAGCAGAAGACACTTGTAGGCAAATGGTTAAGGGCTTAACCCTTAAAGCCCTAATCACGACTGCAGCAGACGACAAAATTTGCGACATTTTTCCCAATTTTCGACAAAAATAAGGTATGATATAACAGGAGAATCGTCTGCCAGCAGACGATTCTCGTGAAATATCATGCCTTATTGGTTATTTTTGAAAAAGCGGCAAAATTTGAAATTGTAGTCTGCTGCAAATTATAGGTGGTGCTTTAAGGCTTAATGTTTATTCTTTTACTTTAGTTCATACCCCGGTGAAACATGTGATCAACCACGTGATAGAACAGCCTGCGCCGATACAACAACAATACGCACCACCTCCACCACAACCGAAACAACCACCTCCGCCGATAATTCTGCCACCGCCACCCCCACCAGCACAGATAATGCAGCAGGCTGCGCCGCCAATGATAGTCGCAGCCCCGGCTGCCCCCCAGATTATAGCAGCCAATCCTCCGGCACCACAGATAACCCACTTGAATCCACCAGCACAGCCGAGCAGAGGAAGTTTTTTAGATAAGTCAGGTGAGTTATACGTCTAATATTCCTTGTGTACAGCCGTTTTATAAGTTCTCATTCATTGAGTTTTTATTCAAGTGAGCAATTTAGCCCACTCGGGCCTCTAGGTCTCAAGTTGCATATTCAGTGGTAAATTAACCCTTAAAGCGCCAAGAAAAAATGCATCTGAAAATGTTTTCTGCTGAAGTCGTCTGCTGCAAATAATTGCCTAACATTACTGACAAATTAAGTATAGATGCAAACAGCGTGGACCCAGAACAGACTGCTCCTATAGGAGCAGTCTGATCTTGGTCCACACTGTTTGCCATAGAGGCTTCTTAAATATTTCAGCAGACAAGAAAAGCAGACGACTTCTGTTGCGATTGACGCATAAAGAGTTAGTTCTCATTCATATAGTCTTTATTCAAGTGAGCTATTTTTTTAGCCCACACAGGCCTCTAGTTTTCAAGTTGCATATTAAGAGGTAAATTAATTTCATATTTCAAGATGCATGCCATATGTGAATATACATTCTATATGTGATGATACATTACATATGTGATGATACATTACATATGTGACGATACATTGCATATGTGACTCCACAACTTCACCCATCTCAATATGACCTTAGCTGTCAGAGGGACGTAAAACACAAACCCAGCAACAGCAATATTACATTCCATATGTAAAGATACATTCCATATGTAAAGATACACTTCATATGTAAAGATACACTACATATGTAAACATACATTTCATATGTAAAGATACATTCCATATGTAAAGATACACTCCATATGTAAAGATACATTCAATATGTAAAGATACATTCTGTATGTAAAGATACATTCCATATTTAAAGATACACTCCATATGTAAAGATACACTCAATATGTAAAGATACATTCCATATGTAAAGATACAGTCCATTTGTAAAGATACATTCCATATGTAAAGATACACCCCATATTTAAAGATACACTCCATATGTAAAGATACATTTAATATGTAAAGATACACTAAATATGTAAAGATACATTCAATATGTAAAGATACATTCCATATGTAAAAATACATTCAATATGTAAATATACATTTCATATGTTAAAGATACATTTCATAGGTTAAAAATAAATTCAATATGTAAAGATACATTCCATATGTAAAGATACATTCCATTTGTAAAGATACACTCAATATGTAAAGATACATTTTATATGTATAGATACACTCCATATGTAAAGATACATTCCATATGCAAAGATACATTTCATATGTAAAGATACATTCCATATGTAAAGATATACTCCATATGCAAAGATACATTCCATTTCATGTGTGAAGATACATTTCATGTTGAAATACATTTCATATGTAAAGAGACATTTCATATGCAAAGATACATTCCATATGTAAAGATGCATTCCATATGTAAAGATACATTTCATATACATGTATAAATATATAGCAATCCACCATATTATGTCCATTTAGGATAGATATATGACCTGAGGGGTCAGAATCTTAATCAGGGACGAGGTTGCAGAGTCCCTGGTTACATTACAACCGGGAGGGTGAGACTTTGCTATCCTACAATGACAGGCTGATGTTAGACGTGAGGTAAAAGCCTATCTTACATAGGCAAAGGTGGGAGAATATAAATTACATATGTAAATTAATATACTTTCCATATGTGAAGATACATCCCATATGCAAAGGCCTACTATAACACATTGAGTGAATTCTATTATCTCCTTTTATAAGAGTGTAGATCGAGATCAGCTAGCTTCTGATGAGCCCAGCTGATCAGGATCTATTCCACATTAATCCTTTCCCCGACACATTTTTTCTCCTGAAAATTTTGTCTGCTTTTTACATCTGTTGCATATATGCATGTGCACTTAAGACTAGAATTTTTCACAGAGGCAAACACTCTGAACCCTGATTAAATTGCTCCCAAGGTTGCAGTCTGATCTGGGTTCATGGAGTTTGTGATTTAGGCTTCCTAAGAACATAAGTAGATGAGAGGAGCAGAGGACAAAAGACGTGATCTTCGTAAAAACATGTTTCAGATTTTATGGAAATGATGATGATGCAAAACGCTCAAATGCATCACATGGTATTACAGAATTTGATGGCCAGTACAATACAAGGAAATAATAATAAAAACAACTTGCCACCGGTGTTACCGGACACACAGCTTGTAAGGGTACAGGTTGGAATGCTATTATTATTCTGTGTGTTCTATTTTACTCCCCAGTCTGTATAGTTTAGTTCTGTGTGTTCTATTTTACTCCCCAGTCTGTATAGTTTAGTTCTGTGTGTTCTATTTTACTCCCAAGTCTGTATAGTTTAATTCTGTGAGTTCTATTTTACTACCCGGTCTGTATGATTAAGTTCTCTGTGTTCTATTTTACTCCCCAGTCTGTATAGTTTAGTTATGTGTGTTCTATTTTACTCCCCAGTCTGTATAGTTTAGTTCTGTGTGTTCTATTGTACTACCCAGTCTTTATGATTTAGTTCTCTGTGTTCTATTTTACTCCCCAGTCTGTATAGTTCAGTTTTGTGTGTTCTATTGTACTACCCGGTCTTTATGATTTAGTTCTATGTGTTCAATTTTACTCCCCAGTCTGTATAGTTTAGTTCTGTGTGTTCTATTTTACTGCTCTGTCTGTACGAGTAAGTTCTGTGTGGCTTCTTCTATATAATTGAAACATTGCAAATGATTCTGTGCTAGTTATATTGTGCATCTTTTTTATTCTTAGATTTTTTAAGTTACAATGTACGAGGGCTGATTGATAAATTTGCAGAATTCTCCTCTCAAAAATTTATTTCTTAACTTAATCACATAAATACTTGTATGCAAGTAAGAGAACTTATTTTCTCTTTAATTATCAGGTATATGAATGAATATATTATATATAAGAAGAATATATGTTAGTCATAGCAACCACTGTTTGGTGACTTGAAGCACGCTATAATTTCACATATTCTGAATTCATAAAACATGCTACTGTGCTGTCAAATTTCACAGCACAAATTTCATGTTACTGATATTAGCATAACGTTTCAACGTCATTTCCAGAAAGTTTGAAGACGTTGTGCTGGACGGTAACTTAGCTGCAGCAGTTTTTGGTCATGGCTTCAAAACCGCGCATAACGTCAACAGATGTCATTGAGTTGCACGCAGTTGTCAAATTTTGTGTGGGACTCAAACTGTCACTGGATCTGGATGATTTTATACTCCATTATGATAACACCCCTGCCCATCGTGCTCATGATACAGAACTGGACATTGACCTGCTTGGTTTCAGTCTCCTGCAGCACCCACCGTATAGTCCCGATTTAGCCCCCTTGGACTTTTGTCTATTTCCTGATCTAAAGAAGGAACTAAGAGGCAAACGGATTGAAACCTCTCTAGAATTACGCAACAGGTCACGTGAAGTTATCTCATCATTCAGTGAGGATTGGTTTACGGTAACATTTGACCAATGGGTACATAGGCATAGAAAGTGAGGGGCCACAGGTAGTAATTACGTTGCGAAAGTTAACCGGGTACTAGAATTTGATGTTTAAGTAACATTGTTGACATTTTAAGTAATCCCAGCATGCTTCAAGTAGGACATAGTACTGTTGTTCAATGTTTCGTGTAAACTTTATTGTTCAAGATTATCTGCATAATATTTTAGCTCTAGATCATTCTTGAGTAAACATAGCATGTGATGTATTTTGTTTTTTGGTTTTCTACTCCAGGTTTCAGAAGTAAAGCAATTCCACGAACTTATCAATTGGTCCTCGTATTGCTTTTTTCATGTTATAAGGCTATCACTCTTATCTTTTATGTTATCACTCATTTTGTGCTACAATGTTATCTCTTCTTTACTGTTACAATGTTATCACCTCTTTGCTGTTACAATGTTATCACTTCTTTCCTGTTACAATGTTATCACATCTTTGCTGTTACAATGTTATCACTTCTTTTATGTTACTTGTTTATCCTAGAAATGGGAGATATGATGATGATGCACACCGCTCAAATGCATCAGATGATGATGTCCAAGATGATGATGAACCAAATGAATGCCTCAGATCATGATTATAACTGTCACGGTGGTAGCCATAAACAAGGTTGTCATGGCGACTGTCATGGTAGCTGTCATGGTGGTAGCTGCCATGGTGGCAGCTGTCATGGTGATTGCCATGGTGATTGTCATGGAGGTTGTCATGGAGGTTGCCATGGAGACTATCATGGATATGATTGTCATTGTGTATGTTTTTTCACAACGATTTGTGGCTATATACTAATATGCGTTCAAAAGAATGTTTTTCTTTCGACTTTTTCATATGTAAAATCAAAATGGCAACCTGAAATTAAATATTTTGGCCATTCTGTCTCTGTTGTGATTGGTATTAATTTAAGGGGTAATTGTCATTCTAAACTTTTCTGAAAATGCAAGAACCTACTTGTTCTAGAATAATATAGCAAAGTTATCTGTGAAAAAGTCCAAAGAAAAACTTCCATAGGTAGTGCTAGTTTAATAGTTTTATTGCACTCTCAGTGGGAAACATGGCTTAAACTGTAATCAGTAGCATTGCTTAAATGGTGAAATGCCAATTGAAATATCAATTAATCCTGCATTTTCCCCATATTTAGGCATCTGGTCCTAAGAATAAAAGGGTAGGAGAACCTGATTTTTTTTTTTTTTTTGGGGGGGGGTGGGGGGAGAAAGTTATGTATTTGGTGTTCCCTCCTATGTGCCATTGGTAGGATACGGTAATGACATCATTCTGGGCATATTCAAAATTCCATTTCTTGAATATAAAGGGCCATTAATATAATTATCCCTTAAATACCTACCAAGCACAACAGTTGCCATTTGCATTTTTTTCTGATGGAAAATACAGGAAAATCTAAAGGTACAAAATACAAAGGACATGATAATAACTAGCGGGGATTGATGTCAATGCATCTTATTTCGGGAATTGGGGATTTGATGTCAATGCAAACCGTTTAATGAATGGGGGATTTGCCAATGCAACTTTTTCAGTAATGGGGAATTTGATTTCAGTGCAGCTTTTTCAGGAATGGGGAATTTGATGTCAATGCAATGTTTCAGGAATGGGAGTTTGATGTTAATGCATTGTTTCAGAAATGGGGGATTTGATGTCAATGCAATATTTCAGGAATGGATGATTTGATGTCAATGCAATGTTTCAGTAATGGGTGATTTGATGTCAATGCAATGTTTCAGGAATGGGGGATTTGATATCAATGTAATGTTTCATGAATGGGGGATTTGATGTGAATGCAATGTTTCAGGAATGGGGGATTTGATGTCAATGCAACTTGGTTCAGGAATGAGAGATTTGATGTCAATGCAATGTTTCAGGAATGGGATTTGATGTCAATGCAATGTTGCAGGAATGGGGGATTTGATGTCAATGCAACTTGGTTCAGGAATGAGAGATTTGATGTTAATGCAATGTTTCAGGAATGGGGGATTTGATGTCAATGCAATGTTTCAGGAATGGTGGATTTGATGTCAATGCAATGGTTCAGGAATGAAAGATTTGATGTCAATGCAATGTTTCAGGAATGGGGGATTTGATATCAATGCAATATATTTCAGGAATGGGGATTTGATATCAGAATATCTTGTATTAGGAATTGGGGATTTGATATCAATGCAACTTGGTTCAGGAATGGGGGATTGGATGTCATTGCAAGATGTTTCAGGGATTTGGGATTTGATGTCAGTGCAAACTGTTTCATTAATTTGGGATTTGATGTCAAAGCAACAAGTTTTTGGGAATGGGGGATTTGATGTCAATGCAAAATGTTTCAAGAATGGGGGAGTTGGTGTCAAACTGTTCCATGGATGGGGGGATTTGATGTCAATGCAAAATATTTCAGGAATGGGGGATTTGATGTCAATGCAAAATGCTCAGCTGCACCAGATGATGATGTCGAAAATGATGATGAATTCTATGAATCAATCTGACAGATGTTCAAGTTCACGAGGGTCATGCCAATCTCATCATTCCCACCATGGCCACCACTCCCACCATGGGCACCATGGCCACCACGGCCATCACTCCCATCACCCGTACCACAGCTGCCACTCATCCCACTGTTCGTGCTCGTCTTGTGTATGTTTTTTTTTTTCGTAACCCTTAAAGTGTCTGTCATAATTTACATTGAACTCTGAATTTCAAATTACATAGCTATTTTTAGCAGCTTAATAAGGCTTAAGTTTTATCCTGGTAATATTTTGTCCAGAAAATGTTGCCTGCTTACTACATCTGTTGCATATATTGAACTTCACACCAGACTAATTTTTTCATGTAAGTAAATACTATAATCCCTTATCAGACTGCTCTTTTTGGGGCTATCCGAGCTGTGTCTGTAATTTTTGCATTAGGCCACCGAAGTACATAAGCAGAAGAGAGAGCAGACAACAGTTGTCCAGAATAGCAGGGAAGGGGTTAATATTTTATGCAAATTAAGTATCTGGCTTTTTTGAAACCAAAGATGACAAAAATTTGTCATCTTCTGCAGTCTTGATTGATGCTTTAAGGGTTAATTGCTTCTCAGTTGTTCACCTTTAGTAGACTGTCTTACTTTTAACTCCGCTAACAACAAATTATTTCATCTGCTGATGATCTTTGCTAGCAGTTTGGACCCAGATCAGGCCCGGCATATTGTCAGGCCTGATCTGGTTCCAAGCTGCATGACATTCTGATTAGTTCCCGGAAGAACATTTTAAAAAAGTAACGCTGAAAAATATCTGCAGACGACAAAAAAATGATGAAAATTTATGCATTGCAAAGAGGTATTGCCATTGCAAGCATGGGCCAGGCCATTTAACTGTACTTTCATACAGAATGTTTGGAAACCTTTGCTTAATTGAAATTTTATGTGAACAGAAAAAGATGCTGATGAGACTGCTCCAATCTGCAGGCTCATCTGAATCATTGCTGGTCATCTATAAAATCATTGCTTAAATAGAGCTGGCAATAGAGCTGGCTTTACTATACATGTAGTATTATTTGTCACAAATAGATTTTTAGCTAATTTTACCAAATTTAGCACACTTTTTCAAAATGATCAAAAGGGATTGTGCGAGTAGTAATAGATAGATAGATAGAACAGTTAATCTAAAAGATTAAAAAAGGAAATTCGAGTTAATGAAATTTATGCAAGAACTAACTCTATTAAAAAACAGAAACAAACTAGTGCTTGTCTATAAAGACACCGAACTTACAAATATGCAAACTTTAGGACGATACTTTGGAAAGGAAACCCGAGTTGTAGCATATTATATACATATATCTTTTTACTATAGTATTTAGTAACATATGTGCAAGCAGGTTATGTAACATAGAATGAATATATGAATTGATTAACATACTTTTACATGAAAAGAAAAATATCTGCAAGCCCTAGCTATATGCTTCGAAAAACAAATGCGGTTGTTAAGACTCGAAATTGTATGAGGCAACATTAAGAGATCACTTCTCACCACCATCAAATAATTGATTTGACATAAGCTAGCATGATGTTCTATTGGGATGAAGGTCACTGAATTTGTGATTTGTAGCAGAAACAAATAAATGTTGTCTCTACGCATTCTGGGTAACTTTGCATAGTACATTATGACTGTAGTTTTTTACCATGTTTTCTAAAACAAAAAATAAACAACTATGTGGAAGTCACTGTGGTGTGTCCTTGAGTGAGACACTTTATCCGCTGCTTAGTACTGGTTCTATTTAGGAAGACCCCATCCAGACATGACTGAAAAATTGTTTACTAAGACATAAAGAATCGAAACAAACAAAAAACAAAAACTATCAGGAAATGATATATCAGGGTGTCAACCAGTTTGGATCCTACATTTTTGGGCCTGATCTATGTCCAGACTGTTCATCAGTAGACAACAAGAACAAAAGGTTGTCAATAGCAAGGAAACAGTTTGGGCATAATTGTGTGATAATCTGTAAGTTACAATATATTTGCAAAGGTAACGGTATTTGACAGCAGCCGTGCTTACAGCAGCCACGAAATTCTCTAATAGCTTTTCCATTAAATCATGCCCCACCCATCTGAAAGAAAATTAAAAAACAGTGAAGTATAGAGCGGATATATTGCTTAATAGAGTAAACAGCATTCATAGAATTTAGGTTTATATTTTAGTATGTATATAAACTAACTACATTTTCATTTATTTTTTGGCACTAATTTCATTTCTTAACCATGATTTACTGTAACTTTGTTTTAAATCTTAGAAGAAATGAGTTCTAGATTTGATCAAATTTGTAAATGTTTTTTCACCTTATTACAAAATCTCTTATGTATTTATGCCACATGTGACTTTGCAATTCTTCAATACAAAATTTTCAGCATAGCTGTAAATTGGTTTAAGTTTCAGTCATATAACTAAAAAAAAACTATAACTTTAAAAAAAAAGTTTTAATTAAATGCAGAAGTTATAAATCTTACTGTATTCAGTTATGAGACTAAGAGTTCTTTTTTCTAAAACTGAGACAAATAATTAAATGAGTCTTGCATAGTTCAGCTGTAAGTTTCGTGTTATCTTAACTCTTTGCATGCTGAGTAATTACAATGCTTTGTTTCAGTGTGCTGTCTTTTTCCAAATTTTTTTTTTCAAAAACAAATTTCAGGAACACTATCAAAGTGTCAAACATTTTGGATCCAGATCAGGACTGACCTTTTGTCAGTCCTGATCTTCAGGACTGACCTTTTGTCAGTCCTGATCTTGATACAAACTGTTTGCTAAGGCAACAAAAGATTGATCTAGATTTTTTGTGATTGTTTTCGAAGAGGCATATTTTGATTCCGTGGATTTTGTCATGAATATTACACCTCCAAATTATAGTCAGTTGAATAAAACATACGGTGGTCACCATTTTCTTGTTCTTTGCAGGTGCCTAGATCCAGTGCAGTTCATCACCACCACTACTCAGCACCACCACAGCCAGAACCAATGATAAATACCTATACCACATTACAACCAATGGAATTGTAAGTCAGGGCTTTATCTTGTAAAATATGTAAACTAACTGTAACAAGAACCAATGATAAATACATATACCACATTACAACCAATGGAAATTGTAAGTCAGGGCTTTATCTTGTAAAATATGTAAACTAACTGTAACAAAAAGCAATGATTAATATACAGTAAAACCTATGTTAAACAGCCACTCAAAATTAGATCTTAATGACAAATGGTAGCTTAATGAAGGTTGAAAGTATTGCAGAATGCTCCAACCCAAAGGAAAAAAATGGCCCAATAAACCGCTCTAATGCATCGCAGACAAACTATGGTTTGTTTGTGGTTTTATAGTGGTAAAATTTCACATGCAAATGAGCTAACAGACCGCTAATTATAATAATAATGAATCGCTAAAAACCCACTGACAAACCACTACAAAACCATATCCTATCAAATAAACCGCTATAAAACCGCAAATAATAGACCGCTTTCGGATCGCTTCAATTATTAATAGACCGCTCTCAGACCACTCTAATACTTAATGGACCGCTCTCAGATCGCTTTAATAGACCGCTCCCAGATCGCTCTACTACTTAATGGACCGCTCTCAGATCGCTGTAATAAACCACTCTCAGATCGCACCAATACTATGTTCATCATGTGTCTTTCATCCCTTCCTGCTGCTGTCAACATTATTTTGGCCCTTTTACATAGATCATTTTGTTTCCCTGTTGTTATAAATGTTTAATACCGGAACAAAGGAATATATCCGAAACATTAGGCCTATGCATACAGTGAAATTAAAAAGCAGGGTTTTATTCATTTTGTACATACCAAGATTAACTGAAAAATATTGACTGGGTCATAAACCATCAACTCCAACAAACCAACTAACAAATCAGCACATTTTTTGGTCTCAGCTTCTATAATACAATACAAATTCATTTGCTACCTTCAAAATATTCAAGATAATTGATAGTCTCTGCAGCTGGGCAGGCTGGTTACAGGTAGAGCTAATCTTAAATACCACCAGAGTGTCAATCAGCTTGGACACAGATCAGGCCTGATGATTTTGGGCCTGTGATCTGGGTCCAAACTTTTTGCGGTAATCAGCAGACAACTTTCTGAATCAGGTGTTTTGTAAACTTGATGACGTGTGAAAGTTTTTACAGACTGTCAAATTAACCTTTAAAGAAGTTAAAGGTGGAAAAAAGATTTTCTTTCACACCATACATTTATTTGACACACACCAAAATGCTGTAATACACTCAATGGGTAATAACCTTTAGGCCTCTCTCCAAAAATCGAGTGTAGATCATTGCGGTTGTGCAAGAATATACTAGAGCGGGTGAGGGTATTAGTGAACCATAGGTAGTTAGTGAACCATTTCTGTATCACAATTTCTAATGCATACAAGCGTATTGTTTGATATTTAAAATGTTCAACCTATTGCGTTGTTTAGTATCTAGGGTGTGCTATCTCCATATTCACTATGTAAGTTTTTAAAACAGACTTTATTTTTTAATGTCAGTAAATTTGACGATTCTTAACCATGGTGTTAAGGAAACAGAAATTTGGTCCTAATGATCAACACCTTATGTGTAGTGCTTTTGTCATGCTTTTTGATAAAAGCAGGTATCTAATTGAATTGTCAACCCAAAACGCTTCCGCGCTGGTACCTGGCGGTGTTCGATTAGTCTATAGAAAGGGTTCACTAATTCCCGACGACAATTTCTCACGGAGGGTATTAGTGAACCATGTAACATGGACATTGAATAAAGTGTACCTTATTACTTTATTTCTGCATATTGCACTTCTTGTATCATGAATGCATTAGCTAGTCATATAAAAGAAGCTCTAAGAAAAACAGGAATATATGAGCAATAGGCATGCATCCCCTGCATGACAAATATGCCAAGAGAATGTTTTATAATGTCTGATACAAACTTGCTCTTGTTTGGCTTGTGTATGAATAGAATAGGCTGTGTTAGTTTATTATCCCCACGCTTTTTTAAAAAAGCGAAGGGGATATTGTAATCGCCTCTGTCCGTCCGTCCGTCCGTCTGTCCGGCCGTCCGGCCGTCTGTCCGTTATGCTATCTCCTCCTAAACCATTGGACGAAATTCAACGAAATTTGGTGTGTGAGTTACTGACATGAATGGGGCGTGCAACGTCAAACTTTTTTTGGCCCCGCCCCCTGGGGCCCTGGGGAGGGGCCAAAAGGTCAAATATCATTTAATTTCAATTATAAAGTCAATTTCAAAGATTTTTATACCAAACTGTGTGTGTGTTCTAACAAATGAAAGATACAAAACATATCAGACGGGATTTTCATTTTAACCCCTCGGTCATGCCCCAGGGGTGGGACTTTGGGGCGCTGGGGGTGCCCAGGGGGTCATTTTTTTTTTCAAACATGGTCATGTGGTATATCAAATCGACGGGGATGACGAGCAGAAGAGAAGCAAGTAAAATTTTCATCCTAGGGTCAAACTGGTGACCTTGGGGTGAGGTCAAAGGTCAAATAACATTAAATTTCGGTTACCATGTCAATTTCAAAGATTTTTATACGAAATTTTGTGTGTGTTCTCACAAATAAAAGATAGAAAACATAATGAACATAATTTTCATTCTGTTGCCAAGGTCATGCCCCGGGGTGGGACTGCGGGGTGCTGGGAGAGTCAAAAACTTTAGCGTGGGGATTTGCGATGACGCCCCATCGACTACGCGCTCTAGTTAGTTGTGTATCACCTGTTATACTCTACTGAAAAAGGTGATTTTTTGTAGGTTTATTTCATGTTCTAAAACGTTTGTGTTACAGAGGATATAAACTTACCATATATATGAGGGCGATTTCCAAAATGGCTACAACAATTATGACGTCACAAGTCATGTGTTCCCTAACACTATTCTATTTAGCTAAACACATGCATTCATAATCACATTTTTCTGTCAATAGTGTAAGACTATCAGCTTTATAAAACGCATATTAACCGCCATTTATCACTTGGCAAGGTTGTTCAAGGCAGTCTGAAAATGAGCTGACCAATTTGCACTGCCTTGGAAATGGCATTCAGACAAAACTTTGCTACATGCTGTTAACATGATTGAAGAGCAAAGTCAGGCCATTGTGGAAAGCTGCTTCTGCGTTTTAAATAACAAAACAAGGTTCAGGGTAGTTCTACATTTACTGGTGAGTGCATGTCTAATCTAAGCCTTAATTGCATGTCTTTATTCATCTCAATGGCGTTTCTAGATAATGCCATCGTCTCCTGTCCAATAATACCCTAATGGTTCACTAACTGCCTCCATCGTATATAGTTGTACAACGCTATTAATGTAGCTTCTTTAACTGTTTAGAAGCTGTCTGTCCACAGTCTAGCGACAAGAAAGAACCAAACTCTCAATTTGAGTAGCAGGATGTTTGAAAAGTTGATCAGATAACATAATATATAAAACATCGCTTAATGGTTCACTAATACCCTCACCCGCTCTAATAATCAATGAAAAATTGAGGCCTACATGATATCACTACCCTGTAATAGGTAGCAATAACCTAATACTAGCCCAAAAAAAGGTATAAAATTACTGGTACAAGTTGGCTTGGGGTTGAGTTGACTATAAGGTGTGAGTCACCAAAAATGGGGTATGAGCTGACTCTGGTACATCTTGACTCGGGGGCATGTGTGTACTTAGTACGAGATAACCAGTTACCTTTCTTCTACAGGATGTGTAGTAGGCTGAGTGGTAGCTCAGTGGGTAGTGCACTTGCCTGCCCTCTGGTGCTAGGAAAAGTTTTGGTGTCCGAATATGCTTTCCTAAGTGTCAATTTGCAGGGATGTTACTTACAAATGTATAATAAAATTAAATGCACCGTCTTTCAGATTTTGATTGAAACATGTTCCGGGAAAGTTACCATCTGCGCAGATTAAAGAACCCTATGGCACAATTTCAATTTTCTAGTAAGTCTCTGCAGATGAGCAGACTGTTTTATGTAGGACCTGGTCGGAAAACACCGAAGACCGTTTTTCTCACGCCATGGCCCAACTATAAAATGCTCCGAGGACTGGCAGGTTCTAGCCTTTAAAAGTTTTTCAAGTTTATCTATTTTCAGATTTTTTTCTCACTATTACTCAGGCCCCCAGATAAGAGTGCATATGTGTAACTGATTTTTTTGTATTTTTCACCAAAACATGTTGTGGGTACTCGAAAGAACCATCTCGATGAGACGGTTCTTTTGAGCACCCAAAACACATGTTTTAACTGATGGATAAGAAAATAATCGCAATTTTACGCAAACTATTTTTGCTTAATTGGCCTTATTACTCTTTTTATCAATTTCACATATTTTCAATAATATACAATTTCTTTTGCGGCATTGAAATCTGGGTTGACATTAAATTTATAGGCCGAAATTGCTATGGGCCGATTTTGACCCGGAACCGCTGATAAGAGTGCGAACTCGAACTGGCTTTGGGGCGAAAAGTCACAGATCGATTTAAAAAAAAACAGATACTTACAGGCCGATAGAGAGAATTTTTAAAGATTTGCACACAGGTTCAACATGTTCAAGCCTGCAACTTGGAGATTTGCATGTAATCCTCGCGAGGGGGTGTTGCCGAATTTAAAGAAAGAAGGCTAGGGCCAACGGAATGATCGAGACAGCGATCGAGCGAACAAAAAAATATTTTCAATCTCATGGACTTACATCGCATTGACCATTGTCTGTCACATCGATCATCATATCCACAACGATAGGGACACAGCTACCTTATTCAAAATTTCGTAAAAATTCCATGTAGATTGTATTTTTCTTTGTCTTATAAAAATCCATGTTGTTGTTCAATGAAGGCGGCCATCTTTATCTGCGTATTGATCTGTGCCAATTTAGATTTTAAATGTTCACAATTTAATTAATGCTCCGTAGTTGAATGTGGATTCTACTGTATTTGTTGATTTAATACTTATTGGTTTTGGACAATTAAACTTATGGCATTATAAAAATTCAGTAATTTGCAAATTGCAATAGCTTTTTCAGGTGGAACTATTTTCTGTATCGGAGGAAGTTCTTACCTTCTAACCATTTAATTCTACAGCCAATGAAATTAAACCATATTTTTGGCGCACTTGTGTCAGACCAATCAGAAACTACAACTTTGTTTACTACAATGTTTACTCTTTACTTTTTTCTCACGCCTGGAATTTCTATTTTATAACAAGTTTTAGCTTTTACAAAACAAAGATACCTTTGTGGAGACAAATATATATACTATATAAATATATTGAGAACAGTCTTAAATAAGATGCTAGAAATTGTCTGTGTAAGCTTACCACAGGCTTATCAGTATGAGAAGTGTTTTATTGGTTCCGGGTCATTTCGGCCCATAACAAAATCGGCCCATGTCAATTTCGGCCCATGACAATTTCGGCCCATAGCAATTTCGGCCCATGAATTTTGTCAGC
Organism: Loripinus fragilis; assembly: GCA_964019695.1. Taxonomy (NCBI): domain Eukaryota; kingdom Metazoa; phylum Mollusca; class Bivalvia; order Lucinida; family Lucinidae; genus Loripinus; species Loripinus fragilis. The sequence continues at coordinate 13,994,458 of OZ026526.1, read as the reverse complement.
CCAGATATCAACTCCGCAAAATAGATTATACATGAATACTATTGAGAACATATATATATATAATTGATAGAGTTGTATCGAGAAAGAAATCTGAAAATAGATTGACTTTACAAACTATTAAAGACTAGAACAGTCAGAACACACATAGACTGGTATCAGTTCAGTAGATAAAAAATAGAAAAATATATGCGCATACATATACAAGCCTATACATCTCTGTAAAAACTTTCACTGACTGTCTTATTTGCTGTATCCTGAGCAACGGCGACGTATTCAAATATCATATAGTTATCTAATTAGTAGTAACATATAGAACTTTCAGTTAGATGTCTTATTAGAAGAAATATTCACTGGTTGCATTATTTTATATTTTCTCTTTGGAAATAAAACTAAAGGGGTGAGTTAAACTGACTAATTTCAATTAGAAATAAACGCTTGCGTTTCGTATGTGAGTAGCAAAGGCTCTGGAGGGACTATGTGCAAATGCTCAAGCTCGTCTGAGCCTTGGCTGCCTGTTGCCTATGTGATGAACTCTTCTCTTACCTTCAAACTCCTAATTAATCAAAACGGACCATTCTCTTATTAATTATTCTGTTTGTGTGGATTATTAAAGGTAAGCCAAAATAATTATGCCAATTATAGACAAACATACTTATTACACCTTATTATACTTGTGGGCCGAAATTGTATAGGCCGATTTGGTTATGGGCCGAAATTGACATGGGCCGAAATTGCTATGGGCCGAAATGTCCAGTGACCGTTTTATTTATAACAAGTATAAGCTTTCACAAAAAGCTTTGTCTCCAGTCCTTGACCTAATTTGTAAATTGTGTCTCACCGCATCATGAAGGCTTCATCGATTATATTAGCTAGGGAAACCAAAAAAAAACTGGATTGAGTAAAACTCAATATTTCAAACTTAGTTATTCACTGATCATCTTCCTATAATTTTATGCAGAGGTAATTCCTGGAATATTTAACCATATCCCGGACAACAAATCAAACAAAACTGCATGATCACAAATAAATAGCTTGACCAGGTGTAATTTTTTTTATCGTAATCGGATCACATTTGTATTAAAAACATGTATATACAAAAATTGTCTCCAGCAGAATGGTGGGTGCCACAAAATACAATATGGACACCCATTTCCAAGTCAGCAGACCTATAACATATTGACAATCAAATCTCTGAGTTAATAAACCATTTTAAGATCGCTCAGGTTTTGTTGGTAAGTTAACAAACCGCTATAAAACCGAAACTTTATTTAGACTAAGTTAATTAACCGCAATCGGACCGCTTAGCTCCTGTTTACTAAAATGTCTGACTTAACAGACCGCTGATAGATCGCTCCATTTCTGATCTCATTTTTTTTTATCTTAATAGACCGCAAGAGGCTCACTACCAAACCACTGATGAACCGCGATTCAAGAAAGGATCACAAAGCAGAAAATGCAAATTGCGATCCGGCAAGCGGTCCATTAAATAGCCCGCTGTAGGATCGCTTTAAAAAACCACGAATCTGCGGTTTATTAGCGGCTGCTTAACGGTTTCTTAGCGATCTGTTAGAATATTTTTCTGTTTGGGAGGGGAGCATTCTGCAATACTTTTGACTGGCATTAAGCGATAATTGGTATTGAAAACCAATTTTTGGTCTTTTGGAGAGCGGCCGTTTTACACAGGTTTTACTGTATACTACTTTAAAACAATGGATTTCTGGTTGGGTAATGTACTCAACTTGCAACCAGAACAAATATTTAATACATATGCTATCTTACACCAAATGAAATTGTAAGTAGGTTTTTATGTTTTAAAATATCTCAGACTGGGTAAAGTGCAAAGAGAACAGATTATTAAAATGTACAATTCCTTACTACCAATGGAATTGTGAGTTATATTTTTAGCTCACCTGAGCCGAAGGCTCATGGGTGAGCTAATAGTATACCAGTCACTCCGGCGTCCGTCCGTCGTCTGTCGTCCGTCCGTCCCTCCGTCCACAATTTCAAAATCTTCTCCTCTGAAACCACTGGGCCAATTAAATTCAAATTTCATATGGAGACTCCTTAAGACGCGGGAACGAAAGTTTGTTCAAATGGTCCTGGTCACATGACCAAGATGGCCATCATGCCCATATATGGTAAAAACCCTTTAAAAATCTTCTTCTCCAGAACCAGAAGGCCGATGGCCTTGGAACTTGGTATGTAGCATTGGGGTAGTGGGGCCTACCAAGTTTGTTCACATGATGATTTTAGGTTGACCTTGACCTACATAGCGTCAAGGTCAAATTTGCTTCCTAATGCATTTAAATGGGAAAATTTATGAAAAGTTGATTTTTTTGAAAACTGTGGAAGCCCTAGTCATTATTCTCACTTGATATGTTAAACCTAATGAGACAATGGCTATAAATAAGTTCCAAAGGTCAAGGTTGACCTTTGACCTTTCAGCTTAGGTCGCTCATTGGAGTCCCATCAATATATTAAAACATAGTTTTCTCACAAACGATCAGTCAAATTGAACTCAAATTTCATGTGAAGACTCCTTATGATAAGTTAGCCAAAATTTATACAAAACACTTTGGTCACCTGACCAAGATGACTGCCACTCCCATATATGGTAAAAAACCCTTTAAAAATCTTCTTCTCCAGAACCAGAAGGCCGATGATCTTGGGACTTGGTATGTAGCATTGGGGTAGTGGGACCTACCAAGTTTGTTCAAATTATGATCCTAGGTTGACCTTGACCTACTAAACGTCAAGGTCAATTTTGCTTCCTAATGCATTTAAATGGGAAATTGTTTGAAAAGTTTTTTTTTTTTGAATACTGTTGAAGCCAAATTCATTATTCTCACTTGATATGTTAAACCTAATGAGACAATTACTATAGATAAGTTTCAAAGGTCAAGGCCACCACACCCAGATATGGTAAAACCCCTTTAAATATCTTATTCTGTGGAACAAAAGACAAATGACCTTGGGACTTGGTATGTTGCATTGGGAATGTGTGCCCTACCAGGTTTGCACAAATGATGAATCTAGCTTGACCTTGACCTACTTAATGGCAAGGTCAAAATTGATTTTTAATGCATTATATGGGAAAAATCTTGAAATGTTCATTTTCTATAACTGTTTAAGCCGAAATCATAATATTTTCAAGAAATGTTTAAAGTTATGAGACAATGGTTTTATATAAGTACCAAATGTTAAGCTGACCTGTGACCTTTTATCCAATGCCACTCATTTGGACTGCCACATACCTATCTAAACATTGGTTTCTCAGAAATCACTGGGCTGTTTGATGGAGTATTCATTAGATTTTTTTTAGGTCACTTGACCAAAATGGCTGCAACCCCATATATGGTAAAACAAAATATGTTTTATTATAAGCAGAAGTTGACCTTGACCTATTTTAACATTATTAGAGAGATCAGGTGAGCACCTCAGGACCTTCAGGTCCTCTAGTTTGTATTTCTAAATATGAAGTAGAACTGCAACCAGATCCAATGATCATTACATGCTGTACTTCACAAAGAAATGGGTTTGATAGTTGGGATTTTTTTGTGTTACAAGTATATAGTCACACTAAAAAAGTAAGTGATTATGACTGGGAAATACCACAATCACACTTTAACCAGGTATGTTTCAACACAGATTCTCTTTACCTTACCTTTCTGAAAGTTGATCTATGCAAAATAATGATATACAGCATTGCTCTTTTAATGAGTAAGTACAAATATGGCATCTAAAGTTAGGTCATCTTAAGCTGGTGCTTCTTTTGTGGATCATTTTTGGTATTTATGTTTTACCTTTGTCTTTATTATGCTATCTTGTCTCGACTACACAAAAATTTCCATTTTTATGGTATGGTAATTGTTGCTGATTCATGGTAAATATTTGACTTGCAGTCCTGTTTAAACTGTTTTTAAGGATATGGGATAAGTAACATTTTCTCATGAAACATGGGTCAATGATATGATTAATGTAATAATGAAGTAGAAAACTAACATTCCTTCCTGTCTTTTAACCTACAGCCCCTATTACACGTAAGTGATTTGATTTCAAATTTTGATTTCAAATGTATCTGAGCTTTATATCGATTACCATATGGGCCGCGAAGCGAGAAACCTGTCTTCGGGGGTTTGCGAACAACAAAGGCACAGACCAGCCTGTGCATCTGCGCAGTCTGATCAGCGCCTTTGTTATTCGCTTCCTGGAAAGTATTATATCTAAACTTGCTTGAAGAGAAATTTCATTATTCTAGCTAGTCTCTATAGTGGAGGAGATTGGTTTGAATCTCACTTTGTCGGAAACCTCAAAAACAGGTTTTCTTGCGACGAGGCCCATATTTACCCTAAATATTCAGACAGATCGGCTTTATCAAACAGTGTCTGATCAGGGTCTATACTGTTTGCTTTTCCATGACTTTCTGTTTTCTACCTCATCTGATTGTAACATAAACTCATTTGCAGGCCCCTAGATAAGAGTGTGTTATCCAAAATTAAATTTCTTATTTCTCAACCAAAATATATGTTTAAACTATTGGGTAAGAAAATTTTCACAACTGTACGCTCAAAAATTGTCTTTATTGACTGATGTATTTGAATTTTATGGATTAATATGGTGAATAGTTAAAGTGTCTGAATATTTGGGGTAAAGATGGTAAAAGCTTAAAAGCTTTTATTGTAATAGATGCAGCTAACAAAGCCCATTTGCACAAAAAATAGTTTACCTAATCATATTTGACCATTTTATCTGTTACCTGTCATGCCGGGCAGCGTAATGCAGTCGGTAACGTGTCTGTCTGCAGCTACGTGTCTGACTTCAGATCCAGGGGTCGCAAGTTCAATCCCGGCCTGGTTCCATACTTTTGCGCAGATAGATCATGAAATAATTTCTACGGTCATTCTCCTCCCTTCCGTTAATTCAAGAAGGGCTGTTGTCAGTTACAAGCGTAAGTATGTGCACGAAGTACTGGTTAACCACTTAGTCAAGCTTAGACAAGTGTTCTCAAAGCCTTGCCTGGTAAACTTGATATCAAAAGACACTCACCAAGTATTTGCTTTTTAGCTGGCCTGGGCAGAAGGCTGATGGATGAGCTAATAGTATATCAGTGACCCCAGTCTCCATCCATCTCTATCATCTGTCCATCGCTCAACATTTTCAAACATCATCTCTGAACCCACCAAACCAATTCAACTAACATTTCATATTGGGACTCCTTAGGGTGGGGGAACAGAAATTTGTTCAAATGGTCCTGGCCGCATAAGCAAGATGGTCACTGCAACCATCCATATAATAAAAACCCTTTAAAAGTCTTCTCCAGAATTAGAAGGACAATGATAGTGGGCCTTTTAGTGTAGCACTTGGGATATGGACCCAAGGTTGTCCAAATGATGGTCCTAGGTTGATCTTGACCTTATTTATAGCAAGGTCAATCCATTTTTTTGGAAAAAATCTTTGAAAAGTTGATTTTTAAAAAAAAAACTTCTGAAGCCAATGTCATTATACTTACTAGATATGACAAAGGCTATAGATAAAGCTTGATCTCTGACCTTTCAGCCAAGGTCACTCTTATTTATCATAATCAGATTTTTGATTAATGTGCTGGTGCAGGGGCATCATTCACATCAGTGGAAGCCTTCCAGATAGCTGGCTAGCTGCACACGTAGCTGCTACTAGCAGATCTCATACCTGATCTCCAGGTGCTCCTTTCTTGAGGTCGACTGTCATGAGCTTCAACTCATGTTAGTCATTCTCTGTCAAATTCTTCCATGTCATCTTGGGCCTCCCTTACCCCCGCCTTCCATCAACCTTTTCTGCCTGCACCACTAGAATGCTCACATGTCCAAACCAGTGAACCCTTTTCTCTCTCAAAATGAGGTCAAGGTTCTCAAGCTCAAGCTTTGTCAGTAGTTGGCTTGACGTTACTGTGGCCATGTATGTACATCCTCTGGCTTGAATCAGATATACATATACTAGAAAAACTTCATGATTTCAGACTAAAATAAAGATTTTATGGATCTAAATAAGATTTTATACATGATTTTATGGATTTAAATAAGATTTTATGCTTCTCATTATCATCTCATTATATAATATATTCAAAATAGTTGAGAAATAAGTAAAATAATTTCAATCATGTCTATCCGGAGGCCTGCTTATTGAAGCCAAACTCTAATGTCTGGGAGTATCATGTTGATAATCACTGTACAATCACTGTGCTATATTATTTTATATCACTATAATATTAATTTCTTTGAAAAACTCTATTATTCTGAACAAAAGTTACTTAGAAATAAAACTATACAATGAGTGCAGACTCCGATTAGATTGGTCGTGAATGAGCAGTATGATTGTATAATGAAGGCTGTCACTGACCGGAATTTTGCTGTACCAGTAATCAAATACTTTTGTTGTGAAAGTATACAACATATTTTATGACGCTATAGAATTAAATCAACACATTAAGTGAATTTTTTATGAACTTGGTGAGTGGGGTACATGGGTACCTTAACAGGAAAAACTCTATTTCTTGAAAGCCTAATTGACTTCATAGACCACATATCTTAAGAATTACATTTGGTTTATCACAAAGGCGGTCTTTTGAGACAGATTTGACACTATCAGTTATACAGTTTGTTTAGGGATAACTAAATATGTTTTACTTTTGACCTAACAATTTGTTTCGAGTCCTTGTACCTTGTGCTTAAGCCTTGTGTTAAATTATTATATACTCAGAAAAACAATTGAAGGATACTTAGATTCAGTTCCATCTTTAACATTCAATACAAAAAAAACTAAACTAATTATGCATGCATTTTATAGTTCCGGATATCTGCAATCAAAATTAATGCTTGATTTAAGCCACACTTCAATGATTAAAGTACAGTACATGTCCAAATGGTGCAACCCTCTATACTGAAAAGTCACAAACATTCAAAAATGATTGAAACCCATTTTTATCGTTTGTATTCCATAATGACTGGCTCTAAAATCATTGCTGGCTCTCAGTCAAAAGTAAGTCACCTAATCTTGTAGTTTGTCAGTGTTTTACTTCCAATTTGTTGTCATATTGGCTAGTGTATGCCATATTGGTGCACTTTTGTTGATGAATTTGTCGCGTTATTAGGTGCAATTACTGACAGATGAGTGTGAAAACTTGTCTATGGTCGGAGTTAGACCATAAGCAATGACCAGGTAAAGTCTGCAATAAAAGATATAAACGCTAAATATTTTGCTTGTGAACTTTGGGTAAAGAGGGTTGAAACATTTGGTGTGGTACTGTATCGTAACCAATGACACGTAAATTTTATTTTACATTTTACTGAAGTGCATATTGGTAGTTCTATCAGATACGAAAATACTTTGTTTGGAAATTATTTTCTCAAATGCAATCTAGTCAAAAGATTTTTAATATCCTTTAATTGTTTTTCTGAGTATATATCATATGACGTCACATCCGTGAGTTATATAACACCATACATTTAAATCTTTAAACCACTAGTGGTATACAGCACTCATGTAAGATCGGCTACTTGTTGTATGTTCTTCTTTCGGTGTGAGCTTTGGAATGATAACAACATTCAATAGTCTTGCTAACTAAATAAACAAAAAAGATAGCTATGCTTAGCTAAAATACCTTAATGCAATGTAGTTCAGTTAACTGGTATGATAATTTATTTTAATATGGATTATAAATATTCTAGAATACTTAAAATTTTGTCAATCTTTTGATGGTGCAGGAGTCACTTTTTTATGGGTAATGAAAAGCCAGCATTATACTTAAATTTTGATATTTCCACTTCTTTGTTAATTCATATAAAGAAATCTACCCTCCTGCTAAATAATATGGGAGAATTTTCAAAAATTGAGGGGAATTCTCCAATCCCCATGTCTAGAAAAGACACTCTATCAGCAGATGATACTTTGCTTTTTTATGTTTTTCACATTGATTTTCCCTGATAACTTACTATCAATTTTAGAAAAATGTGTTCACAATGAAAGTTATAGAGGAGACTTTTTACACCTTTCATTGTTAACACATTTTGTTGTGCATTACTTTGTGTCCTTTCTAGTTTTGCAATCATCTTGAAGAAGAAGAGAGAGCTGGTTGCTTTGCTTTTATTGTCTTACAGATGTCTTTTACTGTAAATGTTCTGTGACCCTTCCTCACTGTGCAGTGGGTTCGTCTGCCGTGCGTGATTGTGGTATTTCCTGATCATACTCACTTACTTTCCAATATTGATGATGAAAATGTTATCCCCGTAAATCAATGTGAAAAACATAAAAAAGCATTGTTAAGTAGGCAATGAATTTATGTATGTGAACCACGACTTTAGTAGGAAAATATTTATTTTTATTTCTCAACCAAAACATATGTTGTGGGTACTCAAAAGAACCGTCTCAATGAGACCGTTCTTTTGAGCACCCAAAACATAAGGTAAGAAAATATTCACAATTTTACGCTGAAAATTTTTGTTTATCTAAACAGGTGTGTACTTTATATGAAATCAAATCACTGGTTTCTCTACCTGTTTTCTTTGCTTTAACTTGGCCATATTACCATAGCTCCTTTTTGGCTACAGTCATAAAGGGTCAATGTATGTGTAATTGTATATGAAATCACAAGTTTCTCTAACTGTTTTCGTTTGTTTCAGAAGGGGTGGAGGATTTAGGGGTGAGTTGAGTGGCGGTTATTTACCTTCTCCTTATTCTTACCAGCCGATGTATTACATGTGATCATGTGATATACCCAGCATGCACCACAACAATGCCCTGGTAGTTATCTTTGCTTTCACTTGGCCACAACCATAGCTTTTTTTCTGGCCACAATAGTAGATTTAAGCACAATAATAGAGTTAAGCTGGCCACAGCAATAGTGCTTTCATGGCTACAATCATTGATTTAACCTGGCCACAACAATAGTGCTTTCATGGCCACAATCATTGATTTCACCCAGCCACAACAATAGTGCTTTCATGGCTACAATCATTGATTTAACCTGGCCACAACATCAGTGCTTTCATGGCCACAATCATAGATTGAATTTGTCCACAACCAAAGTGCATTCTAATCCACAATCATAGCATAAACTTCACCACAACCATAGATCTTTCTGGGCCACAATCATTGATTTAACCCGGCCACAACAATAGTGCTTTCATGGCCACAATCATAGATTCATTTTGTCCACAACCATTATGCATTCTAATCAACAATCATAGCATAAACTTCACCACAACCATAGATCTTTCTGGGCCACAATTATAGATTTAACCTGACCATAACAAAAGTGATGTCATGGCCACAATCATAGATTGAATTTGTCCACAACCATAGTGCATTCTAATCCGCAATCATAGAAAAAACTCGGCCACAACCAAAGTTCTTTCTTGGCTGCAATCTGAATCATAGATTTTATCTGGCCACAATCATAGATTTAACTTGGACACAACTGTAGTGCTTGCTAATTCTTGTCAACAATCATAGAATAAACTTAGATATAATTATAGTGCTTTTTGGTCCACAATCAATGATCCAACTCAATAGCTAGAACTATAATTCTTGGTTCCATTATTTATGATCATTCATAAGCAGAGTGGAAAACTGTGGAACCTGACCAGTTGGCTTCTTGGATGCCAGCTGGTCTTGATTTACACGATTTTCGGAAGATAATATACTGTAAATTTGGAAATTTTCCCAAGAATTTTATTTTCGTGAAAAGCGTTAAAAGACATATTTGCGACATTAAACTTTTGCAACTAGCGCATGATTTGCCTATAACAGTAAACGACAGAGAGCTTTAGCCATTTCGCGAGAGTTTTATTTTCACGAAACTTCGCATATGCGAAGTTTCGCTAAATTAAAACCCTCGCGAAAATTTCGTAATTTACAGTATACAGATTCAGCATGATAAGGGCTAACATATTGATAAACATTAACCGACATGATCGTGCTGTCAATTATTTTATTGAGAAATTATAATAATAAAAAAAAAAATGTCCAAAAGCTCATTTTCTATTTATTGCAATTTACAGTAGCTAAATATATTTATACATCATACAAGTAAATAAGTTTGAGACTCAACAGAGGCTCTTGGGTTGTGTCCTTCAGCAAGACACTTTATTCTCTGCTTGGTACTGGTCAAACCCAGGAAGACTGGAACCGTCCAAGCATGACTGACTGGGACATAAAGCATTAACACAAATAAAACAAAACAAGGGGAAAATACCTACCCCTTGCTAGTAATGAAGCCCCTTCTTATGGGTGTCTAATGCTGATTGTTGCTATATGCTAGTATTCTGATCATATATTGTGAGCTCTATTTGCAAGTTGCTAACACTTGCAGTACTTAATGCCTATAGTAGCTAATGCTTGCAGTATCTATATATGGATGACTAATTTCTGCTATTAAAGGGACAAATATTTTAGCAATAATACTGGTACCACTCATTATGACTCTCTCCAGGGGTCATACTGGGCAGATCAAAGGGACAGCCATAATGAGGTGATTAGGACTTCCTTACTGGGGCAATAAAGTGGCCCCATATAGGGATTAGGTATTTTATGATAAAATATTGATCTTTATCTTAGTGAATGAAATTGTGTTGCATACAGGTAAGTCCCCTCTTGAGGCCCCATTAATTTTGTGAGATACTGAAACTGTCCCTTATCAGTTAATCCTTTAATGATCTCTATTGGACAGTAATCTTTGTCTTTAATGAGTAACTAATATCTGTTGAGGTTATATTATGGGTAACTAATCCCTGCAGTAGTTATATACAAGTAACTTATGTCTGCTACATCTATATTTGAGTAAACAACATCTGCAGTAGCTAAATATAAGTTGCTAACCTCTGCAGAGGCTTTATGAGTCACAACATGAGTTTTCCAACAATGTATTATGTGCGACCAGCAAAGGCATACGTGCAGCCTGATCAGAGCCTTTGCTAGTCGCTTGAATATTCTTTGAGTGTTAAGCTGAGGTTACTAAGCTTAAAAGGAGGCTGCACAGGCTCGTTGAAGTTGTCAAAATGCCATATTGTTTGAAATCTCATGTCACGGCTTATATATGGATAACTAACACCTGCAGTAACACTATGTGACAGTAGCTTTGCTCAATTATCTTATGTCTGCAATTGCTATAAAAATTTCCAAATACTGGCACTATCTTTATGGGAGTAACCTGCATTATCTGTAAAAGGCTGCAATGGCTATAGTGATAGGTTGTAAAAAATACTTTCCATACTCTGCTGAATGATATTTTGGTGACAAAATCTGTGTACTATAAAAATGTTTGGTGTGCAGAATTTAGCTACACATCCCTCTTTAAGCATTAAAGCAATGTCCTCTTGGTACCCTACAGGGGGCTCAGCTTCTAAATCTTCTAGCAATGGACTCTTAAGTGTGGGCACAAATGTGCTAAATATAGCTGCGGCCTGTGGGACCACACTGAGCCATCTATTACAAAACCGAAAAAGGAACTCTCAAGTGCCCCCGATTGTAAGGGTGCTGTGTTTTAGCCCATCAATTCTACACCAAATAAATACCAGTGGCATACCTTCGTGTACGCAAAAATGCATGTGCGTACAACTCACTGCCATAAGGATAGGGTTTTAAGCTAGATAATTTGACTTTTGGAAGAAAACAATGCAACTGATACGTAGCAATAATTGTGTGTCTAAATTATAGCTCATTTTAGCGCTGTAACGTGCTCTTAAACCATTTTCCGCCAGGGTTTTGCTCTCTTATCCCCCTTCAGAACCTCATCTAGATTGTGTAGTCTATAAAATGCATCAGGAACGCCACTGAATAACAAAAATACATGTACATATGAATGACAAAAAAAACATGCGGCCATATATACTCCATTGAAAGTACTGCTAAGAGAATATTCAATCAGATAAAGGATCATAAAATGTGATATGTGTCAAAGTGCAAATGTGTGCCACAGTTTTCAAGTGATATATAGTGAAAATGTGATGTGTCTAACTGTAGAACAGATTTTCTTCTGCATGTGAAAAAAAAGTGTCAGCAGTGTGATGGTTTACCAACAGACTTTGACAAAGACGATTGACATCTACCAGATGAAAACACAGCTGAAAAAGTCTCCTTATGTTGTCTGCTGCAAAATTTCACTTTAACAACAAATTTATTTTAACTTGCATGCAAACAGTTTGGATTCAGATCAGACTGCTCCACATGGAGCAGTCTGATCTAGATCCACACCGTTTGCTTGAGACTTAGAAAAAACAGCAGCAGATAACAATGCATACAACTTGACAGGACACTCCTTTTATAGTATAACTCTTTATAACACTGATTTGGATAGCTTGAATTTTACAAAGAAACAGTACAGGTCATTTTCATCCAGTTACAGTAAACCCTGTCTTAAACGGCCACTCAAAAATAGACAAAACAAAGATCTTAATGACGAATGGTAACTTATGAAGGTCGAAAGTATTGCAGAATGCTCCCTTTGCATTCTGCAATACTTTTGACCTGCATAAAGCAATGATAGGTCTTGAAAACCAACTTTTGGCTTTTTTTAAAAAGTGGCCGTTTTAGACAGATTTTACTGTACTTTGTGCGGTCATCTGTTTATGACATGCTTCACTGAAAGCTCAGGTGATTCCCATGCATGGTGCTATAAATAGATGACACTGTACAGTGTATAAATAACTGTTTATTTGTAAAAGACTTTTGTTCATGTAGAGGGTATTTCTAATTTTTAACACTTTCCCGGACATTCATGACTTAATTGGTCTGCTCTATCATCTGCTATCTTGAAAGTCTTTACAGTAGGCAGTATGGAACCAGATCAAACTGCTCCATATCAAGTAGTCTGATCTTGGCCCTTAGTCTTGCTTGCAAATTATAATTAAGCAGTTCTTAAAGCAAAAACTTGTAACAGACGAAAAAAGTCATCTCTAATGGGGAAAGAGTTAAATTTATTTTTCGTTTCTGTAGACAGAGCTTACTTATCGTAGATCATAGTCTGTTTCTAGTGGTACACATAATAAATATTTCATGTCACCCTTTGTAAATTAACTGTGCACTTAATACTAAGCAGATGCAAACTCTAAAAGCACTGTATATGACCTTATAATGGCACTATGCATATCTTTTAAAAATTCTATACCTGTTTTGAAAAAAAAGAGTAGATCCAGATCAGCTGGCTTCTGGTGAAGCCAGCTTTTCAGGATCTACATTGTTTTGCACCCACATAATATCGTCCTACTGATATTGAAATTACACCAGATAATACAGAATTCACAACTGAAAAAGAGTTCAAGGTATATTTATAAGAGCATGTGCTCTTATAAGGTGGAATACAGTAAGTAGTCTTTTTTGTAGTTATACACAATATAAACATCTCAGTTCACTGATTATAAATTTATTTTGCACTCAATAATAAGGAGAAGCCAGCTATGTAACATATCTAGTTATTTTTGTGATATTCTCTATTATTTTAAAAATGTTGGAATTAAATTATAACTGGGAAAAGACCAGTTCTTACCGATTTACCAAACTAGCAATGCAAGAATGCAAGAATTATTAGCTTAGAATGCAAGAATTAAGAGTCATCAACATGACATGAAGAGTGGCTTATATATAAAACATGCACTTTGATAGCATATATCTGAGACTTTTAAATGCATGCAAATTGAAATTAATTTATAAGAAATGGAAAATAATTGTAATATCCTTCAATTTTTTTTTTGGAGTGTATTAATGTTATGTTCACTAAATATTATGTTCTCTTACAATACTATCAATTCCTAGAAAAGTTTATACTATTGTTTGCATTTGAAATCTTGCATTTCATGTATGGTAAGTTTTTTCAGTCAGCAAATAAATATTTTCTCAGTTAATCAATAAACTTTTAAGTTGATAATTGATTACTAAAACATGTATATCTTTCATAACAGTCTAACATAGCTTTTGTATACTTCTTAACCTAATTCCAAAGTCATTTTCATTCTTTTTTTCTGACTATGCTTCAAGTCCTTGACTAAAAATACTCCAATTATATTTAGAAATATGGTGAGGCTAGGCACTCATATTTTGCTGAAAAGATTGATAATGAAAAGTGTGAACCAACAAACACACATCATCAGCATACAAGACAAAAAGTCTTAAATAGTTGTAAATTGTTATATGGCCTTTTATTATGAAATTGGAATTGAACAATGAGCGCAGTGGCTCAGTGGTAGAGTGCTTGACTCGAGAGCAAAGGGCCTTGGGTTCTAGCCTCACTGGTGTCACTGTGTTGTGTCCTTGAGCAAGACACATTTATCCTTGCTTAGTACTGGTTCAACCCAGGAAGACCCGTCCCGACATAACTGAAAGATTGTTGACTGGGACATTAAGAATCAAATCAAACAAACAAACAAAAGAACAATAAAGATGCAGACCAGCCTGCACATCTGAAGTCTGACCAGTGCTTTTTTAATCATTATAACCAAAAAGTCAAGTGCGTATGATCAGGAAATACTTCATGCAAAATTTTAATATTCTAGCTAATTTTTGTAGCTGCTTTGAGCCTTACCTGGTTGTTACCACAGACAAAAATTGCCATTAATGGGACCTATAGAGCCTTGTTTCTGACATATTATTCTGATCCTCGGTTCAACAATACATATATAGGATAATCAATCATTAGTTCACACATCTTAGAAATCTGTGAAACTCAAGAATTTTCATTTAAGGCTAAAAATATTTTTTTCAGCTTGCCATTTCAATGACCAAGCTTTAATAATTATTCTGAGTGTGTCACTGAAAAGGTGACTTTGATGCCAACAAGAGAAAAGGGTAAATCAGGCCTAAGATAATTTTCTGTAGACCAAAACAAGTATTGGCTGTTGTGTTTTAGCTCACCTGAGCAACAAGAAATACAGGTCCATTAAAAAAGTTATTTCACTACGCATTATTTCAAAAGTTTTTACACATTTTATCATACATTAATGGTCTTTGTTTTACCATACATGTAATAAAATTCTCATGCCTTTTTGTTTCTATAAATCATATCAACGTATAATGAGACAACATTTGAATATAAATTCGAAATATATTCCAATGAAAAACACAACATACTTTAAATGCATTCCAATGAAGGCACAACAACATACTTTATATACATTCCCATGAAAACACAACAACATCGTACACCTATATCATAGTCAATATTTCGTTGCATCTCCTTTTGCTTTAATAAGATCTGCAATTCTCCTTGGCATTGAATTGTAAAACTTCTTCCAGGACTTATGGTGCTGCACTTTATCAAGCTTCACATACCCGCTTCCACATATCTTCTTTTTTTTACACAGCTTTAGGTTACCAATCTCTTTCTTCGTTATATTCCAAACGTTCTGTATGGGATTTATATCTGGTCGATTTTCTGGCCATTCCAGAATGGGTATTCCTTTACATTCTAGGAATTTTCAAGTACTTTTAGAGTTATGACATGGCACGAGATCATGGATAGATATGTCCCTTCTGTGGGAACACAACTCATTCACATTTCATTTCAATATAATGAATAATATCACTCTGGTATTTTGCTCTATCCATGTTACTATTCACTTTTCTCCAAAGAGACAGGCCTCTGCTGCTAATGGCTCCCCAGACTTGCACACTTACTGGCAATTTTACAACAGTCTGAATACACTTAGCAAGATATTTCTCATTTAAACCACGACAATGGTGTTAATTGATATGACTGTGAAATACAGACTCACGTTAATGTGCTGTGTTCCCACAGAAGGGATATATCTTTATGCATGATCTTGCGCCATGCCATAACTCTAAAAGAACCAGAACATTCCTAGAATATATTGAATACCTGTTCTGAAATGGCGTTGTAGTGGGGCCAGGTAGAGAGTAATGGGGATGCTATAGGGGATATATGTGAAGTTCAGATGCGCAGCCTAATATAATGAAGAAAGAAATCTGTAACTAAATGCTGTGTTTAAAAGAAGAGATGTGGAAACAAGTATGTGAAGCGTGGTATAGTGTAGCATCGAACACCATGGAAGAACTTTATAATTCAATACCAAGGAAAATTGCTGATTGTATTATCTCACTAAGCAAAGGGAGGTGCAACGAATACTGACTTTATGATGTAGGCGTACAAGTATGTTGTTGTGTTTTTATTGAAATGTATTTAAGTATGTTGTTGTATTTTCATTGAAATGTATTTAATATTATAATCAAACGTTGTCTGATTGTAAGTTTATAAGATTTATAGAAATAAAATGGCATGAGAACTAAATTACATGTATGGTAAAACACAGACTATTAATGTAAAAAATGTGAAAAAACTTTAGAAATATTGCGTAGTGAAATAATTTTTTTAATGGACCTGTAGTATACTAAAGACTCTTGTATACATAGTCTGTAAGCATTTTCATTTTTTTTTTCTATATAACCCCTGTACTGGGCAAATTCATGGAGACTCCTTAGGGTTGGGGATGGAACATTTTTTCAAACCCTCCATTGTATGTAACATAATGGATGAGGGCCCTGGACAATATGTTCAAATCAGTAATGATCTTCGGTTTGCCTCAACTTTGACCTAGTTAAAGTAAGGAAAGGACCCAGGATACCAATGGGAAAGTGACAAACTCACAGAAGACACCCCAAACAGAGC
Source organism: Loripinus fragilis (assembly GCA_964019695.1). Taxonomy (NCBI): domain Eukaryota; kingdom Metazoa; phylum Mollusca; class Bivalvia; order Lucinida; family Lucinidae; genus Loripinus; species Loripinus fragilis. Next base: position 13,977,810 of record OZ026526.1, on the reverse strand, counting down.
CAAGAGGTCAGCCCTTTCCCAGCAGGTGACCACAAAGCACATATAAACAGACGCGCACAAAGACATAGCAAACACAAGACAGAACAAAAACATAAAAGATCCACAAAAGAAGTACCGCCTTGGAACGGTCAGTAAAATATTTTACTGGAGGGCTTAAACCGGTTTAACGGCGCCAACCTCACCCTTAATTCAGATGTGGATCAAGACACATAGATATTTGGTTTGCATGAAAGACCCCTAACTTATCAATGCATCATCTCCTAAAACATATAAATCAAGATATAGCAAGGAGATAAAGCAAGGATAAGGACTCAACAGTAAATTAAACTGAATACCGGAGCAAAAGAAATCCAACAGGTAAACCCCGGTGGGCCAGACAAACAGCCAAAGCATCAGGCCCCTACCATCTCATCAATAGATAAGTCTTTAAGTCGGAACCATCATAGAGTCTGAAGTCCGACCCACCGGCGTGCAATTAAAGAGGAAAGCAAAGTTGCCAACCGTGATTGGGTTGACTACCAAGCATGCAGTCTGTTGCAATACATTAATGTTATAGCCAATCTTTTTATAATGAGAAAATATTTTAATAAACTGTGCTGAAAAATTATTAGAGCCAACAATCTTCTTCAATTTATACACCAAGTCACCATAGAAATCAGGTTCCGAAAGTCCTTTGCGCAAGAGAGATTTAAGTCCAACTTGGAATTTAGAAATCAAATCATAGTATCGTCTATAAAATTTTGAAAATGTTTTGCGAAGTTTATGATACCGATAGCCTTGTTTAAGAAGTTTCTGAGTTAACAATTTATTGCGAGTGTTGAAGTCAGCAACATAGCTAGATGCTCTAGCAAAACGAATGAGTTGAGAGATATAGACTCCATAGGATGTAGAACGAGGAACGTCACCATCTAAAAATGGGAAATTGACAATTTCAAAATCAAAGTCGTCACGTTTATCATAAATTTTAGTAGAAACAATATCATTAGAAATTGACAAATGCAAGTCTAAAAATGCGGCTTCGGTATATTAAGGAATTCTTGTGATACAGTGTCAGGTGAGCGCCTCAGGAAATTTTGGACCTCTTGGCTTTATTACCATGGAAGTAAAAAAAGATTGAGTTAAAATTATCATTCTCCTTGCTAGGTTGGTAAAATATATCTGCTGATTGCTTCTCTGGACTGCTTCTGGGTTTAACAGAATGGTTCGAAATTTGTTTTTTATAGTCCATTTCTGTATGCAATGGGTTGTATGGTTTTCTAGCAGAGACATTTCACTTATAATGCAGTGGTTCTATTGGTGTTGATTCATATTTTATTGTTGCTCCCATTGTTTATGAGGGTTCAGTGTTTGGTCCTTGTATTGTTATGCCGTACTTAGTGTCCTTTCTAGCTCTGCAATTATGGTGATGAGAAAGAGAGCGCTGTTTGCTTTACTTTGAATTGTCATCCTTATGTTTTGTGACTGTTATTGGCGCTTTCTCGCAGTGCCATTGGATGGTCTGCAGCGTGTGATTGTGGTATTTCCTGCTTATACTCACTTACATTTTGCCTATATGATTGGCTTATAATTCAAAAGAAGTGAATAATGTAAATCATTTTTATACTTTCAGGCTATTCATCACCCTACACATCCCCAAACTGGTCAAGTTACCAGTACGACGACCCATATATGCGAGGTGGAATGTCAGATTATTACACATATCATTGAAAAGTGCCTTTTATACCTTATTCAACCTAATAAACACACATGCTCTTATAAGTGCACACAGAGTACTTTATGTGTGGTTTTCACTGTATGAACTTCCAATTTTCATTCAAACCTGCTGTGATTATATTATAAACATGAATTCACTATATGGATGCATGGTGTAGAACCTAATCAGCTGGCTTCTGATGAAGCCAGCTGATTAGGATCTACTCTGATTCAAAGGTTTTAACATTTGAAAATAAATGCTCAAAGAGCTTGTATTAGGTTGAATACAGTTATTTTATTTTTTAAGTATTTGTACTTTATTCTAATATGCAGCATCCAGTATTAGAGTAAAAAGAGTATGTTACTAGTATATATATTTTCACTTACTGAGATAAGTGACAGACAAATGAAAATGTTAAAAATGGACATATTTATGTGTATCACTGAGAAACAGACTTTTGATTTATGCATATGTATGATTTTAAAAATAGATTAACTATTTATACCCTGAATATATGGATACCTCAAATCAAAAAGCACACAGTTTACTTGAAATACTAGTTTTATTTACACTAAAATAAAGATGAATGACTTAACTATTTCCATGCTTGTGGCAACTTTTGTCATCTGATAACCTTTGCAAACAGTTTGGACCCAGATCAGTTCTAACAGAATGTTGGTCTTGATCTGGATCCAAGCTTTTTGCCACTCTTATAGTGTTCCTGAAAGAGTTTTTGAAAAAGCTAATTTTGAAAAAAATTAGCAGAAGACAACAGAAGCATGAACAAATATCTGCTGCAGTTATGATTGGTCTTTAAAGGGCTGAAGTTTAAAGATGTCCCCTTGGACATCTGATAAGGTAATCAAGCTGCAGTGACAGACGACATGCAGTGTAGACCCTGATCTGGATATACACTGTTTGCCAAAGTCTATATATTCAAAAGACTATGGGTAAATACAATGACTGAAAGGGTATCCTTAACTCTCATCCTGTCAATATCTTTTTGCCCTGAAAATATTGTTTGTGTATTACATCTCTTGCATATATTTAAATGCACTCCCGAATATTTTTACCATGGAATCCAACACTATGAACCCTGATCAGACTGCTCCAAGAGAGCTGACGAATATTGCAGTGAATAGCAGGAAAAGAGTTAAGGTGCTCACAGTGAATTGTTGTGATCTGTGGTTTTGTCATTCTCGGGCTTAAATGGGTAACTCAGGTTTGCTAGTGTCATCTGCTGATTAATTTTGCAAACAAATTGGACCCAGATCAGGCGTAAAATAACTTCAAACATGATCTGGATACAAACTGTTTGATATTCAGAAAATAATTTTTGAAAATGTTAACTTTGGAAAAAATCAGCAGACGACAAATAAGTACACAGAATTACCCAGTATGCAGAGTTGATAACACCATCTGTGTCAGTCCATAGGAAAACGTTTCCTAAGAGTGGATACTAGCAACTGGAGCTGAAAGGGACTGACAATGCCAAAACAGTATTTCAAGTCAGCTTGCTAGGCTTCTATGAATGTAATAGAATGTCGTTTGGGTTATGTAATGCACCAGCAACTTTCCAAAGGTTAATGAAAAGATGGATGGGAAGAATCTGACAAAATTCTTCTGCATTCTAAACTTGTCTTCTTTTGTATTTTTGAAGCCTCTACATCAAACAGTGTGGACTCAGATCAGACTGCTCCATTTATGGAGCAATCTGATTTGAATCAATACTGTTTGCATGCATGTTAAAATGAATGTGCTGTTAAAATGAAAAATTGCAGCAGAAGACATCAGCAGAGGGCATTTTCAGCTGTATTTTTGGCTGGAAGTTAGCTTTAAGTGTTAATGTGTTTTTTTTATGGATCATTTTATTTGCATTTTATTTCAATATAGTGCCAATATATGTATTTATAGTTTATTGCATCTTGTGTAGCGGGTAGCGCAGTCGGAAGTGATCTATGCATGCACTGCAAAAGAGGGGTGAGTTGGAACCCCTGCTAACACATACTTTTATCTAGATTATATATTCTTACCCTACGCCTGATTTGAGTACTAAGGGCAATTTTCAGTTACTGACTAAAGTACACTAAGTACTGGCAAACTTTTTAGGAGATGCCTACCCAGTAACAGTAATATGATGTCTGAATGTTGAGATATAACTAAAATTGCTAAGAAAAAATGCATCTGAAAATGTCGTCCGCTGAAGTCGTCTGCTGCAAGTAAATGTTTATGTCAAGGACTAATTTCGGCCCATGGACAAAAAGTGTGGACCCAGATCTGACTGCTCCTCTAGGAGCAGTCGGATCTGGGTCCACACTGTTTGCTACAGGGATGTTTTAAATTGTATAGCAGACGATACTGTCAGCAGAAGATATTTAGTTGCCATAAGCAGCCAAAAAGTTAAAACCCCAAAACAAACAATCAACTTGGTTAGTCTGTGATATTTTTTCTTGTCAGTCATACATTTAGTGATAAAAGTATTTTATGTTTTGTTAAGCTCACCTGATTCAATGTCTGTCATTATGGTCTTATATTCTTGCATAAAACCTATGCCCATAGCTGTTTGAAGCCATTGTCAAATGAACGAAAATCCATGTTCAAATCACTTGACAATACTTAAGATGAGGCACGAGTTGTTTGCATGACGTTATGCAGAGAATGTTGCAGCCCAGACTTATCATTTTGTTGATGCTTTAGATCTTGAAAACATTGCAAGTAGTAATGACATTGTGATGAGGCTATGATGTTGGAGAGTTTACAGCTCATGGTATTTTGTTTAAAGAAATCTGGTGTAAGAAGAATGATATTTTACTGTTTTAGCAGTGATTTTAGTGTGATTTTGGTTGAGATCGGGTATAATACGCAAGAATAACCATCACACATGTTTTTTTCATTGCATTAACTCTAGCTGGGTCCCTTGGGAGATGTTTGACTAGTCAGCCCAGCTGCCTTGTGTTCAAACAGCTTCCTCAGGACCCGGCAAGTGTTTATGCATGAAAACTCATGTGTGATCTTTGTAGTATAGATTGGCCTCTTATTGTCCACATTTTCTGCCTAAGCTGCTGAACCAAATTGGCATGGATTCAATGCCTAATCTCACACAACTTTTTTCTTACGGAGCGCAGTGGCTCAGTGGTAGAGTGCTTAACTCGAGACGGAGGGGCCGCGGGTTCGAGCTTCACCGTCGTCACTGTGTTGTGGTCCTTGAGCAAGACACATTTATCCTAGCTTAGTACTGGTTAAACCCAGGAAGACTCTTTCCTGTTTAACTGAAAGATTGTTGACAGGACATAAAGAATCAAATCAAACAAAAACAAAAAAAAACAAGATTTACAGTCCTGAAGTGACGTCCAAAATTTCTGAGAACTTACAAGATATACTCTTCACTTCCATATTAGATATAATCATATTAGACTCAGGTGAGCAATAAAAGACCATTTGGTCCTGTGACTTTGTTTATTGTCATTTTACTAGTAATTAAGCCTATTACATGTACATTGTACCATATCTTCTGTCAGGAGTCAAACCCTCGGAACTCTGATTTTTACCAAAACGACTTTTTGTCAACGCGGGAACACCAAACGTATGGCGCACAATCTGTCAAATTCTCTTAGCTCTTGACCAATTAGAACCCCCTTAAAAAGCATCAATCATGCTTCAAAATATTGTATCTATGAAAAATTCCATTGTTTTGGTGCTCATTTTACTGTGATACGAGGTTTTGCCATGAAAAAGATGCTCAAAGTGTCGTAACTGGATGGGTTTTCACGAAAAAATGACATAACTCAAGTGAAACTCTTCATAATGAATGTGAAATCTTTATTGGAAGTTCAAAACACCAATAACAGTGAATTTGGATGTTACTAAATATAATCCTGTCTGACTTTCAGCAATATAGGACACTCCTAGCAAAAGTTATTCAGTTTTTTGTCTCTCCTGAAAACGTGAAAATCAAAGATACAAGTTTTGGGCTCCCGACGGACGATATGTTTTGGTGCTGCTTTTCTTTTTTTTTATCTCACCTGAGTGAGAACATTGTATTGGCAGTGAGTCTGTTAATTTGTCAGCTGGGCCACATTCTTTTACAGAGTTCAATCTCTCTGTACCTCAAATTCAAGATGGGCAGTTGTCAGTTACTGGCAAAGGTTTGCATTAGTACAGTAAAACCTGTCTAAAACTGCCACTCAAAAATAGACAAAACAAAGGTCTTTACCACAAATGATAGCTTAAAGAAGGTCGAAATTATTGCAGATTGCTCTTTTGGAGCATTCTGCAATTCTTTTGACCTGCATTAAGCGATAATCGGTCTTGAAAGCTAATTTTTTGGTCTTCTTTTTGAGTGGTCGCTTAAGACAGGTTGTACTTTGTACACACAACTTCTGATTAATGGATGAGGAATCTACCAAGGAACTGTGTGATAGTACAACTTACCATAGTGATGACTGAAAAATTGGTGAAAGTCAAGTTAGCCTCAGAGTATCATCATCATTAGCATGAATGAAATGCTAGTGTCTGTTAACCCTTATCATGCTATAGGTATTTTAATTTTTGCAAGCATTGGTAATTTTGCAATCTTTTGAGTCGTTTGCTGATAATTTTCAAAATTAATGTTCTCAAAACTTTACTTCAGGAATACCTTCAGAGTGTCAAACAGTTTAAAACCATATCTGGCCTGACATTTTGTCAGGCCAGTTATGGGTCCAAACTGTTTGCAAATACTATCAGCAGACGACACTGCCAAGCAAAGAGTTGATGTACAAAACTCTGCACGCATTGGTAATTTTGCAATCCTTTTTGTCGTCTGCTGATAATTTTCAAAATTAATTTTTTTCAAAACTTTATTTCAGGTATACCATCAGAGTGTCAAACAGTTTGGATCCAGATCATTTTGTCAGGCCAGATATGGGTCCAAACTGTTTGCAAATGCTATAAGCAGACGGCACTACCGGGCAAAGAGTTAAAGTATTTTTATCTATTAGCAAGAATTTACAAGCAGAGTTGAATAACAGTGTGGATCCTGATCAGCTGATTTCTCAGAAGCCAGCTCATCTGACTCTGTAATCTTTCCAAAACATGATATATTAGGGTCTAGTATAATAGGGGTTAACTTAAAAGTATATGTCTGATAGTCATTAAGTAATTTGTATAATTGATTGTAGATATGTTCTATATATGTTATTAATAATTATTTATATAAAATAATAAAATGTTCATCCCTGCTAAAGGTTATGTTTTCTTTTAATTATGATGGGTAGAATATGTACCAAACTAAACTTCCTAACTGAGGTGTACTAATGATCATTATGATGGCTAACTGATGAGGTGTTCTTCTCAGTGACTTAATGATCATTATGATGGCTAGAATATATACCCAGCCAAACTTCCTAACTGATGAGGTGTTCTTCTCAGTGACTTAATGATCATTATGATGGCTAGAATATATACCCAGCCAAACTTCCTAACTGATGAGGTGTTCTTCTCAGAGACTTAATGATCATTATGATGGGTAGAATAAGATAAGATAAGATAAGATAATTTTATTATAGTGACATGTGTATAGCAAAGCAAAGAACATAATAATTTAATGTTTAACACCCGGCCGCATTGGGCCTATATGTCACTTCAAAAAATATGTGGTATATGCTATTCCGTTTACATATATACAACATTTACATGTAAAGCATCAAATTGACACAAGTAAACAGGATAAGTGATAGTGGAGAATAACAATGGCATGTCGGTGCAAAATGTGGTTTATGTACTCAGAGGAAGCAGTTACTTCCTTATGGCATTATTTTGTAAGTACTAGCCTTTCCCACGATAATCTGCGAGGATGATTCTGTGTGACACCCCCGCAGTTCAGAGTAGGGAAAGCTTATTCACAATATCATTGCTGATGGTTGTCCTGTAGTCTAGTTTTGCATTTTGATGGCATTCCAAGCAAGCAAAGTGGATCCAGATCAGACTGCCTCACATGAAGCAGGCTAGTCAGAGTCCACATTGTTGGTTCCAATGCTCAATATTTATCGACAGACGAATTTCTTTATGTGTTTTAAAACAGAGAAAGAGTTGAAAATATAATTATTTAACGATATAATACCGATTTTCTTCTATGCATTGCACTGAAGATAAATTTTGCACATTGCCTTTCTTCATGTTTTAAAATAAAAGTGAGTTTTTCTGTCTCTGTCAATGTTTTAAATCCAATATCCCTTCTTTCTGACTTGACGATCATAGCTCTTCTCAAATCATCATATAAAGTACAATGCAACAAGAAATGGATTTCATTTTCAACTGCATTTTGGTCACATACTTGACAAAGCCTGTCTTCCACGTTTAGTCCCAAAAATCTGCCAGTCTCAATTTTAAGTGGAAGCACAGCACAGCGAAATTGAGCTAAATGAGATCTTTCAGCTTTGCAAATATTTAGTTTTAAGTAAGTTTCAGTCTCGTAGTTTGATTTGAAGGTTACATAGGTTCTGAGTTTTGATACAGTATGCAGTTTTTCATTCCATTCTTGTTGGTGCTTATTATTAAACAAATTTTTAACATGCTCTAAATTAACAATTTTTTTGTTTTCAAAACTTTGTTGCATATTAACCTGATGTAGAAGATTTTTCAGGTCTGAGCACCAAGTTTTACCTGTAGCCGTATAGTCAGAATTAAATACACATTTTGTTAGGCGATTATCGTCCATACTAATCAGACGGTTCCACAGTCTAATCATATTGACCCAACGCCTATGAATTGATAATGTCCAGCCCATTTCCCCATTTATGGCAAGTATTGGAGTAAATCTATGGACCCCAAGAAAGTATCGTATAGCTCTGTTTTGCAATGTATCTATTTTGTTAAATTGTTTGAACCCCCATATTCCTGAACAGTAATCAATTACTGGAACCACACAAGAATTGAACATTTTGGTGTATGTATTGTATCCGACGTCCTTAAAACCATGTATTTTGGATATCATTGCACCCAAAGCTCTGCCACCAGCCTGGGACAGTACTTTGGCTGTTTCAGAAAAATCTAAGTTCTCATGCATATGAATGCCCAAGTAACGGTAAACGTTTGTGTACTCAACCATCTGGTTCCCGATATGAAAATTAAAGTTGCTGCAGTCTTTTCCTTTGTTTCGAAAATGCATTACATTTGATTTGGCATAATTTATTCGCAGTCGCCATTTATCACACCATTCGTGGACAAAATCGAGCATGATTTGCAGATCTTCCTCACTTTCTGAATATGTACCCAACCAAACAGGGTTTACTTCCCAGTGAATTAAAGATCAATATGATGGGTAGAATATGTACCCAGCCAAACTACCTAACTGAGGTGTACTTCTCAGTGACTTAATGATCATTGTGATGGGTAGAATATGTACCCAACCAAACTACTAAACTAAGGTGTACTTCTCAGTGACTTAATGATCATTATGATGGATAGAATATGTACCAGACCTAACTCCTTACTGAGGTGTACTTCTCAGTGACTTAATGATCATTATGATGGATAGAATATGTACCCAACCAAACTACCTAACTGAGGTGTACTTCTCAGTGACTTAATGATCATTATGATGGGTAGAATATGTACCCAACCAAACTACCTAACTAAGGTGTACTTCTCAGTGACTTAATGATCATTATGATGGGTAGAATATGTACCCAACCAAACTACCTAACTGAGGTGTACTTCTCAGTGACTTAATGATCATTATGATGGGTAGAATATGTACCCAACCAAACTACCTAACTAAGGTGTACTTCTCAGTGACTTAATGATCAATATAATGGATAGAATATGTACCCAACCAAACTTCCTAACTGAGGTGTACTTCTCAGTGACTTAATGATCATTATGATGGGTAGAATATGTACCCAACCAAACTTCCTAACTGAGGTGTACTTCTCAGTGACTTAATGATCAATATAATGGATAGACTTTGTACCCATCCAAACTTCATTACTGAGGTGTACTTCTCAGTGACTTAATGATCAATATAATGGATAGAATATGTACCCATCCAAACTTCATTACTGAGGTGTACTTCTCAGTGACTTAATGATCAATATAATGGATAGACTTTGTACCCATCCAAACTTCATTACTGAGGTGTACTTCTCAGTGACTTAATGATCAATATAATGGATAGAATATGTACCCATCCAAACTTCATTACTGAGGTGTACTTCTCAGTGACTTAATGATCAATATAATGGATAGAATATGTACCCAACCAAACTACCTAACTAAGGTGTACTTCTCAGTGACTTAATGATCAATATAATGGATAGAATATGTACCCAACCAAACTTCCTAACTGAGGTGTACTTCTCAGTGACTTAATGATCAATATAATGGATAGAATATGTACCCATCCAAACTTCATTACTGAGGTGTACTTCTCAGTGACTTAATGATCAATATAATGGATAGACTTTGTACCCAACCAAACTTCCTAACTGAGGTGTACTTCTCAGTGACTTAATGATCAATATAATGGATAGAATATGTACCCATCCAAACTTCATTACTGAGGTGTACTTCTCAGTGACTTAATGATCATTACATGATGGGTAGAATTAGGCTGGCCCCCGTCTAACTGATAATTTTATCATGTTACGAAAAAACTGCAACTAATTACATTTTTTGTTCTAATAGTGTCTTAACTCTCTGATAGGGCTATCGCTCAGAAGGAAGAGTATATCAGAAAAAAGTTTGGTTCAGTAGAAGTAATTTACCTTGAACTCAGGGCTAGCCAACCAAACTTCCTAAATGAGGTTTACTTCCCATTGACTTAATTCTCATTATGATGGGTAGAATATATACCCAGCCAAACTTCCTAACCGAGGTGGACATCCCAGTGACTTAAAGGCTTTGTACTTAGACACTTTCACAGCCAAAGTACCAGTAGCTTAACATAATCATCATGCAATTATCATCAATCATCACATAGATAAAAAAAAAAACATGACTGCTAGGGGGTGGGGTTGGTTTTTACCATGGACCCTATAATTATCAATATCAATATAGGGTCCATGTTTTTTGTCTGTACCATATTATTATAAGTAAACTTAACTGGCTAAAAACTACTGGTCTGATATGAAAACAATTTATCACAAGTGGTCCTAGGTTGACCTTCTACATGGGTTGTTTAGATTAATTATGATGTGTCTAAAAATATGGAAGCCAGAGAAAAACATGGAAGTCAAAGAACTGCCATCCATGTGATGTCACATGATTAACATAGGCTTACAAAGGGAAAACGACAAAAACTTTTATTCTGAAACTATTAGGATCAATAATTATAACCAATTATAGCATCATCTAGTGGTCCACTTCTACACAGCTGGGCATCACTGGAACTGCCGCGAAACTGTGTTAGCGTAAATTTGTTCCATCGCCACATTCGGGACCTTTCGCCATAGTGGCCTTGTCACAAAAAAGATAAAGAAAGGTAGGTACTCTCACTTGTTTCAATTTTTTGTAAAGGATAGAATCTCGGCAATGCTATTCCATGTTGATATGATTTCCTTTCCAAAAATGCCCAACACAATGTTGAAAAAAGCTTTGCTTTGAGATGACGACTGTAACCAAATCAAACCCAGAATGGGATTTCTTCAGTTTTACATCAACATGAAGAAAGTTCGCAGATGTTTTGCCAGCTTTTGTTCAGAATGAGAGCCTTTTACACAATAGCCATATATTCATCCTTCCAATGTAAAAATTTCAACGCATTCATGTTCTATGAATGAATGATGCAAAAAAATTTCAGGTGTGGTAGCTCCCTCACCATTGGCTTAGTTGTGTCCTTCCTATAAAGGTTCTGAAACAACCCCCCCCCCCCCCCCCCCCCCCCCCCCCGACCCTGGGGATGGGGTCAGTAGGTCAAATTTAATTTTTTCAGAACATAGTCATGTTGCATATCAAATTAGAGAGAATCAAAGATGCAGCAACATGGTAGCAAAATTAATATTTTGCCCGCAGATCCCCCCGACCCTGGGGATGGGGGCAATAGGTCAAAATACAACTTTAGCAGGACATGGTCATGTTGCATATCAAATTAAAGAGAATCACAAATGTAGCAACATGGTGGCAAATATTTTGCCTGCAGACCCCCCTCCCCCTGGATCCCTCCACCCCCAACCTTGAGGATGGGCTCAATAGGTCAAAATTTGACTTTTCAGTTGCATATCAAATTAAATGGAATCATAAATTCAGCAACATGGTAGCAAATATTTTGCACTCACACCCCCCTCCCCCAGAACCCTAGGGTATGGGGTCAAAAGATCAAAATTCAACTTTTTTAGAACATGGTCATGTTGCATATCAAATTAAAGGGAATCATTTCATGAAATCATGAATGCAGCAACATAGTAACAAATATTTTGCTCGCAGACATCCCCCTACCCAAGGTGAATTTAGGGGTTGGAGAAATGGGATTTATGTTTTGTGATAAATAAGTTTCTCAAAAATAACTCTTCGCCAGGGATATAAATTTGACAAATGCCTTGTTTGACTTCTGTTTGGCCAGGCGACACATCCGATTCTCAGAATTCTAGTTCTCTTACAAAAAATCAAAACCAGCGAGAGTATCTACCTTTGTTAATCTTTTTTGTGACGAGGTCACTACCCCAAAAGATCCCGGATGTGGCGATGGAACAAATTTACTTTAACTCGATTTCACGGTACTTCCAGTAATGCCCACTCGTATACTAATATTGTTCAAACTACCTCTGGCCTGGCCCTTTGGAGTGCTATGATTTAAAGGGAGCACATCATGGTAGAATGCTGGACTCGAGATTGAAGAGTTGTGGGTTCGAGCCTCACCATTGGCACTGCATTGCAGGGGCGTAGCCAGAGGCTTTATCATGTTGAACCCCACCAAAATATGGAGAATCAAGGTTATTTTACTTTTCAAATAGCAAAGCCACTGATCAGACTATGCGGATGCTCAGTCTGGTCTGCACCTTTGTTGTTCCCAAGCAACAGTCAGGGTTTCTCGCATTGAGGTCCATATGATGTTGAAGCCCAGGCTTCCTGCCTGCATTGTGTTCTTGAGCAAGACACTTATCCTCTGCTTAGTACTGGTTCAACCCAGGGAGACCCGTCCCGACATAGCTGAAAAATTTGTTGACTGGGATGTAAAGAATCAAACAAACAAACAAACAAGCCCTGTTCCTATAACAACAATGGATAAATAAATTGACAAAACTATGAAAAGAGGTCACTGATTTTGGTCTTATGAATGGACGCTTTTTTACAATGCTTCCTGGGTATGTGGCACATGTGAAGCATAGTGGCCTTTTTTTCACGAAGAGACACACCCTTTTAAAATAAAAAAAGTGATAACCATTTTCTGACAGGCTGGCCTATTTTCATTATAATTTTCATTATATTCATTAGAATCAATATCTTGAATCGTCAGAAAAAATGACCTTCTGACGGTGACATCTCTATACATGAAAGAGTGTGAAAACATATTTTTTTCAAAATGTTTATGTTATATCAACCATTAAAATAATTGGCCTTTCAGTAAACATCCGGAATAAACAACATACTTACTTTGACCTGTCCTGATTTTCATCCAAAAGTTAGAGTGACTGCTCTGCATGATAAATTAAGCAGACCAAAGTTATTTTTTTTATTTAAGAAATGAATTCAATTTTTGGTATGTTCATGGAATCATGAATACTTTTGGTCTCTTGCAAAGACCCGAAGGGCTTAATTCACGTTAACTTTGCAAGAGACCCGAAGTATTCATGATTCCATGAACATTCCAAAAATTGAATTTATTGCTTATATTTACCTTTTATTTATAATGCTACTCGAGATGGAGGTTTAGGCCAGAAATTTTTAATTAGTTGATTTACAAACCTTTCTACTATAATTTTCCGGAAAATAGAAAAAAATAATTTTAATTTCTAAAATTATTTTTTTTATTTTATCCCCTGACTCTAAATATTATTTGTTTCGTTGAGAAAAATAATATATTTTTGAGGTTCTGTCTGTGTTTTTTTGAGAGTGACACTGTTAAAAGTGATTGTCCTGTCCAGATTTTTAGAAAAATGATGAAATATTTAAAGATTTAATACAAACTGTTGGTTTACCTTACTAGTTGTAATGTTTTTTTCTAGAGATATTAAAAAAAAGCTCTGAAAAAAAGCTCTGAAAATGACCAGTCAACTGGTCATTTTCAGAGGGTTTTTTTCCGTCCCCCCGACCCTAAATCTGAAAAAAAATTCCTGTAAATCAACTCATAAAAGAAATTCTTGCCTTAACCCCTTTCCCACCATAATGGCACCATTCACAACAAATGTTGTCTTTTCTCTCATCTGCTCATATACTTTGGTTACCTATATTGCAAACATTAATGAACCCAGATCAGACTGCTCCTTTAGAATCATTCTACTGGGTGAAAGTTTTGAGGATTATTCCCCTGAATTCAGGATTTTGATTCACCTGGGCTGGCTAGAACTATCCTCATGGTCCCTACATGTCAGTTTAGGCATAATTCACCCTGGATGGGTGGAACTACCCTTGGCTAGAACTAAATTTCATGGTCCCAAGCCTGTTCGAGCCATTGAAATTCTACTGTATTTACAGTTTATCTAAAGACAATTTACCATGTAAACTTGAAATATTATTATTTTGATGGCATACTGCAAGTTTCAAAATTTGAATGTCAAAAGTTCAGGATTTTGGAAATTTTGAACATGCACCCATGCATTCTGATCCAGGTTCTTAGTGTTTGCTTCATTGGTAAAAGTATTCTGAAGTGCATATGCATAGGAATAAAGGCAGCAGATGCACTATGCAGACGACTTCAGGGCGAAAAAATATTGACAGGATGAAGTCATGAATATTGATGCTAGGCTCCACCCACTATGAATAATTATATAAATAAAAGTTCATGTTGGTACATAGAACAAAGAGGAAGCGCAGTGGCTCAGTGGTAGAGTGCTTGACTCTAGACCGAGGGGCCACAGTTTCGAGCCTCACCGGCGTCACTGCATTGTGGTCCTTGAGCAAGACACATTTATCCTAGCTTTGTACTGGTTCAACCCATGAAGACCCGTCCCTGTTTAACTGAAAGATTGTTGGTTGGATGTAAAGAATCAAACCAAACAAAAAATAAATATTCATGCTAGGCTCCACCCACTATGAATAATTATATAAATAAATGTTCATGTTGGTACTAAGAACAAAGAAATTACTTGTCAGGTACACTTGTGTAAGTTAAGATATATCATATTTCCATAAGCAAACAGAGCAGACCCTGATCAGGCAGCTCTTGTAAGAGCTGCCTGATCTGGATCTGCTCTGTTTGCAAAAGCATTAAAAGGCTTTTCTATGAGGTAAAGGGTTAAAACACTTGCATGCAATACAGACTTAGAAGGGCAAACAGGCCGTGAAATATTTTAAAATAAGCACTTGCCCTACATCACAAAAATTATTGGCATTTATGGGGAAAATTTAATTTTCAATAGAAATATCAAAATTTTCACTTGTCCTGCAGCCTGAGGAGCTTGTAAATACAAGCGGATGAGTGCTATTTTCGAGCCCCGGCAAAGCTTTAAAATTAAAATGTTTTCTAAATGCTGTTTTAATTATTCTTTTGGTGTCTTAGTCTACCTGTGTTAGGATAAATTCAAATATGTATATGACATACAATGACATACAAATGTTATGAAAAGATGCTTTCGACTTTTAATAAAGTAGGCACAACTCCATCCATTGAAGTCGATTCAGTTATGAGCCACTTAGCAGGCATTACATTAAAAAAAGAAAAGGGGCTATTATATTTATATTATAATTGAGCCACTTCATATGAAAAGGTACTTTTAGTATTTGGGATATTGGCCAGTTTTAGATCTTGAGCCAATTGCAGCTAGATAAATTGAAAATTTATTTTGTTAGGTTATACTACCATAATTTATGCAAAGCATTATAAAAAATTTGTATCACTTAATCTTGCATAGATGACTTATATAATGCACAAAACTGCCATTGAGACCAACTCCATGTTCGAATTATGCAGTTCATGTGCTGTTTTAACATATGTTTTGAGTGCATGGAATGCAAACAATGATCACACATATGTTTGTTTTATTGCATAATTATTGCACTTAACGACAGTATGGTTATAGCATTGCCATGATTTCCCTTGGTAGTGCAAACAGTCAATCTGGTTAAAGTATTGCCATGATGTGCCTTGGTGTTACAACAGACAGTCTGATTATAGTATAGCCATGATATGCCTTGGTGTTGCAACAGACAGTCTGGTTATATTATTGCCATTATATCCCTTGGTGTTGCAACAGACAGTCTGGTTATAGTATTGCCATGATATGCCTTGGTGTTACAACGGACGTTCTGGTTATAGTATTGTCATAATGTGCCTTGGTGTTGCAACAGACATTCTGGATATAGTATTGCCATGATATGCCTTGGTGTTACAACAGACATTCTGGTTATAGTATTGCCATGATATCCCTTGATGTTTCAACAGACAGTCTGGTTATAGTATTGCCATGATGTGCCTTGATGTTGCAACATACATTCTGGTTATAGTATTGCCATGATATGCCTTGGTGTTACAACAGACATTTTGGTTATAGTATTGCCATGATATCCCTTGATGTTGGAACAGACAGTCTGGTTATAGTATTGCCATGATATCCCTTGGTGTTACAACAGATAGTCTGGTTATAGTGTTGCCATGATGTCCCTTGGTGTTACATCAGGCTGTATGGTTATAATATTGCCATGTTATGCCTTGGTGTTGCAACAGGCCCTGGTTATAGTATTGCCATGATGTCCCTTGGTGTTGCAACAGACAGTTTTGTTATAGTATTGCCATGCTATGCATTTGTGTTACAACATACAGTCTGGTGTTGCAACAGGCAGTCTTGTTATAGTATTGCCATGATAATCCTTGATGTTGCAACAGACAGTCTGGTTATAGTATTGCCATGATATGCCTTGGTGTTACAACAGAAATTCTAGTTATAGTATTGCCATGATATCCCTTGATGTTGCAACAGGCAGTCGCGTTATAGTATTGCCATGCTATGCCTTGGTGTTGCAACAGACAGTTTTGTTATAGTATTGCCATGATATGCCTTGGTGTTACAACAGACAGTCAGGTTATAGTATTGCCATGATATGCCTTGGTGTTACAACAGACAGTCTGATTATAGTATTGCCATGCTATGCCTTGGTGTTACAACAGACAGTCAGATTATAGTATTGCCATGCTATGCCTTTGTGTTACAACAGACAGTCTGGTTATAGTATTGCCATGATATGCCTTGGTGTTGCAACAGGCAGTCTGGTAATAGTATTGCCATGATGTCCCTTGGTGTTGCAACAGTCAGTTATAGTATCATATAGTATGTTATAGTATTGCCATGCTATACCTTAGTGTTACAACAGACAGTCTAGTTGTAGTATTGCCATGATATCCCTTGATTTTGCAACAGGCAGTCTGGTTATAGCATTGCCATGATATGCCTTGGTGTTGCAACAGACAGTCTGGTTATAGTATTGCCATGATGTATCTTGGTGTTGCAACAGGCAGTCTTGTTATAGTATTGCCATGATATGCCTTGGTGTTACAATAGACAGACTTGTTATAGTATTGCCATGATATGCCTTGGTGTTGCAACATACAATCTGGTTATATTATTGCCACGATATGCCTTGGTGTTAGAACAGACAGACTTGTTATAGTATTGCCATGATATGCCTTGGTGTTGCAACATACAATCTGGTTATATTATTGCCACGATATGCCTTGGTGTTAGAACAGACAGTCTGGTTATAGTATTGCCATGATGTCCCTTGGTGTTGCAACATATAATCTGGTTATATTATTGCCATGATATGCCTTGTTGTTAGAATAGACAGTCTGGTTATATTATTGCCATGATGTGCCTTGGTGTTACAACAGACATTCTGGTTGTCTGTTGAATTTTTTCAAAATTAACATCTTCAAAAAGATCCATCAGGGTCAAACAGTTTGGGAAGTTTTCAGCAGACGACAAAAGTCACCACTACTGGGGAACTAGGCATTTTTCCAATAGGCGGTACACGACCGTGTAGATGGAATTAAGAGCAGGTTAGTTTAACATAAGTTGTGTTATGTGCATCACTGAACTTATATAGTGCACCCAAAACATGGAGCGCATAATAAACACTAGATTACCTTAACCTTTATAGTATCCCGCCAATATTTTTGTGCACTTCAGACTAGATTTTATCATGAAAGCCTGAGGCTGTATCACCAAAAAAAATGGAGAATTAAGAGATAAATGTATCTCACTTTTCAGATAGCGAATGACAAAAGGGGCTGATCAGACTGCGCATCTGCACAGCCTGGTCTGCTCCTTTGTTGTTCGCAATCAACAAAGTCAGGGTTTCTCACATCGAGCCCCATATGATAATGAAGCCCAGGCTTCCTGGCCTCCGCCTGGCTTCGCATCTGGAGGCAAAGACCTTGAACCCTGGGAGCAGTCTGATCTGGGTCCATTTGTTTGCAATATCATAAGGCTACCGAAGAATATAGGCAGAAGAGAGAGCATGTTGGCAGACAACAAAAGTCTTGACTGGAGGGTAAAGGGTTTTTTGCTCTAGAATAAGTCACTTGGTCTTTCATCTACATATTGAAAGACAGGGCTTGTTCCCCAAAAAGGGACAGCCATACGTGCTATAACTTGTGGACAGAAATCTGTGAGAATAACCAAAATTTTAAGTGAGATTTGATAATTTTAATTTTAAGTGGGATCAAAAAAGCACTAAAAGCAGGCCGCCATCTGCCTGCCAGCGAAACGCCATTTAAATGGCGTTTTGCTGGTGTGCCGATGATGCCCCAGCATTGAATGCTGGCTTGGTAGCTTTGTGGATCCGGACCAATATTGCTAGGAAACCCTGTTTTCTTGTGATTTTCCAGGGGGGTTCCAGACCCCATGTCCCCCCTCTGGATCCGCGCATGAAACTCCAGCATCTCAACTGTTCTACCCTGTTTGCCAATGTACCATAATAGAGGTATTAAACTATTAGAACTAATAAGCCCACTTTACTGTGGACTTACTTTATCTAAGTTTTATGCCATTTTGGAAAAACAGATTGTCAGCAGATGACAAAAGTGGCCATTGAAGGGAAAAGAGCTAACATGTAAAAAATATTCTAGTCAAAAGTTCTTACCAGCCACGTGTATTTTTGCCGATTTTTGGAAAAGCTATAAGCACTTTAATATCAATTTCATTTGCATTCCCGAATAGGCCAGCCTATCAGTAATTGATAACAGAAAATTGATATAAAGCAAAACTCCTTATGGCTTTGCCTAATACGCTTACCTCAATTTCAAACTTCACAAGAATTTGCATTGGATGGTGGGGTAATTTTTGACACTCTAGCCAATAGCAACGAGTCTCATGCAGATGGAGTGTTCATTTCAGCACTTTAGTGTTCAATATGTGTATGGCTTTTGAAATGAAAACGGTTTGCGTGTGAATGGAGGTTATTTCAAAAAGTCATGACTCACAAATTTTCCAAAAAGTGAATTTTGAAAATGGGGGTACCAATATTCAAGTTAGTATCCTGCATGCACTTTTGAATATTTTGTCAATATCTTCACTGCCAAGGGTACATGACACCTCTGTCAATTTCAAGATGCAAAAAGAGTAGTCATGTCATTTTACGTTTTGAAGAAAATTAATTAAATGCAGATGGCCGGTTAGAACTTTTGGCTAGTATATTTGCAATTTTACATAACAAAACCCGAAATTTAAATGAATCTTAATTATGATGTTTTTACATACTATGATTTTGATATTAATTATTTTAGGTTATTAACATAATGCAATAATTAATGCAATAATTCATCATTTTTTACCAATAATGATAGGTGCTCAGCCCTTTACAATAAAAATATTTTCTGCCATGTCATGTATTTCCTGCTGCACAGTTTGGACCCTGAGCAGACAACTTTTGTAGTCTGCTGGTAACATTAGCAATCACTTTGGACCCAGATCAGGCCCAACAATGGACTGAAAGAATTTTTTGAAAAAGTTAATTTTGAAAAAAAATCAGCAGACGACAAAATGCTTTTTTTGTCGTCTGCTGATTTTATTCAAAATCAACTTTTTCAAAAAATTCTTTCAGGAATACCATCAGAGTGTCAAACAGTTTGGATCCAGGTCAGGGGCGACATTTTGTCGGGCCTGATCTGGGTCCAAACTGTTTGCAAAAGTTATCAGCAGACGACACTATAATTAGGTAAAGAGTTACTACATAGGTGAAAAGCAAAAGCTCGGATGAGCCTGGGCATCAGCAGTCTTGCCAGAGCCCTTCCTGCTTGCATGCATACATCACACCGGGTAGGCAGTAATCAAAAACATTCTTAACAATCCACAAGCGTGGATCAAAAATCACTTGAAACAGTGTTTTTGATTGTCATTTGTTGCCAGTCTGGACACAAATGGTAATCTAAATCTCTGTTTTGAACGATTTTTGATCTACGTTCGTGGATAGTATTAAAGTTTTCGATTGCCACTACCCGGTGTGAACATGGAAGTAGATGAAGGCTCAGTCCAAAAATCAGACTTCTAGACCCACTAGATAGCTGAGCATGCATAATTTAACTCTTTCTTTGCTAGTGGCTGTCGTCTGCTGAAAACCTTTGCAAACAGTTTGGACCCAAATCAGCACCGACAGAACGTCCAGGCTGATCTGGATCCAAAAGTGAGTATGACGCAGAAATGCCACAATCACATACTACAGACCAAATTAACCCATGGCACCCACACTGTTCGACATTGTGAGAATTAATTTCGAAAAAGGATAGCAGACGACAACAAAATCATGAAAAATTACCCAGCATGCAAAGAGTTAAGTATGAATACACTGATGGGAAAAGTTCTATTATCTAACGGGTAGATTCAAAATATTCAAATTTCGTTTTAAACTCTTTACCTACTAGTGTTGTCTGCTGATAACCTTTGTGAACAGTTTGAACCCAGATCCGGCCCGACAAAATGTCGGGCCTTATCTGGATCTAAATTGTTTGACACTCTGATAGTATTCCTGGAGGAATTTTTTTTTTAAAAAAATGATTTTCAAAAAAATCAGCAGACAAAAAAGCATGGGAAATTTCTCAGTAGGCTAAGAGTTTTAACTCTTAAAGCGCCAATCACAATTGCAGCTGACGACAAATTTTGCAACATCTTTCCTAATTTTCAAAAAAAAATAATGTATGATATTTCATGAGAATCGTCTGCCAGCAGACGATTCTCATGAATAATGCCTTATTTGTTATTTTTGAAAAAGTGACAAAATATGAAAGTGTCGTCTGCTGCAAATTCTAGGTGGCGCTTTATGGGTTAAATAAAATCAATGTGGGGCATAAAGAATCTGAATGAATAGTCTCTTTGGTGAAAACCAAACAAAATTATTATTGAAATGCTAAATAAATAATATTTATGAATATATTGTAGAATTAGAGAATTTGTGTTATTGAATTTTATTTTGATATAAACGGATACAAACACCTTAAATATTGACCGATTATAGTCGATGGAACTTTAAATCAATTCTTCTTAAAAGAATAAGTTTTATGTCATTGAAGTTTGGAATTTTGTTGATAACTCTGAAATTTGGATGTACTTTGTGGACATATTATTGTATTTTTAACCAAGTATGGTACATTTATAAGAACCCAATGTTTAAATTAGTTTACATGGAATACTATTGATGAAAAAAAATGTGAAAAAAAGGATTTTCAAGTAAAGAATTTGAAGTTTTCAACCCTTATCCTGCCAATATTTTGTCCTGAAAATGTTGTCTGCTGTTTACGCCTGCTGCAAATACATGTTATCAAGTGCACTTCAGACAAGATTTTGTCATGGAAGCAAACAATATGTACCCTGATCTGGGGTCTATATTGTTTGCAATATAGGCTACCTAAGAACATAAGCAGACGAGAGAGTGAGAGCAGACAACAAGTCATGACAGGCGGGAAAAGAATTAAGTAACGGATAACCATAGCCTTGGGCAGAAACCAGATCACTTAAATTGTTTGCTTATTTCTCAACAAAAACATATGTTGCGGGTATTCATTGTAAGCCACAACGAAAACTGAGCTGCGACGCAAGATTTCCATCAATGTGGTATGTAAGACCAGCAAGGGCGCAGATCTGCCTGCGCATAAGTGAAGTCTGATCAGAGACTTTGCTAGTTGCTTGAATATTCTATGACTCTTAGGCTACTGACAGAACATCATTTGGAGCTTCTAAGCTTAAAAGGTTGCACATGCTCGTCTGAGTCTACACATGTCGAAATGTCACATTGTTGGAAAACACAATTTTGTCACGGCTCAAATGTAATGTTTTCATGGATGGGTTAGAAAGATATCACCATCATTAGGTTGTTAGTTTGCTTATTTTTCATAAAAACATAAATGTATGCCGTGGGTACTCATTGAAAGCGTTTCAGCAAGAAGCTTTCAATGAGTACCCACAACATGATAATAAAAATTGTATTTTCAGCGATCAGTAAGAAAAATATTATATTTTTTCAGTGGTTGAGCATAACTATTATAACAGTTTATATCCTTTAAACAATCAAGAGACAGCAGTTAATATATACTTAAAGCCAAAAGTAACTTTACACTTTGAACTATCGAATATATCTTTACTGCTTTTGAGTTTAACCAACTTAAATATTGCAATGAGTTGCTGGTTCCCACCCTGTCCTAATTCACGAAAAAAACAACTTAGGTAAATTAATCTTCTTTCAGGTTATCTGTGCTTTCATTAAAAGCACAAAATTAGCATTTCCTAACAAAATCCAAAGTAAACCTAGGATTTGAACACGCTATTTTAAGGGCCATCGATTGCACATTAAAAATACTGCAAGACATTCTGTCTCTGACGTATAGTTTGTTTTTGGCAGCATTTTAAAGTTGGTTCACTTTGAAATTATCTCCCTTTGAATTAAAACAATAGTAAATTTTAGTCCCTGCTAAAAGCTTTATCTCAGATGGCATAGGGATTTTTTTACCAGCGATTTGTTGGGACTTCTGCCCTGAGTATGTGACGAGATAATCTGATAAAAATTCCAAACGGTTTGGAAGAAAAAAGGCAAACAATTCCTTATGGGAAATTCCGTTGAAAGCATTGTAAAGTTCACAAAAGGGGTATGTACGTAAAAACACAACTCAAATTTGTGTTACTCGAAAGGTGATCCAGGCTGATTTGAACTTTAAACAACAATTCAACAGCCTGTCTTTCAGACTGGTTCTTTAAAATTAAAAATTGTCCTATTGCAAAACTACAGTAAAACATCAAAAGTGATGCGTTTTGGAAAAGTTTATTTTGCCCCCTTGCTTCTTTCATTAGGGCATTGTGGTTGCATTTATGACAGTAACAACATAAAATTAAAAGGTCATATGAGTAATTGATTGAACTTTGATATGAATTAAACATATTTAAAATACCACTCACTAATACCCAGAAAAGGTATATTTAATAACAGTGTAAAGTTACTTTTGGCCTTAAGTATATAAACATGTGTATAAAATGGTCAGATGGAAAATAAAAAGAAATGAAGGAAAAAAAATGAATAAATATGTGCATATAATGTACTTTGTGGACTTTTACGCACATTCTTCGAAAGCTTTTGAGTGACTTAGGAACACATTGGTGCCTTAATCTAGAAAGCCGAAAATATTTCACGATGTTTAAAGGCCGTGCTCCCATCTATACACCAGCTTTGGAAGGCAGTTCTGTTGTAGTTCCTACAACTCCATTTCCTGGTAGGGGCCCTAGAGGGATGGGGCCACCAGGGCCCATGTTTCCCCCGATAGGTGGCCCTGCTATGATCATGCCTGCTGAGCGTATATCCGTTCCTAGTCTGATGCAGAGACGACCCCCGACAGCGAAATATGTAGGGCCACCATCTTTGATGCCGAATTGGGGTGGTTATTCTTTTGGAGGGAATTACGTTCCAGGTGATTATCTGTCGCTCTTAACTCTTTGCATGCTGGGTAATTTTGCATGCTTTTTTGTCATCTGATTTTTTTCCAAATCAACTTTTTCAAAAAATTCTTTCAGGAATGCCATCAGTGTCAAACTGTTTGAATCCAGATCAGGCCCGACATTTTGTCGGGCCTGATCTGGGTACATACTGTTTGCATCGGTTATCAGCAGACGACATAAGTAGGTAATGCGTTAAAAACCTTTTTGTGTCTAATGGGACCCCCCATTTTGCTTGTTTGCATTATATGAGAAAGGTCCATTATTATCCCCCGTCGAAGTCGGAGGGATATAGTTTTGGCGTTGTCCGTGCGTCCGTCCGTCCATTCCGTCCGTCCGTCCGCTCGTTTGTCCGGAACCATATCTTAGTACCTATTGGTCAGATTTAATTCATTCTTGGTACAAATGATTAGTACCATGGACTCTCGATATCCTGTAAGTTTGGTCAAAATCCACCCCTTAACACTTGAGTTATTGCCCTTGTTTAAGTATGGGCAATTATAGGGCAAAACCTATATTAGCTTTTTTTGTGTGATGATCGTCACATTTCATCAAAGCTATTTTATTTAACAACTTCACACTATAGACCATGATTGCCAAGTGCCTGTAGATAAGAATGTCGATGTCAAAGTTTATCCCCACCCCCTTTGACCCCCACCTAAGGGGTCAAAGGTCAAATATTTAAATTTCACAATAACTAAGGCAATTATTAATATTTTTTGCTGAAATTTCGCATGCAGGCACAGCAGCAATAGATATGAAACAAATCAAATGGGATTTTAGTATGAAGGCCTGGGTCCGAGCCCCTTGGGTGGACTTAGGGGGCGGGGCCGAGGCCAAAATTAAACTTTTTCAGAATATGGTCATGTTGCATATCAAATTAAAGCTGACGACGCAAGCATTAACATGGTAGCAAATATTTTGCCCACAGACACGCCCTTGACCCAGGGGGTGGGGTCAAAAGTTCAAACTATATATTTTTCTGAAAGTAGTCATGTTGCATATCAAATTAAAGCTGACGACGCTGGCAGCAACATAGTAGCAAATATTTTGCCCACAGACACACCCTTGATCCAGGGGGTGGGGTCAAAAGGTCAAACTATATCTTTTACTGAAAGTAGTCATGTTGCATATCAAAGGACCTCGGACAGTCTTAATGAAGGATTGCCCATAAAATGACCAGAGAAAAGTTTCAAAGAAAATGATATTTTTTTCTATGAAAAAGATGGTAGGCTCAACCCTCGACTTATCCACAAAAGCCGTTTACTCATTGGACAAGTACCAATTGAAAAATATGGGTTGAAACTGCGTTTTTGCTATTCAACATATAGAAAATAGAAAAAGTTTTACTGAGGTGCTTTCCCCCACGTGACCAAACAAATCCTTTTGCATACAGTTGTAGTTTTACATTTCACACATCATATAAAAATGGCATGATTGGTCACGGGGGGAGAACGATGTCAAAATGCTCAAAAACACTTTATTATAAAAACTTATTAGAAACTAATTTTGTAAAAACCTGTAGGTAATATTGGCATATATCAGGGCTTTACAAAGAAATAAATTGTCTCATTTCTCAACCAAACACATTATGTGTTGGGTACTCAAAAGAATCGTCGCAATGGGACGGTTCTTTTAAGCACCAAAATTATAGGTTAAATCTGATGTGTAAGAAAATAGTACGATTTTACGCTAAAAAAACTGTGTTTATCTAGACTATGATTTATACAGTAAACAGATATGATACACCTCAGTGCACAAGTCAAACTGGTTGAGCTCGAAACATTACAGGTAATAGTCAAAAGTAATTGACAGCACACTTCTTTAGACGAAACAATGAAATCTTCTCTACCCGAATTTGTGCAAACGCATCACTTTCGTCTCAAGTTTTATGCCGCAAACATTATATTAACATGTAGGTGAATAGTCAACGAAACTTTGACTTTCTGTGAAATAAAATTTGGTCACAAAAAATACCCCCACCCCCTAAACCCTTAAGTCCTGGCATAATTATGCAATATTTTCAAAATATTTTTATTTTGTTAGATGCACTAAATGTAAGGGTTTCATTTAAGCACAAAACTATAGTTGTCAGATATGCAGTATGCTAGCCACAGGCTGTCAAAATTTGGGCAGATTGAATAGGAAACTGTCCGAGGTCCTTAAAGAGAATTGAGCACAGAGCACCATGAAAGCAAGTATGCTGTCATTACACACACCAACGACCCCTGGCGTGGGGTCAAAAGATCATTTTTTGTTCTTTTCTAAAAGTGGTCATGTTTCATATCAAAGTAAAGTGGAAGAAGTGTAGACCTACATGCAATGTAACACTTTGAATTTACACATACTCTTGTTAAACTAAGCACTAAAACAGGAAAAACCAGGTGTTTGTTTTGATCTGAATAATACTGAAGGTGAACTACTATAGTGCCAACGAAGAGTGACAGTCACGTGATATTTTGTTTACAATTGCTGATTATATAGTACAATGCTACCCATAAAATATTAACTTGTGTACTTCACGTTAGAAGATACTGTAGTGTAGTGGTTATGTCTACGGCGTTTGACGTAGGCGTACCAGGATCGAACCTATTTAGAGGTTGTTGTTTTTTTTTTCTTCATATTTTTACTAGGCCCAAAAGGAACAGGCGGCGTTATTTCAGCTTACTGTAAATTCGGAAGTTTTCGCGAGGTTTTATTTTCGCGAAACTTCTCACATGCAAAATTTTGTGGAAATAAAATTATCGCGAAATGGCGAAATCACTGTTATTTACTTGCCCTAGTCACAAATTTTGACGTCGCAAATACGTACATAGTAAGTAATGGTGCAACGTCGCATATGTCTTTTAACGCTCACATTCGCGTGTATTTCCGAATTTACAGTAGCTTGTGTTGTTACAGAAGTTTTTTATATGTACCTTATACATGTCAAAGGGATAAAAAATAATAAAAAAATAAATAAAAAGAAAAAAATAAGACATGAACAGAATAAAATCAGACCCCCCCTCCTCCAAAAAAAATAATAAAAAAATGAATAAAAAAGAGCAGCCAGTGAGATTCGAACCCAGAAAATGTTCTTTGTGGTTTAGTATTCCTCCTCGCTACCATTTGAGCTATCTCGATTTTATAGATCAATTGGTTATTTATCCTATCATGAAAGGTAAGTCCCATAACTTTGTAAACAAAACGTGACGTCACTTCTACTCTTGGCTGGCAGAATAATAAGGGTAAGATAAATGGTATTTATGTTATGTGATTTACATGTTTCTCTCAAATAACCCTTCGTTGGGGGGATATAAATTCGTCGAATTTGTCTTGTTCTTCATAAGGTGTAACAGTGAGTTCAGGATGAAATAAGCAAATGGTTTGGACCCAGATCAGGCCCAACAACGAAAATGTTGGATTTGACTGAAAGAATTTTTTGAAAAAAGTTAATTTTGAAAATAATCAGCAGATGACATATATAAGCGGCAACTTCTGCCATCTGCTGACAACCTTTGCAAACGGTTTAGACCCAGATCAAGAACAACAAAACATCAGCCACGATCTAGATCCAAACTGTTAGAAGTCTATACAGTGATGGTATTCAGAAGTTGAGTGAATTTTGTTTTAAAATAATTTAAAAAATTGATACACCCACATATGACAAAAAACTTGCAAAATTACCCAGCCTACAAACAGTGAACTGGTTTTGTTTTAAAACTAATTTAAAAAATTAATGAACCCACATATGCCAAAAAAAACATGCAAAATTACCCAGCCTACAAACAGTGCAGTGAAAAAAGGTTTTGTTTTAAAAAAACAAATAGTGTAGACATACGTCACATAGTCACATAAGTTGACCATTGTCCCGATTTAACTTGAGTAATTTTGCATGCTTTTTCTGTCTGAGGATTTTCTGTTTTAAACATCATGCGATAAAGGTAGTGAAATGTAATAATTCATGCGCGGATCCAGAGGGGGAGACAGGGGGTCCGGACCACCCTGAAATAATAGGGTTTCTTAGCAATTCTATGAAAATTTCCCTGAAAAATCACAAAGCTACAAAGCCAGCATTCAATGTTGGGCCATCATCAGCACGCCAGCGAAACACCATTTTAATGGGGTTTCGCTGGCTCGCTTATAGTGGTATTTGGATCCTCCCTCCCCTCATCAACTAAGAAAAAAAAAACGTTGTCAAAGTTGGACCCCATCTGACAAAATTTTCTGGTTCAGGGCATGTAATTATACAGTGCAGTCCCTTTATAAGGCTATGTTCGTTATCCAGACTGAGAGGAATTGACTATATTATGAGTGAATTGTGTCATAAAGGGACAAATTTACAATAGAATTATAGGAAAATGACCATTTTATGGTCAATTTTCCTATAATTCCATTGTAAAATTCCATGGTAAAAAAATTGGGAGCCACATGACTGTAACATCCAATTCCTTGTTATAACGAGATATGTTATAAAAGGAATACTGTAAATATACAGTAAAACCTGTCTTAAGCGGCCACTTAAAAAGAAGACCAAAATTGGTTTTCAAGACCGATTATCGCTTAATGTAGGTCAAAAGTATTGCAGAATGCTCCCAACTGGTAGCATTCTGCAATGCTTTCGACCTTCATTAAGCTACCATTTGTCATTAAGATCTTTGTTTTGTCCATTTTTGAGTTGCCGCTTAAAACAGGTTTTACTGTATGAGCCGGGACATGAGATTTCCATCAGTGTGGTATGTGCGACCAACAAAGGCTCAGATCAGCCTGCGTAAACGCGCAGACTGGGATCAGAGCTAAATTGTTAGTCGCTTGAATATTCTATGACTGCTAAGCTACTGACATAACATCATTTGGAGTTTCTAAGCTTAAAAAAGGAGGCTGCACATGCTCGTCTGAGTCTGCACTTGTCAAAATGCTACATTGTTGGAAACCACATGTCGCGGCTCACTTATGTTAACCCCCTTCGTATGCAGAGACCAAAATTGGGAGCCACATGACAGTTTTATATCCAGCTTCTTGTTATATTGAGATATGTTATAAAAGGACTGTGCTGTTACTGTGTATAATATGTTCAGTGGCATATCCAGAGGGGGTTCAGGGGTTCACTTGAACCCGAACCCCCCTCCACCCCCCCCCCCCCCCCCCCCCCCCATTTTTAAATATCCTATGAAAATGAAATAATTTGGTCTCAGTGAGACCAAATTATTTCATTTTCATGGGACATTTAAGAAAATTGAGAGAAAATTATAAGCAAAGCCAACACCACACCTTTATACATACGAACCCCCTTTCCAGAAATCCGATCCACCCCTGATGTTGATCAACTTGTTATGCAGAGACCAGTAATAATATTCTTTTAAAGAAGCTGATGCTGAATTTCCACAATGTGAAGGTAAAGCGTACATATAGAGCTGGATGCGGTGTGTGTGAGATTTATGGTGCAGGGGTATGGGGGTGGGCAAATGCGGTGTGGGGGTGTACACACACACTCATGCCTTTTTATTTAGAGACATGTCACAGGTTTATTCTTACAACTAGGCCTCCAGATATGGAGCCTGGCTACATGAGAGAGTTAACCCTTTACTCCTTAACGCCTTTTGACACCTTTGAAATATCATGTATTTTAAGATATTGTGGAAAATGGAGCATTTGCTCTTTTGGAGCATATACTCTATTTTGCATATTATTTTCAAAAGTATTCAAAATTTAACTTAAAATTTTTCCTGATTTTTTTTCAATGTTGTCTAAAAATAGAAAATGATGCCATGATCTAAAATAGCCTATGGAGTAAAGGGTTAAAGGGTGTGTAATTGGAATCTTATTTCTCTACAAAAATAATGTGGGTGGCGGTTCTTTTGAGCTCCCAAAACACATGCAGGCATAGAAGAAAAAAAAATCCTTTCAATATCAGGCCTTCAGATAAAAATGCATATTTGAAAAATATTTTCTTATATCTCCACCAAAGCATATGTTGTGGGTGATGAGATGGTCCAAACACATGTTTAATTAAACTGATGGATGCTCTTGTTTTAAAAAAAGAATTCCGCCTTGATAGATGAGATCTGTGGCCATCATGTGTTTCACAAGAACAATTTCCCCGTTCCTTCCCCAGAGACTTAAAATAGCTCTGTCAAGAGCAAGCCAGTCTAAGTGTCACTTATCTCAAAGATATAGCTCAATTCTGTAGCATTTCACCTGGGTATTCACTGTATGCCAACTTAGGCCATTTGATTGAACAATAATATATAAATAAATAATAATAATAAATAAAAAAAATTTTATTAGTTGCTTTACGGGAAATTTTTTCAGATCTGAAGGGTTTGGGGGGGGGTGGGGGGGGGGGGGATGAAAAAAATAAATAAAAAGCACTGAAAATAACTGGTTAACTGGTCATTTTAAGAGCCTTTTTTTTAATATCTCCAGAAAAAACAGTAAACCAACAGTCTGTATTAAATCTTTAAATATTTTATCCTTTTCCTGAAAATCTGGACAGGACAATCATTTTTAACAGTGTCACTCTCAAAAATACACAGACAGAACCTCAAAAAATATATCACTTTTTCAATGAAATAAATAGTATTAGAGTCGGCGGATAAAATTAAAAAAACAATTTAGAATTTTTTTTTTATACTTTACGGAGGGTTCCTAAATCAACTAATAAAAAAATTGGGCCTTATCATTTTTTGAAGGGTTTCAAGTATAAAAATTAAGGGTTTACAGGAGATAAATGATATTTTTCTCTGCAGGAAGACATTCTTATGTAGCTCCACCTATTTTATCTATTAATTAAGGGTTTACAGTTGATAGTAGACTGGCTTCAGTCCTTAAAACATTTTTTCATCTGCTTGTCATATCATATACTTGTAGCTAAGTCTAACTCTGATGGCTCTGTCTTAAAACAGAGCCATCAGAGTTAGACTAGCTACAAGTATATGATATGACACATAGATGAAAAAAAGTTTTAAGGACTGGAGCCAGTCAAAGGTGATAGATGATAATTTTTCTCTGCAGGAAGACATTCTTATGTAGCTCCACCTATTTTATCGCCACTACCACCACGTCCAATATCACCAAAAATTGCTCAAAAAGTTCCACGTAAGAATGTGTCTGAATCCCATGTATTACCCTGGTATTACCATGATTACCTGAATATTTAGACATGCTGACTGTTAACTCTAGAACAACATTCTTTCCATGTAAGTGGCTTCTTTTGTCAGTTAATGTCTGCTGAAAACCTTAGCAAACAGTTTGAACCCAGGTCAGCCCCAACAAAAGGTCCGGACATTACCTGGATCCAATTTTTTTGACACTCAGAAATCCTGAAATATTTTTTTGAGCTGATTAAAAAAGCACAAACAACAAAATTAAAGCATGCAAAATTAAATACCATTTAACCTTTGGTAGTTGTGTTCGCTATAAAAAAGATCTTCATTTTGAAAGACTGAAAAATTTAATAATGGCATATTTTTTCTGTTCTTTGCATGTTGAGTAATTTTTCATACTTTTGTCGTCCGCTCAATTTTTCAAAGTTAACTTTTTCAAAAATTCTTTCAGGAACACTATCAGAGTGTCAAATGGTTTGGATTGAGATCAGGACTGATGTTCTGTCTGAGTCCTGATCCAGGTCCAAACTTTTTGCAAAGGTTATCAGCAGACGACTCTTCAACATGGCTTAGGCAGATTTGTAATGATTTTTGACAAAGCCTTATTTTGGTTTTTCACTTTAACAAGTAGTTCAGAATGTCAAAATATTCAGTGTTTTTGTGATAGCAAACTTCGGGGTTTGCAGTGTATGTTGGTGGTAGCTATCTTTTCTCTATTGGTGATGTACGTCTGCATCTTCTGTGGTCTTTAGATACCCAGTCTCTCGATTAATTTCCCATAGTTTGTTTTCTGCTTATTGTTGGTTTCCCATATTGTTAGTTCCTTAACTAGTTCCCTAAGTGTTAGTTCCCCATATTGTTTGTTTTCTTGTTTGTTTAGGATAAAAAATGTTCTATATGTTTGAACACATGATTCAAAGTCAAACAGTGCAGACCTCTTTAAAAACAGTCCCTTCTAGGCTTAGCATTGTTTGTTAGTTCAGGAAGAAACTATGTTTATCAGAATCAGAAGTATCATATAGCCAAAATATTTCATCAAGAAGGCATCAGGAGAAAAGTGTTTGAAAATTTATAATAGAACATTTACTGTACATGTATTTCCTTATATATTTGTCTGAAATTACTCACTGAGCAGCCTGCGTCACTTTCTTACAACATTATAAATATAATGGGGCATTGACTCGTGCCTGTTTTTGTTTGAGTATGTTCAGGTGTAACTAACTTTATTATTTTGAGAAAATGATTTAAAGAAAATTAAGCCAAATTTTGACTGATTCATAATGCACAGAACACCAAAGTTTGTAGTTAACTTAGACAGCTTGTTTAGCATCAAAAGATATTATATAAACAGGTTTCCATGCATTTGATTTATACAAATAAGGTAATATTGAATGCGAATGATTTATTTTGAATGAAAAATAATTTATGTAAAGTCACCAGAAATACATTTGTACGTCACTGGATTTGTTGTCTGACTATGACGTAGGTTGCTGTTTTCGATTATATCATGTGAGATTTCAGCATTTCAATCATTCAAATAACTCTTAATTCTGATGGACAATTCCATACATATTGATACAATATGTATGGATTTGTCCATTTTGTACTTTAAGGGATTGATTGGCAGTCAAATGTTTATAAAATGATGCTGTCCTGTCCCTGACGATATGATATAGAAATGCTGGTATCTCAATTAACTCTTTCCCTGCTAGCGGCGATTTTTGTCGTCTGACAACCTTTGCAAACAGTTTGGACCCAGATCATTGACCGATGGAATGTTGGTGCTGATCTGGATCCAAAACATTTGACATTATGATAGTTAGTGTCTGTGAAAAATTTTTAGAAAAAGTTATTTGACAAAAGTTATCTGCAGACAACTAAAAGCTGCCGCTATGCAGCAAAATTCTTGTGTTTGCTGAGTACTATTATTACAAGCATAACTGAGCTATGTTTAACCCTTTACTCCATAGGCTATTTTTAGAATATGACATCATTTTCTATTTTTAGATGACAGTGAAAAAGTTCAAGAGTTTTGAATACGTCTGACAAAATATTATGCAAAATGGAGCAAATGCTCTATTTTCCATTAAATTTTCAAAATAGTATGATATTTCAAAGACGTCAAAAGACATTTTTATGGAGTAAAGGGTTATGTAAAGTTTTTGATAGCTTGACATTTTAAAGAAGTTTTTATCTTAAATTTTGTCATAGAATGAAGCCTTTTTCTGGCTCATTATGGCCATATGGCACAGAACTTTGATGGCAAAAAATTGTTGACCAACTTTTTGCCAATCACGATTGCAGCAGACAACATATTTTGTAACATCTTTCCTTGTATTATGTAAAAATAAGACTTGATATTGCATGTGAATCATCTGCTGGCAGACGATGCACATGAAATATCAAGCCTTATTTAATTGCTAAAAATAGGGATAACATTTAATATGTCATCTGCTGCAAGTTTTAGGTGTCATTTTAAGGGATACCGCCAGTTTAGTAAAATTGTTGTAATTTTTGTCCTATATAACATTATACGGAATCCTCTCGCATGTGTAGTTATCTTTCCTTGTTAACTCTCCCTGTGTTTTCTTTCCCAAGATTATCGTTATAGTTTCCCTGGCAAGCAACCCTGGGATAGGCACATGGGACCAGCTGGTCGGCCGCCACCTCTAGAGTATTATCAGTATCGCGAAGGTCAACTACGTAAGTCAGTATCATATCCAGCCGCAGATAATTTTAGCAGTAACAGCTTTATTGTAGCCCCAAATTAACCCTTTCTTGACAAGTAGACTATTCCATCCATTAAATAGTGATAAATAGTATTTGACCATGTTAGCACATAATTTTTAATGCTCTTACAGCACACACTGAGTATATTATGGATTGTTTACACAAAACTACTCCTTTACGTACTAATGGATTCCTCCTTATGGTTTGATACAATAAACTTGGGATGGTTCATTGTATATATGGAGGGTACAAGTTATAATTGTCCAAAAAATTGAATTACTTTCACTGAAGATATTTTAACATCCTAATTAGTAAACGGAGTAAAACCTTACGAAATGCCACATTATGTGGCATTTCATCTTTGCTAAAGAACTCATTTAGAAGTCACTAGTATAGGTTAACTTCTAATTCCACAGTCAATCAAGTACTTAAACTTCATTATTAAGATAGATTAAATTCATCATTTAGCTGAAAAAAAGTAGAGCCTTATCAGCTGGCTTTGATTTGGATGTACACTGTTTTCAAACTAAGGGAATAGAATATGGAAAAAAAGTTATGTGGACCATGTTCTTATTAGATCAAACAAGGCATGGAGGGTTTGAAGTGTTCATTATATATTTTAGAGGTTAGAGGTTAGCATTCCCAAAAAAACTTTCTGTTACTATTGCTGAATATCATTTTTATGTCAACAGAGACATTCTGCTTCCTTAGTCAGGGAAGAGTTAGATTGATTAACATAGCATATGTAAATTGGAAGACATCACAACATAGCTCATAACAGAACTTAAAGTTTAATATTTCATTTCTTCATCATGGACAACCAAGCTACTTGGAATAATTAATGATGTTACCATGCATTTTAAAATTTGCGGGCAGAAAATAGAATGTAATAGGCATGTAAATATTTATAAATTAAATAATTTTAGTCCATTCTTCCACTATTGAAGTATTTTTGTATATTCATTCATTTTAGCTTACTGGTGAAGGTTTGTATTGCATCTTGATAGTGTACTCTTTAACTTACATTTCTGGTTTATGTAATAATATGATACTACTCTGCTTTAGGGTTCACATATTTATCTCTTATATAAATGATTTTACTTACCAGAGAGCCTTGTCCATTGACAGACCTTGATTTTGTAGATTAATTAGATTTTATATGATTAAATCCTGGTCACAGCACCAAATCTTAAGTTTTTTGTTTTTTTTGCATGTATGCTTTACTCATTTAAAGTATATAAAAATGTGTATTGAATTGCTGATGAAATTTTGCTAATAATTTTTGCTTCATAATTGACAGATGAGGATTGAATAATGACCAGGAAATGCCATAATCATGACCAAGCCATGACACCACAAAAAATTAGAGCAAAGGCAAACAAAGACACAAACCTCAAAGCAAGAAAACAATTAACCCCTTGTATACTATTTGATTCTTCATTCTAGTTTGATGCAATCGATAAACTTGGAATAGGACATTGTACATATCTAGGGGTGTCAGATTATAATTTTAAAAAAATATTATATTCTTTTGTCTAAAGATCTTTCTTACTTTTACAAAGAGTGTAAACCCTGATGAAATGCAGCATCATGCTGCATTTCATCTGGGTCTTCACTGTTTGCAAAAGTACTCATTTAGGGGCTTACTGAAGACAAAGGGATAAAGTAAAGCAACCAGCTCTCCTTCAGTGGGAACAGTCTGATCAGGGTTCATATTGTTTGCATCCATGAAAAATCTAGTCTAAAGTGCACTTGAATATTATATAATATGCAGCAGATGTAAAACGAAGATGACATTTTCAGGACACCAAAATAGTGGCTGCATAAGAGTTATACTAAAATCTTTTCCTTTTATCGTTTGCATATTTTCATTCACAGTTGGGACTAAAAGATGACTTGTATACTATATTTACTCATGCCACTGTAATATTCATATTTCATGTTTAAAGTTAATTTCCATGTAAATTTACAATTAAAAAATCTTTTGTTCTACTACAGATTAAACATAATAACATTTTTTGGCACCTTTGAAATGTCATGTATTTGAAAATATTATGGAAAATGGAGCAATGCTCAATTTTCCAAAATATTTTCAAAAGTATTCAAAACTTTACTTTATTTTTTCTTGAATTCTATCAATGTTGTCTAAAATTAGAAAATGATGTTATGATCTAAAAATAGCCTATGGAGTAAAAGGTTAATGTGTACTTTTATGGATTTTAAGAAAAACTCGGTTTCATTTCATTTCAATTTCTGTATCTCAGAATCTTTTGGTGAGCATTTTTGTTAAACCTCTTAATAATGACACAATTTGTTTTTGCTTTTCAGCCAGAAAAGATGTAAGAAAAAAGAAAAGGCATCCCTTCCCAGGGCCTAGTAAGTTAAAAATATATGCTCTCTCTGTCTGTCTGACTATCTATACCTGACTGTCTCTCTGTCTGTCTGTCTGTCTGTCCCTGACGGTCTGTCTGTTACATGTCTTTCTTTCTCCTGTCTTTCATCTTATATTTCAGATTTCTGAATCAATACAACATATTTGGGTCATTGGCACTTACCACAGCGTGGGGGATTATAACCCTATGTATTAAAATTGTTAAACGGTCACTAGTGGTTTTCATAGTCCCTGTTTTCAGTAACGTATGTAATGATGGCCAACATGTCACTTATATAATGACGAAATCTAATTACACATTTTCGAATTAAAAATTGTGATTTCAAGGTAATTTTATGGCATAAGATAAGTAGAATCTAACATTCTTGCTGCTCTATTATTGAATTTAATATTTTTGTTGGAAGAGGCAATAAAATGCTCAACAAGCCTTACTTTTTTATCACTTTTCCTCAACTTGTTTAACCCTTTACCTCATAGAGACACCTTTTGACGCTTTTGAAAACAGAGCAGACCCAGATCAGGCAGCTCTTTCAAGAGCTACCTGATCAAGGTCTACTCTATTTGCTTATGGAAATATGATATATCTGATCCTACACTAGCGAGTCTTACAAATAATTTCTTTGTTCTATGTACCAACATGAAAATTTATAAATATAATTATTCATGAATGTTCATGAAGGAAAGGGTTAAATACAATAATGCACGAGTGCTCTTGTGTAAGATCCTCTATCCCATAAGGTGATTCGTAACAAGGCGGAGATTCACATGACTTAAAAACAACAACAATAGCGGATACCATTGGAAACCCCATCGATTCAGGTAAGATTCTTTGATATTTCAATTAATACTTGTCAGATTTGTATGGGGTTTGAAGCAGATACCCTGTAAAAATGACAGCAACATGCCCATAGTAGGCAACTTACGGACTAAGATATGGATAAAAAGTTATTGTCGAGCAACCGAAAAATGTTGTTGCTCTTCAATAACTTTTCAATCAGATTAATGATTTGTCTGAAATTCGTAAAAAGATCGACAAGTTGTTTTCATTTTTACGGGGTATCTGCTTCAAACCCAAAGTCAATCTGATCAGTATTCACAGAAATATCAAAGAAAGTCTTACCTGAATGGAGGGGTTTTGACAAGTATCTTTAAGTATTTTTAATACTCTAAAGTCAAATGATTCTCTGCCGTGAGTAAACACACCCTCACAAACGTGTTATTGAAATAGAATCTGATGTCACTGACCCAAATCCCACCTGTCTTGCTATAACATGCATGCTTAAAAAGTAACTTGACATCACATCTGGCATCGATATAAAACCATGATGTATTAAAATAAAAAGACGACTAGTGAGTTACATAGTCTGGTAAAATTATCAAATATAACACCCATTAATTAGCCTCTTGTATGTATGGCAAAATCTCGACAATTCGATCACACACAAAAAAAAAAAACATATTTTAAAAAATCTAATGTTTGTACTAACTAATATTGAACTTATTAAACTTGTTGCGAAAAAGCAATAAAATGCTTGGCAAAGCTTGCATTTTATCTCTTTTCCTCAATGTGTATAATAAATACAGGGACACTCGCGTATTGAGATCCTCTCTTCATCTCATTGGCTGGCCTATTTAAAGATTTAACTCAAGTCATGAGCGGATCCAGAGGGGGAAGGGTTGGGGGACAGGGGGTCTGGACCCTCCTCCTGAAAAATCACAAAAATATAGGGTATCCTAGCAATATTGATCGAGATCCCCTAAAAATCACAAAGCTACCAAGCCAGCATTCAATGGTGGGCCATTATTGGCATGCCAGCAAAACGCCATTTCAATGATGGCCCACTTTTAGTGGCATTTCGATCGTCTCTCCATCCCCTCAACTAAAAAAGCCCCAAAAAACGTCAGTGGACCCCCTCTGACAAAACCTTCTGGATCCACGCCTGCAAGTGCTCATTTATTATTGAATTTATTAAACAAGTTGGAAAATAATGTTTAGATGCAAGGTTCATCAGGGTCTTGACAAATAGAAAAACAATATGATTTCTAAGTTGTAGAACCCCATGTTTATAATTGTTCATCTGAAATTGAAAGAAAATTTCATTTTAAAAGGGTTAACAGGGTCTAAAAGGGTTAACCTATATTGGAAACCCTTAAACAGGTACTAACAAACAGTTAAAACCCAGATTAAATGCAGCATAAAGCTGCATTTCAGCAGGTTCTACGCTGTTTGTTAAGACAAAAATGATTTTCAAAGAAAAATACAATTTAGAAATTATAACCTGTGACCCCTCGATATATACCATGGACCATCCCAAGTTAATTGCATCAAAGCAGAAGGAAGAATCCATTTGTACATGAAGGGTTGATAGATATATTTTTTTATCTTTTCAGAGGCTCTTCGAAGGTTTCGCCATCTTGGATTTGCTGCATGGTTTATAGAAAAGCTTAAATCTAACGCTAAAAAGGTAGCGGTACTAACACACTAACATGCTTTCACTTTAACCAATTAATGCCAAATGTATTTTCCCATCCATATCAATTTGACAAGTCCATGTCCGAATTTTTATACCCCGCCACACTTTAGTGGCGAGGTATTATGTTATACCCTTCGGTGTCTGTCCGTCCATCCGTCCGTGCTCACCATTTCGGATCGATAACTTGAGTATTTATTCACGGAATTTTTTCAAATTTTGCATACATATTGTTGTCGGCGATGAGTGGTATGGGATTGTTAATGGGCAAAATCCGTCCATTTTTAACGGAGTTACTGCCCTTTTTCTTATTGGAAAAATGGTTTCTGGCCTGTTATTCCTTTACTGTTCATGATATCTGAATGAAACTTCACAGATATGTTGCACATCAAAGGTTACATATTGTGACTAAGGACCGTCACTCTGACCTTCCCAGTTTGTGAGTTATCCGCCCTTGATAGGTCTGAAAAAAGGTTTTTGACCTATTGTTCCTTTACTATATGGAATATCTGAATATAACTTCACAGATATGTTTCACATCAAAGGTAACATATTGTGACTAAGAACCATCACTCTTACCTTTCCCGTTTGTGAGTTATCCGCCCTTGATTGAATTAAAAAATGTTTTTTACCCGTAGTTCCTTTACTATGTGGAATATTTAAATGAAACTTTTCAGATATGTTTCACATCAAAGGTTACATACTGTGACAAAGAACCATCACTCTTACCTTTCCAGTTCATGAGTTATCTGCCCTTGATTGATCTGAAAAATGGTTTTTGACCTGTAGTTCATTTACTATATGGAATATCTGAATGAAACTTCACAGATATGTTGACCATCAAAGGTTACATATTGTGGGTAAGGATTGTCACTCTTACCTTTCCAGATTGTGAGTTATCCACCCTTGATTGATCTGAGAATTGGTTTTTGACTTGTAGTTCATTTCATCCGCCCGTGCTCATGACCATCAAAGGTTACATATTGTGGGTAAGGATCGTCACTCTTACCTTTCCAGATTGTGAGTTATCCACCCTTGATTGATCTGAGAATTGGTTTTTGACCTGTAGTTCATTTCATCCGTCCATGCTCACTGTTTCCGATCGATAACTTGAGTATTTATGCACAGAATTTTTTCAAATTTTGCATACATATTGTTATCGGCGATGAGTTGTATGGGATTGTTAATGGGCAAAATCCGTCCATTTTTAACGGAGTTACTGCCCTTTTTCGTATTGGAAAAATGGTTTCTGGCCTGTTATTCCTTTACTGTTCATGATATCTGAATGAAACTTCACAGATATGTTGCACATCAAAGGTTACATATTGTGACTAAGGACCATCACTCTGACCTTCCCAGTTTGTGAGTTATCCGCCCTTGATAGGTCTGAAAAAAGGTTTTTGACCTATTGTTCCTTTACTATATGGAATATCTGAATATAACTTCACAGATATGTTTCACATCAAAGGTAACATATTGTGACTAAGAACCATCACTCTTACCTTTCCCGTTTGTGAGTTATCCGCCCTTGATTGAATTAAAAAATGTTTTTTTACCCGTAATTCCTTTACTATGTGGAATATTTAAATGAAACTTTTCAGATATGTTTCACATCAAAGGTTACATACTGTGACAAAGAACCATCACTCTTACCTTTCCAGTTCATGAGTTATCTGCCCTTGATTGATCTGAAAAATGGTTTTTGACCTGTAGTTCATTTACTATATGGAATATCTGAATGAAACTTCACAGATATGTTGACCATCAAAGGTTACATATTGTGGATAAGGATCGTCACTCTTACCTTTCCAGATTGTGAGTTATCCACCCTTGATTGATCTGAGAATTGGTTTTTGACTTGTAGTTCATTTCATCCGTCCGTGCTCATGACCATCAAAGGTTACATATTGTGGGTAAGGATCGTCACTCTTACCTTTCCAGATTGTGAGTTATCCACCCTTGATTGATCTGAGAATTGGTTTTTGACCTGTAGTTCATTTCATCCGTCCATGCTCACTGTTTCCGATCGATAACTTGAGTATTTATGCACAGAATTTTTTCAAATTTTGCATACATATTGTTATTGGGGATGAGTGGTATGGGATTGTTAATGGGCAAAATCCGACCATTTTCGATGGAGTTACTGCCCTTTCTCCCTTTAAAAAATGGTTTCTGGCCTGTTTTTCTTTTACTGTTTATGATATCTGAATGAAACTTCACAGACATGTTGAACAGCAAAGGTTATATATTACAACGAAGGACCGTCACTCTGACCTTCCCAGTTCATGAGTTATCTGCCCTTGATTAATCTTGTCTATCTCAGTTCTGTTGCTATTTAGGCATTATATATCTCACAAAATAACTTTTGGTGCCCCCAGCAGTGGCGGGGTATTATGCAGTGCTTGCGGTGCTTTTATTGGTTGTTAGGTGGTATTTTTCATTTTTTTTCAAATTTTAAAAGAAACTTCTGGAAGCTAACAGTGGAGAACCTGATCAGACGCCGCATTCTGCGGCATCTGATCTGGTTCTGCACTGTTTGCTGATGTCCCACAAATAGGATGCAAGGCCTATATGAGGGAGCACAGTGGCTCAGTGGTAGAGTGTTTGACTCGAGACCGAGGGGGTGTGGGTTCGAGCCTTACCGGCGTCACTGCATTGTGGTCCTTGAGCAAGACACATTTATTCTACCTTAGTACTGGTTCAACCCAGGAAGACCTGTCTCTGTTTATCTGAAATATTGTTGATGGGACATAAAGAATCAAATCACAAACAAGGCTTATATGGGTTAAGTTCTGTTATTTAATGTCGACACTCTCCAGCCCCTGCCCCTATCAAGTAAATTAACCTCAGCCTCCAAACCCTGCCCAAATCAAGTGATCCTCAGCCTTCAACCATGCCCAATCAAGTTAAACTGACAAGAATTCAGTCGACTTTTGGTTCCAATGTTGCATGACATTATGTTACATGAATGAGATATTGTATACATATAGCAAAATGATATGGGTTTATATATATTATGTTAATTATAGATTTTAAAAAACCAGGGGGGATTTTTTATGAAAAGTGTACATTTTACTTAAATTTAAGATTTTCCCCCCTATATTTGTATAAAAATACACCCCCCTCTTAAAAATTAGGGGGGATCTTTCAAAAATTGGGATGAATCCCCCCCATCCCACTGCCTAGAATCAACTTGTGCTTTCATGTTTCTGTCCCTGCCAGTATATCCCATCCTATATATATATACCGTCCCATAAGACATGGTTTCCATTTGATATTTTCTTTTATACAAAGGCCCCGGATGGGGGCATCAGCTGTGTCACATTGACACATTTTCATATTTCAGTTGGATAGATACAGATAGGCAGCAAAATGCTGAATGTGACAAAAATCACTATAATACATAGAGGATCTTACATGAGTGCTCATGTTTTATTGAATTTTTTAAACAAGTTTGGGAAAAGAGATAAAATGCAAGGTTTGCCGAGCATTTTATCTCTTTTTCACAACTAATTTAATAAATTCAATAAAATATAAGCACAAATGTTAGATTCTATTTATCATATGGCATTAAGATTACGTTGAAATCTCATTTCTGCGGTAAACACATGATTATTTCGTCATTATGTATGCAATGTTGTTATGGACATCATAATGTTTCCCCAAAATTTGTAAACCACTAGTGGTTTATCCATTTTATTGCATGGCGTGATTTCACTCCCAGACGCGAAGTCATATGATAAAAGTGAGTATGGCCAGGAAATAACATAATCACAGATCTCAGCCAACCCATGGCACCATGAGGTAGAGATAATTATTTATAATTACAGTAAAACCTGTCTAAAGTGGCCACTCCAAAATAGACAAACATAGGTCTTAAAGACAGGTGGTACAATGTTTGTTTGTTTTGTTGCTTTACGCCCCAAGTCAACAGCTAAGGTCATGGTTGGACGGTCAGTTCACCTAACCACACTTTTTCCTGGGCAAGCTTGAACAAGCGGTAAACCAGAATTTCATGAACATACTTTCACTCGTAACTGACAACAACCCTTCTTGAATGATTCAACGGAAGGGAGGAGAATGACCATAGTAATTATTTCACTTTCAATCTCCAAGAAAGTATGGGACCGGGCCAGGATCAAACTCAGGACCCCTGGATCTGCAGTCAGACTGGCATCTGTAGCCAGACACGTTACATACTGCGCTAGGCAGCCTGGTAGGGTGGTACAATGTAGCTTAGGGCAGGATGAAAGTATTGCAGAATGCTCTGTAATACTTGTGACCTGCATTAAGTGATTATCTGTCGTGGAAACATTGTTTTGGGTCTTTCTTTGAGTGATTGCTTAAGACAGGTTTTACTGTAGAACCAGAATTAGATTTTGTTTGTCAAATTGCACCATAATTGGTAATTCTTACGTATACCTGCCACACATTAATTTGCAAGTCTAAAAACTGACTAAAGTATCTTTCTATGGGTCAACCCTTTTTAGATAATTTCAGGTAATAGTTCTTGGTATGTATGCATTTAACCCTTTGTATACTAATGGATTCTTCCTTCTGCTTTGATACAATACTTTTACAAACAGTGTAGAACCTGATGAAATGCAGCATTATGCTGCATTTCATCTGAATCTTAACTGTTTGCAAAAGTACTTGTTTTGGGGGTTGGCGAATACAAAGAGTTAATGATACACTAAAATCTCAATTATCATATGCCACTGATTGTGTAAATTTTGAACTTTCACTCATGAAGATAATATTAGCCCAAATCAGGACACTCTTCTGATATCCATACAATAATCCTAAATTATCTTTTTTCGACTAAATTACTAACAGTATTAACACCAGCTTCAGTTAACTCTGCATGCTAGATAATTTGTTCATGATTGCTGAGTTTTTCAAAATTAACTATTTCAAAAAATTCTTTCAGGAACACTATCAAAACAGTTTGGCCAGATAATCATTCGGAAAATTTTAATTTTAAAAAATCAGCACTCAAATAATTTAACCAAATCAGGCACTTTATATCTTATGTACTTATTGATAGCAACTAGAAAAATTTACCCTTCCTAAACATTTTATTTGACTTAAATAGCTTTCTGTAACTGTGATACTTTAGCATCACTATTGTTCTTGCTGATACTAACCTTACATAGTATTTCACTATTACTTTTTATTTCTACTTATCTTACATTTTTCTTTTGTATGTAAGCTATGATACACATGTAGGTATACAGTATAGTGCATGGATATTGAATATTGTGTGTGAGCTTTATAGGTAACAGTATTGTATGTGAGTTATGGTATTGATATTGAGTATTGTGTGAGCTTTATGGGTTACAGTGTTGTATGTGAGTTATGGTATGGATATTGAGTATTGTGCATGAGCTAAATGGGTTACAGTGTTGTATATGAGTTATCTATATTGAGGTATGGATATTGAGTATTGTGTGAAGGCTTTATGGGCCGCGATATTGTATGTGAGCTATGGTATAGATATAGGGTATTTTGTGTAGGTTTTATTGGTTGCAGTATTGTATGTTAGAGCTATTGTATGGATATTAAATATTGTATAAGATTTTTGACATGGTTATTAAGTACTTAGAGATTATCTCATGGCGTTTTGGTTATCGCCCAAAGTATCAACCCGAGACCCCATTATCAGCCCGAGAGCTTTAGCTCGAGGGCTGATACTGGTCAAGGGTTGATACTGAGGGCGATAACCAAAGCCCCATGTTATAATCTGTTTATCACATATTTCATTTCACTATTTCAACGCGTTTGGTGTCAAAAAATGTAAGTAAAACAGAGGAATGGCGTAATTTTTGCGTTACGTCACACCACTTGTTTACATCTGACGTCATCAAATG
Source organism: Loripinus fragilis (assembly GCA_964019695.1). Classification (NCBI taxonomy): domain Eukaryota; kingdom Metazoa; phylum Mollusca; class Bivalvia; order Lucinida; family Lucinidae; genus Loripinus; species Loripinus fragilis. Next base: position 13,933,529 of record OZ026526.1, on the reverse strand, counting down.
ATCAACGTAACGTGCCGGGCATGATAACCTCTCTCCGTTCAAAATACATGACTTCCGGTTATCATCACGGCAGGCTGATAACCAGTTGGCGGGAAAGAGCTTATCGCATATGCAGACTTTGGGTTATCACGGCAAAATGTGTCTTAAATATGTGATAATGTGAGTTATGTGTGATTTTTTATGGATATAAAGAAGTGTATGTGAGTTATGATATTGGTACTTATAGCAATGTACATGTGAGTTATGAAAAGCATGTATGTAATTAGAGATTATCTCATGGCGTTTTGGTTATTGCCCGAAGTATCAACCCGAGACCCCATTATCAGCCCGAGAGCTTTAGCTCGAGGGCTGATAATGGTCGAGGGTTGATACTGAGGGCGATAACCAAAACCCCATGTTATAATCTGTTTATCACATATTCCATCTCACTATTTCAACGTGTTTGACGTAAAAAATGTAAGTAAAACAGAGGAATTGCGTAAATTTGGCGTAACGTCGCGCCACTTGTTTACATCTGACGTCATCAAATGAACAACGTTACGTGCCGGGCATGATAACCTCTCTCCGTTCAAAATACATGACTTCCGGTTATCATCACGGCAGGCTGATAACCAGTTGGCGGGAAAGAGCTTATCGCATATGCAGACTTTCGGTTATCACGGCAAAACGTGTCTTAAATATGTGATAAGTTATAATATGGATGAAGAGTATTGTAAGTTATGATATGGAATTAAAGTACTGTATGTAAGTGATGATAAAACATATATACTCAGCGTCAGTGAAAAGTTACCAGTATCTAAATTTCGATATTTTGGAAAATATATAATACAGCTCTATGGCTACTTTTACATTAATGTTTCTGGTCAAAGATAGACTGGTTTGGAGAATAAAAAAGAGTTCCACGAACCCTGGAACTATGGTGCATGTGATGCACATGCTTTTTATGTTTTTGCACATTTAAATGAAATTGAAATCATCATTTTCTGAAGACAAGATGCCAGTACATGCTTTAGACGTTTTCATTGAAAAAGCCACCAATATGGTTTGAAATTTTCCTTTAAACACAAAAAATGAAGATCAAACTTTAGGGTAGCTACAAAACCTTTGCATTTTCAAATACAATGCCAAATGAACTACTGGGGTCCGTCAATGAATGCGATGTGTTGGATACCATTTTCCATAGTGGTGATGCATGGGACTCTATGCCATAAAACTGAGTGCTGAAGTATCCTCAGTTCTTAGTTCAGATTGAACTATATCCTGTCCTGTGTTAAGCCTATGGTACTTACTGGTTACTTTTCAATGACGCTAAGTATGGAATAAATTTGTCTACTTTTTGTACATATGTTCTTAACTATTCTGTTCCAGAAACTGTCCACAAGACCAAGTAGTCCGTTCCTGTTTGGAATCATATTAAAAGAAATAGTGGCTGCCTTACACAGAATTTATTTAAATGTAAGTACTACACCCAGAAGGCACACATCCATAAAACAATGTTGTATCAACGTCGATGCAACATCATGACCAGGGCTAGAGAAATCTTCCAATCCCATTCGTTCCAAAAGTTGGCCGAAAATAGGTCCCCCGATTCTAACCCCCAAGATTTGCTGGCAGTGAGTCAAGTAACAGGTAGATTAAAGTTGTACTGAAGACCGATTTCTCGTTATGCGGTCCAAATAATTGTCTGTCACAAAGTGGTCAGCTGTTTCAGCAGATAAGAAAGGCTAAAATTCATCCGCATGACAAATGCATATTGCTGTTGCAAGTTTGTGTATTGCGTTTTAGAGGAAACTCGGGAGATAAAGCAAAAATGGGACAGTACACCTACCCAGAAAAAATGGCATTTTGAAAAATAAGCTTATAAAAAAGCGTCCAAAACCGAACTCTATCGGATTTCTGTACCCCTGATCATGATGTTGCACGGACATTGATACAATGTTGTTTCGACGTCATGTGCTTTTTAGGTGTATTTCACTTAATTAATTATTAAGGCACTGTGCCCAAAGCTTAAAAAGTTCTATAACCTTTTTGAAACAGAGTGTGTCCAGATCAGCTTTAATTGTGAATCTATATCAATAATGAAATTGCACTATAGGATTGACTGCGTGAAAGTCAGAAGTTTATTTATCATATATATACTTTTTCACAGCAAGCCTTTAATGAATCTTTTGATTTTTGCATTCGTTCATAGCCTCGTGAATGACATAAATTTGATCGACAGCTGTCAAGCTCACTTGTCCGTGCAATATGCTTTGAACATCAAATTCACTTGCCAGAAATGACACTGGTGTTGTGATTGACAGCAAGCCACACCTGAGTCGCACATGTAAAGCAAGCTTCTTGTTTGCTCCATTGTCTGTCCATGTTCACACTGGCTGTTCCACTTTTCCGTTTTACACTCCAACAAAGCCGTTAATACTAAATCATAAATAATTTTTATATTTTAGATATTTATGATAAAATGTAAATATAAGCAATAAATTCAATTTTTGGAATGTTCAAGGAATCATGACTACTTCGGGTCTCTTACAAAGTTAACGTGAAGCCCGAACACTTACTTTGCAAGAGATCCAAAGTACGGTATTCATGATTCCATGAACATTCCAAAATCAAATTCATTTCTCAAATGACTTCACGTCTGGTAGTGAAATAATGCCATGCATTAAAATCGATAAACCACTTAGTGGTTTACAGATTTTCGGGAAACGTTATGAAATGACACTTTTGACATCAGGCATATGGCAAAACCCTTACGTTTTCACGCCAAAAATACAATTTCAAATTAATTTTAATGTCATATGTTAAATAGAATCTAACCTTCATGCGCCTGTTTCATTGAATTTATTAAACTCGTCGCGAAAAGGAGATAAAATGCTCAGCAAACCTGGCATTTTATCTCTTTTCCTCAACTTGTTTAATAAATTCAATAAAACATGAGCACTCACATAAGATCCTCTATGTTAAGTAAACAGTCCATAACTAAAGTACTCCGTTTGCACTTTGGAACATTCACTTTAGCCCCTATGGAGGAGTGTCAGACTAAATGTGACCAATGTTGCAACCCCCAAGATAGGTTTTTTCACAAATAGCCAGCCCATATGGGCCTCAATGCAAGAAATCCTGTAAGGGTAAGGAAATATTTACAATTTTACACTGAAAAAATTGTTAAGCTAAATCTACCTAAAGGTTACAAAAATTATTGCTCAAGGATGAATCTTATTGACCCTTAAAGCGCCAAATGGCAACTGCAGCAGATGATAACTTTTGTGCAATCTTTCCTAACTTTCAATAAAATAAGGTATGCCAGCAGACGATTCTCATAAAATATCACGCCTTATTTGTTATTTTTGAAAAAGAAGCAAAGTTTGAAATTGTCATCTGCTGCAAATTATAACTGGCACTATATCTTGTACAATTTCAGCCATGTGGTAATATATATCCAGTGCTCAATGACATCATAGGCCCAAATGCGTATGATTTGTCAACGCTGGTGCGGGGCGGGCAGATGGGGATTCGAGAAGAGGCTGTTCTTACGCAAGAAATCCAATATGTCTGTGAAAACCTCATCTATCATATAACAGAAATCATGGTAAGAAGGTGCTTTAATCTTTTGCAGGCTGTGTTCCATTTTTTTGTCTAAGATAGAGGCTTTATATCTTATTAACCCTTTACTCGACATTAGCACCTTTTGACGCCTTTGAAAATTATCATGTGTTTGAAAATATTATAGAAAATGGAGCATTTGCTCTTTTGAGGAAATGCTCCATTTACCATAATATTTTCAAAAGTATTCAAAACTTAACTTAAATTTTTCTTGAATTTTTTCAATGTTGTCTAAAAATAGAAAATGATGTCATGATCTAAAAATAGCCTATATGGTTCAAAATAGAATGAAAAATAAGAATGTTACAGATATTTGTATAGTTTAGAATGGAAATCAATGGAGAGTAGCCATTTTTGTGTGACGTCCCAAAAAGTAAGTGAATTAAATAAGCCCTAATTAAATATGCATAAACAGAATAACTAGTTTCCTGCTATTCATTTTGAATTTTTATAAATTCCTCTGTTGAAAGTAGTTGATTTTATAAAAAATATTTTTCTTTTTGCAATATAGCAAGGGATTCATTGGTTTTCAAAATTTACAGGAAGCTAATTAAATATTAAAAATGACAGTCTTCATTGGCTTAATAGAAGTCAGAATTTTGATTTTCAGATTGCATAATAACTTAATGATTTATTATTGTATTTTGATCAGGTTTGCAGCAGATTGCATTATTATACACCGCCACTTTAAAAAGTGCCGGGTATTATGTTATACCCTCCGTTCAAAATTTTTCGAAGAGTTTCTGCTCTCTATCCTGAGCATTTATTGACCGGTTTTCTTCAAATTTTGTATAAGAGTTGATACTTGGATGAAGTTGTTGTCAAATAACTGCAGAGTTATGGCCCTTGAATTGAATTTTGAACAAAGTTAGTGCCTTTGATGTATGTGAAAATTCACTATATATAAGTATATATATATATCTTCAGTTAAAAGCATGAAAATTGATGACATTTTGTATATGCCTTGATGATCTAGGTTGAGACAAACAGTAAATTTAGTTATTTTTTCATAAATTTTCATCTGAGCTATGGCCCTTGATTTATGACTTTGATGCATGCCTGCAGCATTTCTATTAATAAGGGCTTGCATTTAAGATTCCCTTGTTTTGAATGTTCCCTTGCGAAAAATTGTTCCATATAATCCCAAATAATTGGTATGTTCTAGAATGTTCTAGAAAGTCTCAGTCCAGTTCCAATTCTGCTTGAATAGAACTTTCTGGGATTTTGTGGTACTTCATTTTATATGGTATTTAATGGAATTCCATTAAATCCCAAAAGTTGGAACAATTGGTATTTTCTGTCACTATCTGGAACTGGAAAATCCCAAATAGTCTCAAATAATTCTACTAAAAATATAAGTGGGATTTTATGTTACTTTCTGGGATAAATATTCCATTTAATCCCAGAAAGTCCCAGTAGGTACTTTAAATGGGATTTATTAAGATTTTCTGGGACTTCATCAACTACTAGTAAATACCTTGGTTCCATTTAATACCAAATAATCCCAACCTAGATTTGCATAGAACCATTATATTCTGAACTCAGTCTGACCTTGAAATATGATATAACTGTGTTAACCTGGTTCTCACATTTTAATGACTCAAGTTGAAATTCTTTAATCTTGCAGGAAACCAGAAAAAGATTCAAATAAACCTCATGGTTTGCAAGGCTCTAACTATTTGATAAATTCTGTGTTAATTTTGGATATATACTGCATAAACTGCACAAAATAAATCCTACAAGAGACAATGTGAGTAAATAGAACATATTTCTATGCTTATAAATTATACTTGCACGAGACTTTTCATCGTATAATTTAGTTTCTCAGATACAAAGCCATTTTTAGTTGTTTCTTTCTTTGAATGCTGATGAAAGACACTTATTACTGAATTGTGTTCATTATGGTTATGCAATTTTACCATATACATTATTATTTACAGCAGCATTTGTGGCAGTACAACACTTAGTTAGTTTGGTACTTGTAAGCATACATTAGTGAATAGGTTAATTACTGAATTTACAGGATAATCAGGCTGATCATTGGGGCTTATTTTTATTTGATTTTTTTTTATCACCATGCTCTTTTTAAAAGGTGTTGGGAGACATTTTGATTGCCTTCGTCTGTATATCAGGTTTTTGTTTGTTATGCTATCTTCTAAACAACTGGACAGATTATCCAACCAAATTTGTTGAGCAACTGGTGTATGCAACAGCAAATTCCTATACCCCAATGATCTGGGATGTGGGTCAAAAGTGTCCTCGGTCTGCCCATTTGTCTGCAATACTATCACCTTGCAAACTGTTTGTTTGTTTTGTTGCTTTACGTCCCAAGTCAACAGCTATGGTCATGGCAGGATGGTCAGTTCACCTAACCACACTTTTTCCTGGGCAAGCTTTAACAAGCAGTTAACCAGTACTTTTTGCACATACTTTCGCTTGTAACTGACAACAACCCTTCTTGAATGATTCAGCGGAAAGGAGGAGAATGACCATAGAAATTATTTCATGATCAATCTCCACGAAAGTATGGGACCGGGTCTGGATCAAACTCGCGACCCCTGGATCTGCATTCAGACTCACATCTGTTTCCAGACACGTTACCGACAGCGCAAATGGTCATACTGAATCGAACCAAATTTGTTTGGTGACTTACTTACACATGTGGGTGAGCAGGAGCATTACCGTTTTTTGTTTTATGGATTCCCCTTGCATGGGCCCCAGTGAGTGTGCATTTTCTGGCTTTGCTGTCTCTTTCTGAATTGCTGGGTAGAACTCAACCAAATTTGTGAGCAACTTAAACAAATTATGTATACAAGAGCTTATTTTTGGGTACCCCACTCAGAGGGGACCTGTAAAGGGGTCAAAAGTGTCTGCCCATTCTTCTTTTATGCTAATCCAAACATGCTGGGCTGAATTCAACCTAATTTGTTGAAAGGTTGACTTTCTCACAAGTGGGGAGTGCTAAAGAACATTTATTTTTTATCCTTTCAGCCAATTGACCTTGCAAGTTACTAGTTAAAAGTGTCTGTTTATCTGTCCATTTACTAATTATGCTATCCTCTAATCTGCTTAATTTTGGATATGGTGAACCCACAGGGAATTAATACAGGAAAGTTATATAAATGGACCTGTGATCAACCAATTATCAACGCTTGATCAGAAATTGGGCACACTGAAGGTGCTAGCCAGGTCTTCTGGGTGCCAATATAAGTACAAAATAATTCAATTAAGTAAGTATTTTTTAGCATCAGTACTAAGTACTATCAGATTTTAGCATTGGTGGTACTTTCAGATTTTGGTTTCATTACTATTTGGTATTATCTGGTACTTTCAGTTTTAGCATCGGTACTATTTGGTATTTTGTGGTACTTACAAATTTTGGTATTGGTACTATTTGGTATTATATGGTACTTTCAGATTTCGGTATTGGTACTATTTGGTATTTTATGGTACTTTCAGATTTTTGTATTGGTACCATTTGGTATTTTGTGGTACTTTAAGGTTTGGTATCGGTACTATTCAGTATTTTCTGGTTTTAGTATTGGTACTATTTGGTATTTTGTGGTACTTTCAGATTTCAGTATTGGTACTATTTGGTATTTAATGGTACTTTCAGATTTCGGTATTGGTACTGTTTGGTATTTTATGGTATTTTCTGATTTTTGTATTGGTACTATTTGGTATTTTGTGGTACTCATATATTTTGGCAGTTTTTGGTATTTTATGTTACTTTCAGATTTTTAGTAGGCAATGGTACTATATGGTATTTTATGGAACTTTCAGGTTTGGGTACTGGTACTTTTTGGTACTTTATGGTACTTTTCCGTGAAAACTACATATTAGCTAGAAAAGAAATGGAATTATCTGTTACTATTTAGAACTTCTAAATTGCTGAATTGGGATTTTGTGGAAAAAATTTGGGACTCTTGTCAATACAGAATTGAGATTTTCTGGGATTAAATGGTATTTTAATAAATGAACAGGTTGGGATTATTTAGGATTTAGTGGAACCTGATCAAATGGAACTTTCTGGGATTAAATGGTATTTTCAGTACCAGAAAATACCATAAAATCCCATATGCCATTTAACATTCCATTTAATACCAAATAATCCCAATGTTGGGATTTATTGGGATTAAGTGGTTATCCCAGAAAGTACCATTAAAGTGAGTTCCAGAAAGTTCTAGAACAGTACCAATAAATCCCACTTCATTTTCGCAAGGGTTGCCGTCTACTTTAAAGCCTTTTCACATTCCAATGAATTTAACTGATTAGAGAAAAACTTTTGGACTCCTGTATTAAATTTTTACATGTAGGGTAGTTTTTCATGCTTTATAGTGTTGTCTGCTGACTTTTTTTCAGAATTAATTTTTTTCAAAATACTCTTTCATGAACGACATATTCCATTTAAGAGAGAGCTGTGAACTTCCGTCTGAGAGGATTTTTAGAAGTTAGCATCCCTTTTTTTGTTTGGTCTTGTATTCAGGAGTATGAGAAAACAAGCAAAACGGCTCAAAAATAAGGGCTAGAACAGCTATATCTGAGAAAATACAGCATATTTTAAAAAGTGGTTGTGATCGTTCATCATATTTGACGGAAATTTTGAAGGACTTTTCAGACGATTGCAACAACAAAAAACTCTGCTAACAGTCAAACTAAGACATAAACAGACAAACCCATGATGGTTGAAAAAGAACATAGATCAAGCTTGCATTATGCAATAATTTCACTTTGACATATTTTTTTCTATTTTACAATAACAGCCGTTTTAAACGTTGTGATTGTCTTTTTTAAGATTTGACGGACAATTGACAGACCTAAGTGACGATCACAACATCAAAAACCATGCTGAAGGTCAAACTATTGTAAAAACAGACAAAGAAACTGTGGTGTTAAATGAAGCATCCAGCAAGCTTCAATAATAAAATAAAATTACTTTGATATATGCTTCCATTTCTGAATAATATCATTTTGTTTTTGTTGTGATTGACATTTTTGACGGACAAAATGAAAGATCACTACATATGCCTGTCAAACAAATATGATCCCAACAGCAATTTGCAAAATTAACGACCCAGATATTAAATGAACTTTATAAGCACCTTTATGCAACATCTAAAAACAATGTTTGAAACTTCCAGCACGATACATGCTATTCAAACCATGATAACTCATTATTTTGATGTGATCCGTATATGTTGTGATCATCCTGTCTATGTTGCGATAATAACAAAATATTGACAGACAAACTTTAATGACCATTTACTCATCCCTTGGCCAGCCTTGTCAACTCCCTGCCATTACAGTTTACCTCTTATACAAGCATCTATCTGACAAAGAAAACCAAAGTTGTTTAAAATGGGTATTATCTCCAAAACAAGTAGTGTTAATGTCGCGATCATAACCAGGGTAGTTTGACGGAAGTGACGATCTCAATATCCGAGTCGCAAAATTTACATTGTTTTTTCCTTCTTTTGTTTTATTTTTAGTAATGAATGCCAATTAACTGCATGATCAGTGCTAAATAAATAGTGCCTCACAGATAGAAAATATGATTATATTGACAAACTATTGCAACTTGTGTGATCGTCACATTTCTTGAAGGACATGGGAAAGTGAAGAGACGACACAAAAGCATATGCTTTTCATAAAAGTTACCATGCATTAGACAAAATAGCTCTAAAGTTCCTATTCATGTGGTGTTTACTCTTTTTAACCATTAAGTATGAAAGCATGTACAACAAAAAGTCAGCTCAATTTATTGATCTAAATGCAAGCACTAAATTGGCGGGAGTTGTGTCCGTCAAACAATCGCAACAAATTGACTTTGTCTGTTTGTTTTTTTCTTCTCCAAATGCAAAATCTCACATTTTATTGTTTATTCTAGGCCCTTAAATTAGCCCTTGGCAAAACACAATATCTTTATGTAAAGAAAATCTAAGCTGTCCAATTTTTTGATGGGCATTTGTCTCTCTTAAATAGAATATGTCGAACACTATCAGAGTGTCAAACAGTTTGGCGATATTGTATCGGTCCTGCTCTGGGTTCAAACTGTTTGCAAAGGTTAGAAGACCACAAAAGTTTCCGCTGGCAAGGAAAGAGTTAATAACTGAGCTGTGACACATGATTTACAACAATGTTGTATGTGGGATCATCAAAGACTCAGATCAGCGTGTGCATATGTGCAGCCTGATCAGAGCATTTGCTAGTCGCTTGAATATTCTATGACTGTTAAGCTACTGACTGAACACCATTTGGAGTTTCTAAGCTTAAAAGGAGACTGCAAAGGCTCGTCTGAGTCCACACTTGTCAAAATGCCACATTGTTGGAAATCACATCTCGCGGCTCATTATTAATTTGTTTATTACAGCCAAGTAATGGTGTGCTTGGTACCCACAGAAAGTCAGCTGTATTTGAGTTGATACGCAGTGGTAAAAAATTTCCTGATGGCTATTTCTGGCAGTGTGAAATGGTAAGTTACATTTTTCCTGTGTATTAGGTATAGAGGATCTTACATGAGTGCTCATGTTTTATTGAATTTATTAAACGATTTGGGGAAAAGTGATAAAATGTGAGGCTTGCCAAGCATTTTATCACTTTTTTGCAACGAGTTTAATAAATTCAATAATACAGGAGCACGAATGTAAGATTCTGTATTTATCACAGGACATTAAAACTACATAAAAATCGTATTCTTGGCATGAAAACTTCAAGATTTTGACATATTTAACGCATTGTTATAATGGACGTCATAACATAGCGTTACTAAATCTACATGTAAGCCACTAGTGGGTTATCGAGTTTATTGCATGGCTTTTTATCACTCCCAGATGTGACATCATGTGATAAAGGGTTTTTAGCTCACTACAGGGTTCACACAGGTTTGAAAAGTACTTGAATTTAGAGGGCTTTCTTGAAAAGTCCTTGAAAATTAAATCTGCCTTGAAAAGTACTGGAAAATAACTCAAAAGCCTGGAAAAGTCCTTGAATTCTACTATTTTCTGTAGGACTTAGCACTGTTGACAGAGACCTAAATCAGTATAAAATTGTTGTGCCTATATTTGGTGCAGCATATACTGCACCAAATATGGGCACAACAATTTTATACTAATTTTCCTGTACTTATGTCTCCATTATCTCAGTCTAGCATTTCTGAAGAAGACTTTTAACACTTAGATCAATATTTTTCATTAACATTAAGTCCTTGAAAACTGTTGGAGAGGCTTTAGAAGTTCTTGAAAAGTCCTTGAATTTTACTCATACTTGCCTGTACGAACCCTGTTTTAGGCACAGGCTTAATGTGAGCAATTATGATTGCTTGATGTTCATTGTCCTTCGTCAACAATTGCTTCAAAGGACATCTTCTAAACTACTGGCTAGATTCTGTCCAAGTTTAGAGAGGATGATCGATCCTTATATGGTCCTCTTGAATAAGAGTTCAAATGGTTTGTGTATGTTACATATCTACACCTAAGGATTCTCCTTCCTCATACACTTTTGGCTTTGACATTTTCTTGAAAACTAGAATTTCAAATTAAAAATTTACTTTGAATGGTTGCCAGTTATGCATGGCTAGGGAGCGCAGTGGCTCAGTGGTAGAGTGCTTGACTCGAGACCGAAGGGCTGGGGTTCCAGCCTCACTGGCGTCACTGCCTTGTGTCCTTGAGCAAGAACATTAATCCTGGCTTAGTACTGGTTCAACCCAGGAAGACCCATCCCTTTAGAACTGAAAGATTGTTGATGGGATGTAAAGAATCAAACCAAACAAAAAAAATGCATGGCTTTTTTCTGAGAAAACTGCCTCAGAACATTTAAAATATTTAAGTTTAAGTTCAAAACTCAAATCATAAATTTTAATGAAAGTCGCAAATTTATCATTTTCCAAATAAATCATATGGAAACAAGGGCAACGAATAGCAATGTCCATTTTTGAACTTCTGATTTTGACCCTTCCAATTAAATATGCTGTAATTTGCATAATACTCAAGATATTGTTCTAAAAATTTTCACATATGATCTGAATAATATCTAAATGTTGGTTTTACATAAGAAAATTGAAAACCTTAAACAGAATTAAGTTTTTGTAGCAAATTGTTAACTGTATGTGTTGGAAGATTCCTTCAGTATAGGTCACATTGGCCAAAAATAGATTTTGGAGATGAAAACTTAAAATATCATCTTATCTGAAACCACAGGGCTAGAGCCTTGATATTTGGACCTCTACCAAGTTTTTTTGGTAAATTGTGCCCTTGGGTCAAAAACGCCCACTCCAGGGGTCATATGTTTTACTTATGCTTATATAGAGAAAACATGAAAAAATATTCTTATCAGAAACAACTAGGCATAGAGCCTTAGTATATGGTATGTATTATCCTCTAGTGGACCTCTAGTAATTTTCAAATTATGTCTGTGGGTCCTGATCTGGATCCCAACTGTTTGCAAAGGTTATCAGAAGACAATAAAAGTCACCGCTAACAGCAAAGAGTTATGAGTTACAAATAATGTTATGGCATCTATTATTTTTACTCTAGGAACGGCTGTCGTTTAACGACAATGGCCGAACATGTAACGTTGGTGATGCTGATGCCTTCCTCTTGTTACTGGGAATATTCATATCCAGAAGCTTAATCACAACAGTAAGTATCCTAACCCTTAATGCACCAATCGCAACAAAAATCGTCTGCTTTCTCGTCTGCTGAAATGTTTAAGAAGCCTCTATGGCAAACAGTGTGGACCCAGATCAGACTGCTCCTATAGGAGCAGTCTGTTCTGGGTCCACACTGTTTGCTTCTATACTTAATTTGTCAGTAATGTTAGGCAATTATTTGCAGCAGACGACTTCAGCAGATGACATTTTCAGACGCATTTTTTTCTTGGCGGTATTAAAGGCTAACACCAGCAGCATAGCAACCAACTTTTTAACTTTGCCCACTGGGTAATGTTTCATGCTTTTTTGTCGTCTGCTGAAATATTCAAAATCAACTTTTCGAAAAATTCTTTCAGGAAGAACATCAGAGTGTCAAACAGTTGGAACCAAAACAGGTTCAACATCTTGTTAGGGCTGATCTGAATTCAAACTGTTTGCGAAAGTCATCAGCAGACGACACCAGTAGGCAGAGTTAATATTTGCCCTAATTTTTTTGTGCATTTTTTAGCATCAGTGAATGCAAGGACTGAAATAAAATCGTCATTGAATGTTAAGTCTGTAATCCTTGTTTGTTTGTTTGATTTGATTCTTTACGTCCCATAAACAATCTTTCAGCTATATAGAGATGGGTCTTCCTGGATTGAGCCAGTACTAAGCTAGGATAAATGTATCTTGCTCAAGGACCACAATGCAGTGACGCCGGTGAGGCTCAAACTTGCAGCCCTTCAGTCTCGAGTCAAGCACTCTACCACTGAGCCACTGTGCTCCCTTTGTAATCCTTGTTAATCATGATATGATATACATGTATGTTCCAAAATTTCTAACACTAGCTGCAGCCAAAAAAAGCCAAGACAAACACTGCAGTCCCTGATCAAACTGCTTCTGAAGAAGCAGTCTTATCAATGTATTCCCTGTTTGTTATTCTGACAGGCATTTCTAGGAGTAACATCCCTGATAACGAACTTTTTGTTTAAAAACACAAAGAGGAATGTGTTCGAAAGTTTAGATCATTTACCATACAGTGTGTAATTTTCCTGAGTTCTACAAGAATACATTTGTTGATGTGTTCATTGAAAGCGTCTCTTGAGATGCTTCAGATGAGTACATATGCAGGCCTCCAGTCCGTAATAGAAAATTATTTTTCTTATTTATCAACCAAAACATATGTTGTGCGTACTCAAAAGAACTGTCTCAATGAGACCCAAAACACATGTTTAAATTGGTTGAGAAGAAACTAATCATAATATTTACCCTTTTCATTCTGGATAACAGTGAATCAGTACTTAAATGGCAAACAGTGAAGACCCAGATGAAATGCCGCATAAGGCGGCATTTCATCAGGGTCTGCACTGTTTGTTAAGATAAAAACAATCTTCAGGACAGAAATACATCATTTTATAGAAATTTCGACTTGCAACACCTTAAAATACAAAATGGACAATTCCATACTTATTGTATCAATCAGAATAAAAAGGGTTAAGCTCAGAAAGATCTATTTTACCCTGTGAGGACTAGAAACCCCTAAACAGGTACTTTGGCAAACAGTGAAGACCTAGCTGAAATGTTGCAATATGCGGCATCTCATCAGGGTTGGCACTCCCGGCCCTATCCCATACTTTTGTGGAGATTGATCATGAAATAATTTCTATGGTCATTCTCCTCTTTCTGCTGATTCAAGAAGGGTTGTTGTTAGTTACAAGTGAACTTATAAGCACGAAGTACTGGTTAACAGCTTTGTTAAGCTTGCCCAAGAAAAAGTATGGTTAGGTGAACTGATCGTCTCGACATGACCATAGCTGTTGACTGAGACATAAAGAATCGAACCAAACAAACAAAATCAGGGTTGGCACTGTTTGCTAGAATAAAATCAATCTTCAGAGAAAGAAATAGATTTTTTGGGGGGAAATTATAACCTGTGACCCCTCAATATATACAATGGACCATCCTCATCCTGTCTTCATGGTATCAAAACTTCATGGTAAATCCATTGGTACAAAAATGGTTAAAAAAATCTAGGGTTCCCACAAGCTCTCGAAATCATGGAAAACCTGGAAAATCACGAAAAAATTCCATGCATGGAAAAATCATGGAAATTTGAAGAAAAAAACTGAATAATCATGGAAAAATCATGGAATTTTGCTAAATAATCTCACGAAACCACCAGTAGCCAGAAAACTAGCTGTCAGACACACAAAATTTGTGTGTCTGACAGCTAGTTTTCTGGCTACTGGTGGTTTCAAGTTTTAATTATTTCAAAAAGCATATTTATTTAAATTCATTACGGTTGCTGCATACCACATTTACGGTATGCTCAGTGTGGTGAAGATGTCGCTAAAAGGGGAGGTTGGAGGTCATGCATAAAATAGTCATGGAAATCACATTGTTGATCATGGAAAATCATGGAAAAATCAGGGAATTTAGTTTTTTAATTTCTGTGGGAATCCTGAAAATCCCATTTTTCATGGTGTTTCTTATCTTTCAGATTCTTATGAAACCAATGGATTATGGTCTTTCGTCAACACCATTGACAGACGTGGCGGAGAGAAACTTACGAATCATCGCTACGACGTTACTTTATCTCATCCGAAGAACATCTGTCTCAAGAACTAAAGGAATTATGGTATACCGTATCTAAGAAATAGATCAGCTGTAGCAGTGAATTGTGTAATAATTCACTGTTTGGAGGTCAGTTGTAAAGAAGATCAAATTACGAGTGCGTAGCACAAGTGATTTATCTTCGGACAACTGACCGACAAACAGTGAATTATTACTCAACAAATGATGTCCTGGAGCTGAGCTATTTCGATTCTAACACACAATAAACAACGAAAACATATTTAAAGTCTTCAGCTTCTTCCAACTTTCCGCCATTGCACTGAAGAACTCCCGCTAATAGTTAGACTACGTCACATATGTTTACATGCATTTGTAACATCTTTCAAGCGTAAAAACTATGTTACACGGTCTAACGCCATAAATGGCGTCATTTTCCAGTAACAAGTGAGGTCCGCTAATACGTGCTTTCCTCACGCCTTCAAAACTGTGAATTATTGTTTGATATATCACATTTTTTTAGCATTGGCTCTAAATGCGAGGTGTGTTAGAATTACTCTTATAAATGCACTGTGCAAAAAAAATCATATACATTAAAACTTTGAAAATTTGAATTCTCACTTTATTATAATTAAGTTTTGGACACAATCAATTCAAATAACTTGGCCTGTCAATGAACTATTTTAATAACAGTCTATAAAAACATTTATTATATAACTAAGTAAAAAGACCGATTTTCATTGGCTTAGAGCGCTCACGTGGCCAGTCTATATATTGTCATATTCACTGGCTGGCGCGCGCTTGCCGGTGAATATTAGTTACTAAAATTAGAATTGAAGAACTCCCGCCAATACTTAGACCACGTCGCATACGTTTACATGTATTTGTAACGTCTTTCAAGCGTTGAAACGACGTTACACCGTCTAACGCCATGAATGACGTGTTTTCCCAGTAACAAATGACGTCAGCTATCACACATTTTCCCTGCACTTTCAAAGCGGTGAATTAGTGTTTGATATATCACACTATTTTAACATTGGCTGTACAGGCGAGGCGTGTTAGAATTTTGTGAGTAGATGCTGAATGATGACACTCATGCACAACATATATAAAATAGTAAACGGGTGGTCTTATCTAGGTCTGCACTGATTCTGCTATATGCTTGACTTATCCAAAACTTGTATATAAGTTCAGTATTTTTTCCAGGTGCAATGATACCTGAACATCTTTCTCTAAATGTTATATAATAAAACAGTTATTGACTAATGAGGCATTGGATATGATGTGATATCGACCAGAGAATACCAATATTGACCTCGGCTTCGCCTTGGTCAATATTGGTATTCTCTGGTCGATATCACATCATATCCAATGCCTCATTAGTCAATAATTGTATAATGTTTTGGGTGCGTAAAAGAAACGTCTGGGAAACACAAAACATATGTTTGATAGGGAAAAACTGAAAATAATCATAGTTTGGTGGTTAAATATTTTTATTTATTACCCAACCGTCTATATATGGAGTAATTGTCTATTTTTGCTGTGTCATGAGTCTCTGAACTATTCCACCGGTCAATAAATATGACTATAGACTGGCACTATACCATGGGCCTGGTTTCCCGCTTCCCTGTTAAAAGCACACAGGCGCTTATTATCATGGGCGACAACGATGCGCGTACGGTTCGTTTATGAAAGGCGACGTTATGCAACAATGGTGAAAATGAGGCATGGTTTGGCAACTTTAAACTAAAAAAACTCTGTTGTTTATGGTCAGAAACATAAAGTGTGGCCACTCTTTTTGTTAGTTAGAACGAGCGGAACATTTTGAGACCAAAATTGAGCAGATTTGGTGAAATTTTCTGTTTTCTTACAAAACCGCATCATCTTTAGCAACGCCATTCATGGAACGCTGCTAAGTATTACATCAAATGGGTTTAGTAACAAAACAGTTATTTCATGCCTGTTTCAGGGCTTCAGATTTTTTTCAGGATTGGTGGGCGGAAGTGACCCATGGAGCAAAAAATGATGGGTCATTTTCTGAAATGATGGACCCACTGCTGGTAATACAGTAAAACCTGTTTTAAGTGGCCACTCAATAAAGAAGACCAATTATCGCTTAATGCAGGTCAAAAGTATTGCAGAATGCTCCAAAGGGAGCATTCTGCAATATTTTTGACCTTCATTAAGCTGCCTTTTGTTTTTAAGATCTTTGTTTTGTCTTTTTTTTCAGTGGCTGCTAAGGACAGGTTTTACTGCATTGACAACCTACATGTACATTCTGTTTTGTGGAATTCGTAGGCTCCCTGTAAGATGAATATTTTTATTAAAGTGAGACTTTTCACATCTTAAAAGGATGGGTCCAGTGGGCCCACTGCCTCAGAAAGTAATGGGCCATATTTTTAAATCATGGGACAATGACTCAGGCCCACCGTAAATCTGAAGGCCTGCTGTTTGTAGTATTGTCAAACTATTACCCCTCAGTACTGTGGCCTCGTACTATAGTGCATCAGGTCGGGGTAATAGTTTTGACTATACTACAAACAGGCATGAAATAACTGTATAGTATATATACCTCACTGAAAATTCTAAATATAACCTCTAGTCCCAAGGACTTCGAATTTACGAGATTTGACTGCACTATTCCTGTGTTGTAAATAACTGGAAAGGGGATGAAGGACGGAACAAACGATCAGGAACGGTTTTTATAAACTTTATTTTTGATCTACGCGTTTCGGGTTGTACGCGTTTCGGGTTGACTAACCCTTCATCAGGATGAATATGTAAATAAAATCACCACTGAAGTACATATTTTGCGGACCAAATAGATCACGTGATGTTATTGTTAAAATACCGGAAGTCTTTGAACAATGGCGTTACGTTGCTGAGTACCGTGGTGAATTTATTTTAAAAGTTTAAAGGACAACAATTAGAAGCCACAACACAGTGACATGCCACCTCAGACATTCTCAAACAGTAAGGGTCCAGATCGGGTCGTGCATTAGTCCTGGCCCAAGCTGGATCATCGCTGTTTGCTAGAGGAGATTGTATTTGAATCTTTGAAAGATGGGGTCCTATAATTATGGACCATATAGTTGATGTACGTTCAAGGTTCATCGAGGGTCTAAGGTGTAATGTCCCGCGTTGTAGCTCCTAATGTCAGCAGATATGTTTGATGAAAGTATATATATACAGTCAAAACTCTTTATAACGTCACTCGTTATAACAGAATATTCAATATCCGACATAAAATTGCTGGGAACGGATCTGTTTCCATTAAAATTCTCTCTTTATAACAGAATATTCACTTAACGACACCGACAGTAACTTCAGGGAACAGATATACAATTTCTATTGAAAATAAATTCATTATAACAGAATTGTTACCATATGTCAGACAATTTCGTGATCAGAACAAGGTCTTTTTTGCATGAACAGTTTTCTGTCTCACTTGATAAGTGGGAAGCTTTGTGCATTTTGATGCAATATGAAATTGAACTGATGTATACATTTGGAATAATAGCATTTTAATTCATTTGTACAATATTTTCTTTTACCAAATGATTATTATGTTGAAATCTGGTAATGGTCAGAATTTCTTTATAACAACAAATTCACTTTAACGTCAAAGATAGCTTGGAACAAACAGTGTCATTATAAAGAGGATTGACTGTATATGAAAGTTTAAAATGTATTAAAGTTACTGGAAGGTTCCATAAACCTTTATGTTTCTTACTTCTTTTTCCCAGTCTAGTAGTTCGTCTAGGCAGTCTGTTTTGTCTGAGCTTGTTGACGTATCACTGTTGGAGGGGGTGATATATAAATCTTCTGCCAGTTCTTCTGTTGCGCATATAGTAGGTTGATTAAGAGCAGCAAGGGCTTCATCTATGGTCATCGGTTTGAAGTTCGGGTCCGTGTCCCTGACTTCTCTGATGGAGGTTGTTGGTCGCTTCTTGCTAGTGGTTGTAGGGTCCAGTAGCTTGTCCTTTCCATAAACCAAACGGAAAAGTGGTCTGGTCATGGCCTCTGGTGGTGGGTACCACTGTTTGGGCGCTTCCATCTTCGGTTGTTCGATCTTTACTTGTTCGAACCTTGACTCTGGCGATTGTTGTAAATGGTATGATAAAACCAGCTGATTAGGATCCACACTGTTGTTATGCCCTCACCATGTCCAATTGAGTCGGAGTTCTCATCCTGCACAAAACATTTTTTTTCTCATACAGTGGCCCTGTATGGAGGCATCTGTTTCACATTGACACATTTCTAGTTTATTCATTTAAGAAATGAATTAATTTTTCATAAATATCTATTTTTATTTTGGGAATTAAAACAGTTTTGTTTTAAAATATAATCGTATTAACGGTTTAGTTAGAGTGTAAAATGGAAAAGCGGAACAGCCAGCTTGAACACAGACAACCAACGGAGCAAACATGAGGATTGTTTTGCATGTGCGACTCAGGTGTGGCTCGCTGTCAATTACAACACCAGTGTCACATCTGGCGAATGAATTCGATGTTCGAAGCGTATTGCATGAGCAAATGAGCTTGGCAGTTGTCAATCAAATTTTGTGTCGATTATGAGGCTATGAACGGTTGCAAAATTCTAAAGATTCATTAAAAGCTTGCTTTGAAAATGTAAATATAATAAAATGAGACAGCAGATAATAAGAGTCATGACTGGCAGGTTAGGCATTTTCATCCCCTGATTACCTTTGCAGTTTGGGCCCAGATCAGGACAGACAAAATGTTGACTCTACTCTGGACCCAAACGCTATATGGGCCTCCACTCGACAAAACTGGTCTTTGATTGTTCCGACAAAACAAGACTCAAACCAGTCTCCTCAGGTTCTAATATGATAAAATAATCTATGGGGAGCGTAGTGGCTCAGTGGTAGAGTGCTTGACTTGAAACAGAGAGGCCGCGGGTTCAAGCCTCACCGGTGCCACTGCGTTGTGGTCCTTGAGCAAAACACATTTATCCTAGCTTAGTACTGGTTCAACCCAGGAAGACCCGCCCCTGTTTAATTGAAAGATTGTTGATGGGACGTAAAGAATCAAATCAAATAAACAAACAATTATGTCCATGGTAGTGATGTTGGCGGCATATTGGTTTTAGTTGTGTTTGGGAGTGTAATAAGGCTGTATGGGCCTCGAAGGGACAAAACTGGTCCAAAGCAAGACTCAAACCAGTCTCCTCAGGTTCTAGTATGATAAATAGAATCTAACGTTTGTGCTTCATTATTATTTGAATTTATTAAACTCATTCGAAAATGATAAGATGGTTAGCAGAGCCTTACATCTTATTTGGGTTCCAACTTGTTTAATAAGGCCAGATTTTTTTATTAGTTGATTCACGAATAGAGGAGGGGGGGATTCCTCCTACTGTAATTTTCCGGAAAGTAGAAAAAAAATAATTTAATTTCTGATTTTTTTTATTATTTTATCCGCCGACTCTAAATATTATTTGTTTTGTTGAAAAAAATTATACTTTTGAGGTTCTGTTTGTGTATATTTGAGAGTGACATTGTCCTATGCTGGATTTAAAGATTTAATACAGACTGTTGGTTTCCTTTACTAGCTTAACTGTTTGTTCTTGAGATATTAAAAAAGAAAAAGCTCTGAAAAAAAACACAAAAAAAACAAAAGAGCTCTGAAAACAAAAAAACAAAAGAGCTCTGAAAATGACCAGTCAACTGGTCATTTTCAGAGCTTTTTTTTTCAGTCCCCTCGACCCTAAATCTGAAAAAAAATTCCAGTAAATCAACTTATAAAATAATTCTGGCCTAAATTCATATCAGCTATTTAAATCTTTGCCTGCTAGCAGCATCTTATGTCGCCTGCTGATTATGTTTGCAAACAATTTGGACCCAGCTTGCAGATCAGATCTGACAAAACGTCTGGCCTGATCTGGATCCAAACTGTATGACTCCCTTTTATATGGGTCTTAACCTTTAGAGCGCCAAGAAAAAAATGCATCTGAAGATGTCATCTGCTGAAGTTGCCTGCTGCAAATAATTGCCTAACATTACTGACGAATTAAGTATAGAAGGAAACAGCGTGGACCCAGAACAGACTGCTCCTATAGTAGCAGTCTGATCTGGGTCCACACTGTTTGCCATAGAGGCTTCTTAAACAATTCAGCAGACGAGAAAAGCAGACAACTTTTGTTGCGATTTGCGCATTAAGGGTTAATATTTTCTTTTATGATAATCATTTTTCTGTTTCAGCCAATGCCGTCAGAAATTTCAAGATATTTGTACCACGACGAAGAAATGATAAATGTTTATAGTAAACTCTCTCGGACTTTTAACTATTGTGAGGGACTACTTAGAGAATGGGGAACAGAGTATGGCAGGCGCTTAAGAGGATCTTTCCTCCGACAAAACTGAAAAGAGGATCTTTCCTCAGACAAAACTGAAAAGAGGATCTTTCCTCAGACAAAACTGAAAAGAGGATTTTTCCTCAGACAAAACTGAAAAGAGGATTTTTCCTCAGACAAAACTGAAAAGAGGATTTTTCCTCAGACAAAACTGAAATATTGATGGACCACTCAGAGAAGGGTTTACAAAAATGGGATGGCAGGTGCTTAAAAGGATACAGTAAAACCTGTCTTAAGCGGCGGCTCAAAAGAAGACCAAAAATTGGTTTCCAAGACCAATTATTGCTTAATGCAGGTCAAAAGTATTGCAGAATGCTCCAAGAGAGCATTCTGCAATACTTTCGACCTTCAATAAGCTACCATTTGTCTTTAAGACCTTTGTTTTGTCTATTTTTGAGTGGCCGTTTAAGACAGGTTTTACTGTATTGAGGGACCACTCAGAGATGGGTGACTGTACAAATGAGATGGCAGGTGATTAAAAGAATATTTCCTTAGACAAAACTGAAAAAAGAATATTTCCTCAGACAAAACTAAAAAAAATATATTTCTTCAGACAAAACTAAAAAAGGATTTTCTTCAGACAAAACTCGTACAAAACTGAAAAGAGGATTTTTCCTCAGAAGAAGCTGAAAAGAGGATTTTTCAACAGACAAAACTGAAAAAAGGATCTTTCCTTATACAAAACTGAAAAGAGGATCTTTAGTCAGACAAAACTGAAATATGGAGGGACCACTCAGAGAAGGGTGTACAAAATGGGATTGCAGGTGCTTAAAAGGATATTTCCTCGGACAAAACTGAAAAAAGATATTTCCTCAGACAAAACTCATACAGGGTTGGCACAGGCTTGAAAAGTACTTGAATTTAGAGGGCTTTCTTGAAATTTAAATCTGCCTTCAACAGTGCTGGAAAATCACTCAAAAGCTTTGAAAAGTCCTTGAATTCTACTATTTTTCTGTAGGACTGTAGCACTGTAGATAGATAACTTTATCATTATAAAATTGTTGTGCCTATATTTGGTGCAGCATATGCTGCACCAAATAAAGGCACAACAATTTTATACTAATTTTCTAGTACTAATGTCTCCATTATCTCAGTCTAGCTTTTCTGAAGAAGAATTTTAACACTTCGATCAGTAGTTTTCATTAACTTAAAGTCCTTGAAAACTGCTGAAGAGGCTTTTAGAAAAGTCCTTGAAAAGTCCCTGAATTTTACTCATACTTACCTGTATGAACCCTGTCATACAAAAGTGAAAAGAGGATTTTTCCTCAGAAGAAGCTGAAAAGAGGATTTTTCGCCAGACAAAACTGAAAAAAGGATCTTTCCTTATACAAAACTGAAAAGAGGATTTTCATAAGACAAAGCTGAAAGAGGATTCTTCCTTCGACAAAACTGAAAATAGAATTATCCTCAGACAAAACTGAAAAGAGGATTTTTCCTAGACAAAATCGGAAAAAAGATTTTTTTTTCTCAGACTAACATGGGTGAAAGTTTTCAGGATTAATCCTGAATTCAGGATTTTGAGGCTGACTTTCCATAGAAAGTCAGCCTCAAAATGCTGAATTAGGGAGATTATAATAGCTTATCTGGTTAATTTTGAGATTATCTAAACACATTTAATCATTTAAACATGAAATAATTAATTTTTATAGGCATTCTGCAAGTTTAAAGATTTGAATTTCTAAAGTTCAGGATTTTGGAAATTTTGAACTTTCACCTACTAAACTCCGTTCAGAAATTGTGTGGCACCGGTTTTTCGCAGTTCCTACTTTTATACGTCATTTTAGGTCCCACATCGCTGTGAGAAAGTTACTCGTGTAGACCTCCCCTAATTTCTCCAGCAGGTTCTGTGCTTGTGCGAGCTTCTGGCAAAGCCCTGATATCTTGGGAAAAATCAAGAAATTACGAAAAACGCCAGCAGACTAAGACACTTTGACACTTTTGAAACGCCCTCCATGAACTTATATGGAAATGACAATATTTTCATTATAATATTTGGGAGTGGTCATTTCAATTGGCGAGAAATTCGTGGGAAATTGTAAAGCGTGACTTCACACCGTATATCTGGAAAATTAAACATAGATCTAGCGCTTTATGCACATAACATTTCCTTTCTTACAACTTGAGGCTAACATTTCTCCAGTATACATCTTAAACATTTCTACCTGTTATTGGCTGAAGTTATTCTGCCGATCAAAAACACTGAACAGAATATAGCTATAAAGCCGTTAAATGCTCACCAAGATCAATGGCAGTTCAGCTGCTATTAAATTTGAGTAAAATTTAAACTAATTTTCATGGTGTACCTATGTGAAAAAATGTTTGTTGCCGATATCGTTAGAACAGATTGGTATGAAATCATAAAACACAAATCAAGATGTATTGTCGATTAAACCAAGCGATTATAAATGGTTGTAGAATTGTCTGTTACCAAGGTATTACCTTTACTGTGTCGTTTTGTTAGCATAGCCATACTTTTGTGAAGATTGATGCACCTCCCGGTCAAATGGCTTTACGTCGTGCTCGCCACATCCATGCACTATTGAAAATATTGCACGTCTCAACATGGACATATAACATGGGATTGCTTGACCATTGCCTTGGAAGGACGGTCCTAGAACTTATCACTAATTGCCACTTTTGCAAGATCCCCATCCCCCTTACCAACCCGTGCCAATCCTTTCTTTCACGTGTACTAGGACTGGTAAAACATTAGGATATTTTTTTGCAATTTATTCTAATTTGTTATCAAAACATTTGATATTCGAGTAAAGGGTGTGTTGCATTATAAAAATTTAAAAATATATTCAAGAGACGTGAAGCATATCGATGAATAATGATATATTTTATGTGGCAATCATCGTCAACTGGACTTAGTCTGTGGGCGAATTTCTGAAATTTCTTATTTTTCTCAAGACATCAGGGCTTTGCCAGAAGCATGCACTGCATCGGAACCTGCTGGAGAAATTAGGGGAGGTTTTCAAGAATAACTTTCTCACAGCGATGTAGGACCTTAAATTACGCATAAAAGCAAGAACTGCGAAAAACCGGCGCCACACAATTTCTGAACGGAGTTTAGCTGAAATATTATATTACTTCACCATATTGACACACTACTGTATTGTAATTAACGCATTATGTACTAGTAGATTTGATGCAAAACAGGGATGGTCCATTGTAAATATTGAGGTGTCACATGTTAAAATTTTCAAATAATAATGTATATCTTTCTGTGAATATCATTTTTATCATGCCCTCAAAGGAACTTTGGGAGGCATATAGTAATCACACTGTCCATCCGTCTGTCAGTCCGTCTGTCCCGCTTCGTGTCAAGTGCATATCTCCTATATTTTTTGAGGTAGGAATCCCAAATTTGGTATGTGGATGCATCTTGGGATGACGGAGTGTCACATACCATTTTCTGGTCACCGTGACCTTGACCTCTGACCTAGTTTTTAGAATAATCCTGTCCGGTGCATATCTCATATTATTTGAGGTAGGAATCCCACATTTGGTGTGTGGATGCATACTGGGATGGCAAAGTGTCACGTACCATCCTTGGGTCATTGTGACCTTGACCTCTGACCAAGTTTCTAGAATCAGCTTTGAGTCCAGCACTTATCTCCTGTATTCTTTGATATAGGAATTCCAAATTTGGTGTGTGAATGTGACTTGGGATGATGGAGTGTCTCATACTATTTACGGGTCACTGACCTTGACCTCTGACCTAGTTTTTAGAATAATCGTGTCCCAAGCATATCTCTTACTTTATTTGAGGTAGGAATCCCAAATTTGGTGTGTGGATGCATCTTGCGATGACTGAGTGTCGTGTACCATTTTTTGGGTCACTGTGACCTTGACCACTGACATTTTTTCTAGAACAATTGTGTCCTGAACATATCTTATATTTTTTGAGTTACGAATCCCAGATTTGGTTTGTGGGTGCATCTTGGGATGATGGAGTGTCATGTTCCAGTTTTGGGGTCACTGTGACCTTGACCTCATTTCTAGAATAACTGTGTCAGGAGCATATCTCTTATATTATCCAAGGTAGGAATCCCAAAGGTGTGTGGATTCATCTTGGGATGGCGGAGTGGTGCCTACCATTTTGGGTCACTTTTACCTTGACATTGACTTCTTACCTCATTTCTAGGTTTTTCTCCTATATTACAAATTACTTTCCTCAAATGTGTCTTATGCTACATCAATTCCTTTGGGGGTATTCGTCCTGTTACTGTGACATTTCTTGTTGTCTTAGAAAATAGTGCAGACGCTGATGAAATGCCAATGTTTGCTTAAGTACTCGTTTTGGGGTATCTAGGCTGCAAAGAGTTAACCATTATCCTGTTAAAAAATTCTGCTGAATACATTGGAGTGCACTCCTAAAAATTCTGCCTTTGTATGCTAACACTATCATAGGTCTAGATTAGAAAACTTTTTCAGGGTAAAATTGTAAACATTTTCTTACCCACAATTTTTAGCATACATTTTGGGTGCTCAAAAGAACCGTCTCATTGAGACAGTTAATGAGACGGTTCTTCTGAGTACCCACAACATATGTTTTAGTTGAGAAATAAGAAACTTAATTTTCTGTTACGCACTCTTATCTAAAGGCCTGACTATGCACCCTTATTAGACTGATCCTAAGGGAGCAGTCTGATCTGGGTCCATATTGTTAGCAATATTGGCTACAGAAGTGCAAAAGTAGGTAAGAGAGCAGACGTCAGTTATCATATATATGGCAGGAAAAGTGAAACACTGTAAGAGCCTCAATCGGGGCCTCAATGCCAGAAAATCTGTCTTGGGGGTAAGTGACCAAGTAAGATTCCTGCGCTTTTTCAGCAACTTTGGGAAAAGGACCCTGGCCAAAATCGGGAAAAAATGATTGATTTAACATCAAATTTGGGAGAAATCAACGACATAAGACTGTGTTTAACATAACAAGCGACATAGAACTGTGTTTAACATAACAAGGATAGCAAAATATATCTTCAAAATCTTGTTAGTTTAGATTGTATTATGTCAAGCATACCACTTAAGCACAATTTTTTAATTTGAAATTGTTTAAGTATCATTCTGATATGGATCATTGTTTCTCATAAGTAGTAGTGGTCTCTAAAAAAATTTTTTTTTTTACTTTTCTTAATTGGGAAAAACAGACATGGTATTAGGGGAAAAAGTGGCTATTTTCGATTGGGAATGAGGCCAAAACTCGACCCCTAGAGAAGGGCAGAAAATCTCCTGCAAACCAACCTGCTCAGCTACAGAGAATAGAGAAAAAACCTGATTTGTTGCAAGAGAAACAACAAAGGTGCTGACCAGCCTGCATCTCTGTGCAGTCTGATCAGCATCTTTGCTATTAGCAATCTAGGAAGTGAAATAACTACTAATTACTACATGAAAATTTTGACTATTCTCCATAGCTGAGCAGGTTGGTTTGCAGGAGATTTTCTGCCCTTCTCTAGGGGTCGTTTAATACTCTGATTGAAAAGTGTTCCTGAAGAATTTTTACAAAAGTTAATTTTGAAAATAATCAGATTACCCAGTATGCAAAGACTAATTCACACGTGGAATACATATCAAAATCTCATGAACTCACTAAACATGTTTTGTGTGTCTTTATGCCCCCGCTATTCGTAGAATGCGGAAGGGCATTAAGCGTTGCCCATGTCCGTCCGTCCGTCAGTGCGTCCTTCCGCTCGTCCATCATTTAGGTAGGTACTTTGTGAGCGCAACTCCTCCTACAATTTTTATGCCCCCAAATGAACTTTGGGAGGCATATAGTAATCGCACTGTCCGTCCGTCCGTGTGTCCGTCCCGCTTTCGTGTCCGGTCCATATCTCCTATATTCTTTGAGGTAGGACTTTCAAATTAGGTGTGTGGATGCATCTGGGGATGGCGGAGTGTCGCGTACCATTTTCGGGTCACTGTGACCTTGACCTTGACCTCTGACCTAGTTTTTAGAATAATCGTGTCCGGAGCATATCTCTTATATTATTTGAGGTAGGAATCTCAAATTTAGTGTGTGGATGCATCTTGGGATGACAAAGTGTCGCGTACAATAATTGGGTCACTGTGACCTTGAACTTGACCTCTGACCTAGTTTCTAGAAACTGCATTGAGTCCGGTGCATATCTCCTATATTCTTTGAGGTAGGAATTTCAAATTTGGTGTGTGGATACATCTTGGGATGGCGGAGTGTCTCTTACCATTTTCGGGTCACTGTGACCTTGACATTGACCTCTGACCTAGTTTTTAGAATAATCGTGTCGGGAGCATATCTCTTATATTATTTGAGGTAGGAATTTCAAATTTGGTGTGTGGATGCATCTTGGAATGACGAAGTGTCGCGTACCATAATTGGGTCACTGTGACCATGAACTTGACCTCTGACCTAGTTTTTAGAATAATCGTGTCCATAGCATATCTCTTAATATTATTTGAGGTAGGAATCTCAAATTTGGTGTGTGGATGCATCTTGGACTGACAAAGTGTCGCATACCATAATTGGGTCACTGTGATCTTGAACTTGACCTCTGACCTAGTTTCTAGAAACTGCATTGAGTCTGGTGCATATCTCCTATATTCTTTGAGATAGGAATTCCAACTTTGGTGTGTAAATACATCTTGGGATGACGGGGTGTCAAATACCATTTTAGGTCACTGTGACCTTGACCTCTGACCTAGTTTTAAGAATTATTGTGTCTGGAGCATATCTCTTGTATTCTTTGAGTGAGGAATTCCAAATTTGGTGTGTGGATACCTCTTGGGATAGCGGAGTGTGATGTACCATTTTTGGGTCACTGTGACCTTGACCTCTGACCTAATTTTAGAATAATCATGTCCAGAGCATATCTCTTGTATTATTTGAGGTAGGATCTCAAATTTGCTGTGTGGATGCATCTTGGGATGACGAAGTGTCGTTTACCATAATTAAGTCACTTTGACCTTGAACTTGACCTCTGACCTAGTTTCTAGAAACTGGTGCATATCCTAAATTCTTTGAAATAGGAATTCCAAATTTGGTATGTAAATGCATCTTGGGATGACCATTTTTGGGTCACTGTGACCTTGACCTCTGACCTAGTTTTTAAGAATTATTATGTCCAGAGCATATCTTCTATATTATTTGATGTAGGAATCCCAAATTTAGGGTGGTGATTCCTCTTGGGATGGCGGAGTGGTGCATACCATTTTGAGTCACTTTGACCTTGACATTGACTTCTGGCCTCATTTCTAGGTTTTTGGTGCTATATTACAGCTATCTTTCCTCAAATGTGTCTTATGCTAGACCAATTCCTTTGGGGGCATTCGTCATGTGTTTGTGACATTTCTTGCTTCCCAATCCTTTTGAAACTTTACAGGTGTTTTTGTCAAGGACTGAAGATGTGCATGACATTTGGATATAACCCTCAGATTAATTTTTGTCACTTTTTTCACAGTTTGAACTTAGTCAATTTTGGGCTCAACTACTACTGAAGCTTATGGCCATTAGGTACCTTGTGAGCGCAACTCCTCCTACAATTTTATCCCAATTCTTTTGAAACTTTACTGTTGTTTTTGTCAAGGACTGAAGATGTGCATGACATTTGGATATAACCCTCAGATCAATTTTTGTCACTTTTTTCACAGTTTGAACTTAGTCATTTTTGGGCTAAATTACTACAGAAGCTTATGGACATTAGGTACCTTGTGAGCTCAACTCCTCCTACAATTTTATCCCAATTCTTTTGAAACTTTACTGGTGTTTTTGTCAAGGACTGAAGATGTGCATGACATTTGGATATAACCCTCAGATTATTTTTTGTCACTTTTTTCACAGTTTGAACTTAGTCATTTTTGGGCTTAATTACTACAGAAGCTTATGGAAATTAGATACCTTGTGAGCACAAATCCTCCTACAATTTTACTAAATCCTTTTTAAACTTTACAGTTGTTTTGTCAAGAACGGAATATATGCTTTACATTTGCATATAATCTTCAGTTTAATTTTTTGTAATTTTTTCGCAGTTTTTATAATTTTTTTGCAGTTTGAACTTAGTCTTATAAGAATAATGTTGCTATAAATTCAGTTTGTAGTATGTAAATGGTATCCTGTTCACTTATTGTATACCCAATGTTTAATTGCAGGTGAAATAAAAACAATAGGCGGGGGCATCCGTGTCCCATGGACACTTTTTCTAGTTTTTCTTCATGTGATATCTAGACATTGTCATTTAGGGAGCAAAGTGGCTCAGTGGTAGAGTGCTTGACTCAAGACTGAGGGGCCGCGGGTTCAAGCCTTACCGGCATCACTGTGTTGTGTCCTTGAGCAAGACACATTTATCCATGCTTAATACTGGTTCAACCTAGGAAGACCCGTTCTGACATAACTGAAAAATTGTCACTGGGTGATCTTCCACTAAAATAACTGAAAAGAAATTTGATCTGTCAAAAGACATGGCCACCAGGAGGCGTGGCTTATCACGGTATGGCAAACTTTAGAAATCTTCTCCTCTGAAACAAATGGTCAGAATTCAAAACTATTTGGTAGAAGCGATCACTGGATGACCTTCATTAAAATAGCTGAAACATATTTGATCTGTCAAAAAAACATGGCCGCCATTTGGCGTGGTCAGAATCCCTTATGTAAGAATTTTTTAACATCTACTCGTCTAAAACCAGTGGTCAGGATTGAAATTGTTTGGGCAGAAATGGTTATTAGATGACCCTTCATAAAAACAGCTAAAAGAAATTTGATTTATCAACAAAACATGGCCACCAGGGGGCCCTTTAGATGTAATCATGTGAGGTACTGAAACTGTCCCATATCAGTTAATCATTTAAAGATATCCATTAGACAGGAAAATAGGTCTTTAAAGACTAAAGATCTTCTGTGAAACCAGTGGTCGGAATTCAAAATAATTTGGTAGATCATTAAATGACCTACCAAAATTTCTAAATTAAAATTGATCCATCAGAAAGCATGGCCTCCAGGGGCGTGCCAGTTTCCCTCATGTACCTATCTCATATGAGTGATTAAGGGTCATCTTGACCCTCTTGTTGAACAAGTGTTTTTAGCTCACCTGTCATGTAGTGACAAGGTGAGCTTTGGTGATCGGTCTTCGTCCGTCGTCCGTCCATTAACAATATACTTGAATGACAACTCCTAAACCTCTCGTCCAATTTGAAATAATTTCACACAAATGATCCTTGGGTGACCCTCTACCGAAATTGTTCAAATGGTTCTGGTCAATTGCATATCTAGGTCACAGGGGCTAAAAATAGATTTTTAGATGAAAGCTTAAAAAATCCTCTTGTCTGAAACCAGAAGGCCTAGAGCCTTGATATTTGGTACGTAGCATCACCTAGTGGACCTCAACCAAGTTTGTTCAAATTATACCCCTGGTGCCAAAAATGGCCCGCCCCATTGGTCACATGTTTTACATAGGCTACATAGGGAAAATGTGAAAACATCTACTTGTGTGAAACCACAAGGCCTGGAGCCTTGATATATGATGTGTAGCATCACCTAGTCGACCTCTACCAGGTTTGTTCAAATTATATCCATGGGGCCAAAAATGGCCCCAGATCTGGGGGTCAAATGTTTTACAAAGGCTTATATAGGGCAAAACGTGAAAAAAATCTTTTTGTCTGAAATCACAGGGCCTAGAGCCTTGCTATTTGGTCTGAAGCATCACCAAGTGGACCTCTACCAAGTTTGTTCAAATGATACCCCTGGTGCCAAAAATGGCCCGCCCCATTGGTCACATATTTTACATAGGCTACAAAGGGAAAATGTGAAAACATCTACTTGTGTGAAACCACAAGGCCTGGAGCCTTGATATATGGTGTGTAGCATCACCTAGTGGACCTCTACCAGGTTTGTTCAAATTATATCTGTTGGGCCAAAAATGGCCCCGCCCTCTGGGGGGGGGGGTCAAATGTTTTACATATAAAAAGCTTATATAGGGAAAACGTGAACAATTTTCTTGTCTGAAACCACAGGGCCTTGAGCCTTGATATTTGGTATGCAGCATTACCTAGTGGACCTCTAAGAAGTTTGTTCAAATAAATACCTGGGGTAATAAATGGCATCATCCCCGGGGTTACATGTATAACATAGGCTTATGAAAAAAAATCTTCTAGTCTGAAACCACAAGGCCGAGAGCCTTGATATTTGGTGTGTAGCATCACCTAGTGGACCTCTACCAAGTTTGTATAAATCATACCCCTGGGGCCATAATCCAGGGATCATGTTTTACATAGGCTTAATATAGGGAAAACATGAAGACATCTTCTTGTCTGAAACCACATGGCATAGAGCCTTGATATTTGGTATGTAGCATTACCTAGTGGACCTCTGCCAAGTTTGTTCAAATGATGCCCCTGTGGCCAAAAATGGGCCTCCCTAGGGGTCGCATAAGCTTATATGACTGACACACATAGTACAGACTGGTGAGCGATTCAGGGCCACTATGGCCATCTTGTTTACAATTTCTTATTGATGGGAACAAATACAGGGATTGTGTGAATTGAGAAAAGAAATATATTTTTGTCCTATAAGCATGAGATCATGGCCAAGTGATTCATGAAAGCTGTAGCTAGGAATTTATGCTTTCGAGAAAATAGTTCATTAGTGTAATGTAAATAACAGCTTATAAGAAGATAGATATTTGCATTCAATGACACATTCATACAAACCCTTAAACCATGTATTTGCCATTCTTATCAATTGGACCAGTCAATTTCCTTTGTTACATGCCAGGCCTAACTAGAAAAGAATTCAGGAAACCAAAATTTTGTATTTGGAAAGTCAGCAAAAGGCTCTTTTGAAATTTAACAAAATTTATTACAAAATAACAAAAATTATCAATTGAAAAAAAAACACTAGAAATATTTATACAATCAAAGAAAGACTAATTTACAGTACCTTATAAGTCCAAACTTTCCCTCAGAATATTTATCAACAAAAGTTCTTCAGCAGCGCAGTTTCTGATCCCCAGATTTTGAAGTTAATTCCAAATGAACACTTAGTCTGAATCCAACACTGAATGTCACAAAGTAATCCAGAAAGAATAAGTCGAACACAAATTAATCCAGATACATGTATAAGTTAGAACTCCAGCACAAAAGGTTTTGACTTTTAAATGGTGAAATTTCTCCAAAGATGCCCTTATGAAAATTTACTCTAATATATATAGTGCGGGGTCCAATTCACATATGTCACATAGAAAATGAGTTCGTAGTACTCAGCGTATAACAGCAGATTTTTGCTGAAAATGGTTAGATAAAAGGTTATATTTTATACATCTGCATGTTGCCAAGGCTAAATCAAGGGCAGTTACCCGTGAGGCTGCCCAAAAGTATGACGTCACAAATATCACAATCGAGGTATTTTTTTCGAGAACTTCTTTTCAACCTTAATTTCTCAGAGATTTTTGTATATTATCAAACACTATCAATGCTTTTAAGAAATAAATGATATGGGGCTATATTAACCGCATTTAAAAAATGGAAATATTTATCTACGGTGGATTATTAAGGTCATGAATGGTATGGGTATATTTGTTTCTTAACAATTTCACGAAAGGGGGTTGTATCAAATGTTATATTTTCCTTATTAGTAAAGAAAACAAAATAATTTTTACACACGTTATAGTCGACTATATGGGCAAGCAGCATGTAGAAAGTTAAGAAAGAAATACGGCTCCATTATTGCATAAAAGGGCAAAACGTAAAACACCAATTTTCCAAGAAAATGGCTGAGTTAAAATTCATTGACAGAGAAACACGTTTTTTAAAATGTTCTGGTGATCACAAAGTCAGTAATAATGTTTTATATTATCAATACTAATATTATGAAAGCACAAAACTGCCATATTCATAATTAATTGTTGAAACTTATAATCAGAAGGACGTAAAACATAAATTTATTTTGTTTCAAAATGCTATGATTGTATTATTCTTAAGGTAATTATTTGCAGGATGATTCGATTGTAATATTACATTGTCACGGTACAATTAATACAAACAATAATTAAGATAATGATCAATTTAAGGTCACTACTGGCATCAACAACCAATAATAATTTCAAGGTCCAAATATGCCAAAGTAAGGCTTCGCAGTACTCATTTTTTATTAAGTATAAAAGACATGTGTCTGCTTGATATAATTTGCTATGTTGCCAATCCTAAAAATGCGGTATATAAGAAAGCAGGGGGATAATAAAACATGGCCCTAATTTTGATCATATTATGTTACAGTGGCTCTCATTTGTTGGTCGAATTCGCATAATCAATACGTAAAAAATGCTTTTATTTCCTGTAGGAAGGTATGTCATAGTATCTGATTGATGACAATCATTAAGGTTTCTTGTCTTTCACACAATACATAAGTTGAGTATCTATGATGTATATGTAATTTGATAGAGCCTGGTGACTACTATCAATATATGTCGTATGAAAAGATGTTAGCCAACCACTTTGATTTACGACTTATTACTCTGTATAAACGTGCTGTATTTCACTAATCCTTTGAATGAAGTTTTAGAGCAAAATCTTTTGAAAACATGTCTATCTAAATCGTTTTTCTGTGAAGTTTTTAAAAGATGTTTGGTATATTATGATTAGCAACAACAAAACCATTCGTTTAAATAACTGCCATTCAAGCCCACTTAATACAACTGATTATATAATCTGCAAAAATGTCTTCTTATTTAACATTTTATCATACAATATGGGTAAGAGACTTGTAGCAAACGTGAACTATATAAGAACTAAGAATTTTGCACGTCGATTTCTATGTCTTATGATCAAAATCATATTACATTTTTGATTTAGCTTTTTATGAGAGTTTGGGTCGCGAGATGGTACTAAGTCGCTTAAAGCATCCGGAAATCCTACTTGTTCTGCTGCAAATAACGAAGGTTTTGGTAGAATCAGATGAAGAAACAGAGTGGTAAAAAAATTAGTAATTACCGAGGAATTTACGTTTCATTAAGATAGTTATTAATATGACTTGAAATTCACTTTGAATAAAAATATTGTCATTGTGACAACCATCGCAGGGATATCATGCGACCGTCTGCATGCTTGGTTGTACATATATAACTATCCTGGTTTTCTATGGTTTCCTCTTTAATTGCATGGCAGTGGGTCGGGCCTAAGAGTCAATGAAGAAACTGACCTAAAACTTTCATCGAGGGTTGGTGCCTGATGCTTGTCTTTGGCTGGGCCCACCGTGGCACAACTTGAGTTTTTCGTTAGCTCTGACTTTCTATGAGTCATTAGCCATTTTATTTTCCTTTCTATGTGATGATGCATCGCATAAGCTAGGGAACATACATGCGAGCTAAACAATTGTTGTGTTTACCAACTGCATAATCTAGTGCGAAGATTAGGCGCCTGTAAAATACATAATATGGCTTCCGTCTATTCTAAGGCGATGGCTCTGTTGTTATTGATTCACTGGTTATTGTTTGGGGTGGGTGGGTGTTGTGATTGGTCATTGTTTTGCTATGCATTACTTAGTGGTTTAAGCCCTTCAGTAAAATATTTTACTGGCCGTTCCAAGGCGGTACTTCTTTTGTGGATCTTTTATGTTTTTGTTCTGTCTTGTGTTTGCTTTGTCTTTGCGCGCGTTTGTTTATATGTGCTTTGTGGTCACCTGCTGGGAAAGGGCTGACCTCTTGGCTCTCGTTTGTGGTGTCTGCTGTGAGTTTGTCACTTTCCCATTGGTATCCTGGGTCAGGTGTGGTACTTGATTGTATCGATTCCTGATCTTTGCACCCTTACTTACTTTTATTTCACTTCTGCAATTATCTGACAGAGGAAGAAATAGCTGGTCGTCTTCTTGCTAGTGCTGTTGATGCTCTGTGTCTCTTCCTCACGGTGTCGTGGGTTGGGCTGCAGTGTGTAATTGTGGCATTTCCTGGTCATACTTATTTATCTTTTTAGGTACATTACACATGATTGTTTTTGTTTTATCTTTCACTATTTCATTACCCTATTATCGTAATCATTGCTCTTTCACACTAGTCATGATTTATTTTTAATTGCCGCTTCTTAGTTACATGTACTGAAACACTTTGTTCGTATGCGATAATCACACTAGCAACAGTGTAAAGTGGTTTTCCTGCATTACTATGTACACTGGTGAACATCACTGCTGTTAAATTTAGCATGGGAACTAGTGTCAGCTGTAATGAAATAAGTTTACCAGTCTCCCAAATGTGCCTTGAGTAACCCCAATATAACTAGTAAGAAAGGCGACAACGATCAGGAATTTATATAATCAAGTAATAACTCCAATGTGCTGCATTTGAATTGACAGAGTGTACCTGCGCCAGAAATGGGAGCCAAGAAGACAGGGGTCTAGTGCCTTCTAAAAGTGTACAGATTGCATGGGAATTAAATGGCACTAGATGACCGATCAGGCAAGATGTAGGATAAGCTGAACCTAGTTGAATCCCATAGATAAATTTGCAATAGAATTGTTTTACAGCTGACTCGCTGTAAAAGGATAGTCCCTCGACTAGTCTGCCTATTAGAATTAACTTTATATATTTAGAATTAATTTCTTGTCCTATTACGCGTAATTGGCAGATAAAACGTTAAATAAACGTTTGTAGGATATACTATTTATTATAATTCTCTTTTTAAAAGAGGAAAGTACCTCTTTTATATAAGAATTTTTCAAGACTTAGCTTTGATATTTGCATTCGTGCATAATTTGAAAATTTTGAAAACGTCTTTAAGGTATAAAGTTTGAGTTGAAGCGTATGGCAACGTTACTTAAGCATAAACAGGTATTTTTAAATTCGCTGTCACCATAGTTATTTAGCAGTGGCAAGTTGCCATGGAATTATTAGATGGTGTAGAACCAGAGATATATTTTTTCTCCTGTAAATGTATGAACAATATAGTTCTGAACTTTGTGTGTTCTCTCACAAAAGTGAAAGTGTAGATAGCCTTGGGAGGGGAACTGTCCAAGGTTTATGTCGTAAGCCGAGGTTAGAAAGTGATCCACATAATAATTATGGTTCTAATGATATGGCAATCATTGGTCAAGAGGAAACCTAAATGGCACATGGAGTGTTATAAACACTTTACAAATCAGAACAAACTTGAATGTTTGTTATCAAACCAACCAATTGAATGTGTATCGAAAACAGAATCAGAAGTTAAGGGAGCTTTCAAATTACAAGATAAATGCTTATTCAGTGGCAAACACTCCACAAACCATTTCTTTTAAGTATACCATAATCATATGATTTGAAACAAATTATTTTATGATCTTCTAATTATTAGTTACAACATATTGTTATGAATATCGCGTGAATATTGCATGTTGGTGCTTCCATAGTATTAGTACTGATTTCATAAAACATTATTACTGACATTGTGATCACCAGAAACATTTAACATATTTTTTTGTCTCTTTTTGTAGCTTAACGGAGCATTTTTCGTGAAATATACCTATTATATTCATTGCCGTATTATGTAATAATAACAACTTAATTTTTTAAATATTTTCTGAATACTAAGTGGGCATATAATAGACTATAAGATATGTAAAAATTATTTTGTTCTCATCACTGATAAGGGAAATAATACATTCGATACACCCCCTATTACAAAATGTATAAGAAACTTATTTACCCATACTTATTCATGACCATAATAATCCACCGTAGATAAGTGTATCGATTTTTGAAATACTGTCAAAATAATTCTACATAATTTTATTCTAGAAATGCATTGACTTTGTTTGAAAATATACAAAAGCTTCTGAGAAATTTAAGTTGAAATGAGGCTTTCAACACGAATTACTGCAATTTTGATATTTGTGACGTCATACTTTGAAGCAGCCTAGCGAGTTACTGCCCTTGATTTAATCTTGGCAACATGCAAATTTATTAAATATAACCTATTATATAATCAATTTTAACAAAAATCTGCTGTTATACGCTGAGTACTACGAGACCTATTTTGGCAGGCTTGGACCCCGCACTAATACTCCAAAGTAATCAGGAATTAAAGAACTATGATATATCCTAAATATAAATTAAAACCATCTATTCTGGAATATTCCACAAGTTTCTCAATTCTTCTGGGTGATTCCAGAACCCACTCAAACTTCTTTCGGCATGAAAAAGAAATTTCCAGATATTTCTGGATTTTCTCTAAGGTTTCAGAAACAGCCATGATAAAATATTTTGATTTCTAGTTGATTAGTCATTTTTTTCTAGAAAATATTATGATCAAGTAAACAAGTTTATCTTCAATATCTGTGTAAACAGAAACTTTAAGTAAACAGCATATCAAACAGATAAGCATCATACATGTTAC
Source organism: Loripinus fragilis (assembly GCA_964019695.1). Classification (NCBI taxonomy): domain Eukaryota; kingdom Metazoa; phylum Mollusca; class Bivalvia; order Lucinida; family Lucinidae; genus Loripinus; species Loripinus fragilis. The sequence goes on along the minus strand of OZ026526.1, from coordinate 13,896,022 downwards.
ACTTTCCCTTTTTAAAGAAAAGAAAGTTCTATGAAATAAAGCTTTTTTTGCAATAATGAACAATTACATTCAAAACAACATTATAAATCAAATTAGGACAATAAAGAGCAATAGCACAAAACTCATCAATAATGCAGTGGTATCTAAGCCCTAGAGATGGCATCTGGGATGATATTATCTTTTCCCTTTATATATCTGATATCGATTTTGTGCTCTTGCAACAAGAGACTCCATCAGAGTAAACGCTGGTTCTTGTTTTTTTCATTTTTGAAAGTCAGTGGATTGTGATCACTGAAAATGAGAATAGGTGCAACTGAATATACTAGGTATACTTCGAAGTGCTGAAGAGCAATGATGAGAGATAAGCATTCTTTCTCTATTGTAGAGTAATTTCTCTGATGTTTGTTAAACTTTATAGAATAGTAACAAGCAGGATGATCAACAACATTGTCATCTTGTAACACTACATTGCCTGCACCAATATCGCTGACATCTACAGCTAACTTAAATTCTTTGTCAAAGCTTGGTGCTAAGAGAACTGGAGCACTTTTAAGTATGGCCTTAAGCTTATCAAAAGTTTTCTGACAAGCATAAGTCCAAATAAACTTGACCCTTTTGCCAAGTAAGTTTGTCAAAGGCTGTGCAACAATAGAGAAGTTATTTAAGAATTTCCTGTAATATCCAGTCATACGAAGAAAGCGCATCAGTTTTTCTTTTGCCAGTAGGTACAGGAAAATCTGAGAAGGCCTCAACTTTAGCTTCTACAGGTTTTACCTGACCTTGTCCCACAATATGACCTAGCTTCTACATGTTTTACCTAACCTTGTCCCACAATATGACCCAGAAACCTCTAATCTGCGTGGCAAAATTCACTCTTTGTTGAGTTAACTGTTATTTTAGCTTCACTAAGTCTGTCAAAGAAATTTTTGATAGTTTGTAAGTGCCGTTCCTATTCATTGCTGAAGATGATAGTGTCGTCGATATAGGCTTTGCAGCCAGCCAGATGAGATATCAGGTTGTTAACCAAGCGTTGAAATGTTGCTGGGGAGTTCTTCATTCAAAACAGCAGAATTTTATACTGTTTCAGTCCATCTGGAGTAACCATTACTGAGATCTCCTTTACTCTATTTGTCAGAAGAATTTGCCAAAATCCTTTAAGCAGATCAAGATGTGTAACATATTTGGCTTGTCCAATGTTATTGATGCAATCATCAATTCACAGGATGGGAAATGTGTCCAATTTGGTGACATAGTTTACTTTACAGTAGTCTGTACACATGTTAAATGTCCCATCAGGTTTCGGTACAAGACACAAGGAGAACTCCATCTACTTTCACTAGGTTCTATAAAGTCGTTGTCCAGCAAATATTGAATTTCTTCTATGACCATCAATAATGTCGATATCATGATATTTTTGTCAGTTCTGGATGGAGTGTCCAGAAATGTGTTCATATTTAAGAAGTATTATTATAAAGTCTCTTGTCTAGACTAAGATTAGACAATATCTGGTCAAGATCCTTTTAAGATATCAGCGTTCTTGAGTTTTGACGACGAGGGATCAGACGGCACAAAGTTAAATTTGTCTTCAGAGTCCATTTGATTTTATTCAGGAGGGACAGAATAAATTAGATTCACTGATGAAATAACAGAACTATATGTATCAATGTATTTTTAAGCATGTTGATATGACGTTACTGTTATTGCTTGCACCTCCGAGGAGTGTTGACAATGTAATTTACATCACTTAACTTTTTGTCAACAGTATACAGACCATAATATCTAGCTTGCAAATACTTACTGGGAATAGGCAAAAGAGCAAGTACCTTGTCCTCAGGTTCAAAATTTCTATTCTGAGCATTTTCATCATAGAAAACTTATAACTACTAAAGAAACCTGGCACTTTTTACAAGCGGATATGCTTATTTAAATAACAAGACATTAGAAAGTATTCTTCGAAAAATATATTTATCAAATATAGAACATGAGGTCAGGAAGTCCAAAATACCGTTTAGGTATCACTGTACGATTAGGTACCGTGAGTGTGGGTGCAATAGGATTTATGAGCATTAGAAACAAGTACGGACGTCAACCCCAATTTTTGCTCTGCTGATACCTGGTCATGATTTATTTTACATACTAGAAGCTCTTCTTTAGCCAGACAGCTCCTGTAAGTTTCAGTTAATTCTGTATTGTTTTGTGTTAAGGAAAAGTATTTTTCCAGGTCAGTGTATTCTTGGGCCGGAGTGGCAGGAAATTTGAAAAATAGTACGGTCTCCACAAACTCTAAAATATTTTAGAAAATCAATCTGGCGAAACCAGGGCTTTCACTGTTTATTTTGTTTCTCTTGAGTTTTTGAACAGGAATGAGTGTTGATTAATGATCAAGGAGATGTCCTGTAGAAATAACGTGTGTATTTTGAGCATTAAACTATATAGGAAAAAGAATTAGTACTGTGAGACCTTTATATCACTTGCCTCCGGAGTGTATGTCTAGATATGTTTTTTAAAACTTTTTTTCATGTATCAAGGCCAATACCAGTACAAACAAAAGTGCATTTTGATTTTTTTTATTTCTTGCTATGACGTATGATATGGGGGTTTTAATTGTGCTTTCTACGATTTCTAAACGGCAGTGTATTTTCCTTTGTTTAAGCAATTTCTAGAAACTGAAATGACTTGGAGTTAACTAATCATTGTAAGAGAATGCATTTTCAAGAGTCAGAACTTATGTTTCGCGTTACGTTAAAGGGTAAAAGTGGAATGAAACAAATTTAACTGTAATTAAGAAACAACGTAAATTATGGATAATGGCCGTTTTTTTCTTTGTCATTATATGTCGCCGTTTAGTGTGTGCTGTCTACTTTGTTATAGTGCCAATTGGCTACACTTTGCTTTAATCACGTATGAATTTCAAGCTTTGCAGTATATACACATATCATCATGTAATTGTATCGTTTAGCGTCGCTAAATGGACGTAGGCGGCAGCTACGGAGCTCAAAAGAACTGAAACATTGTCAAAATGCATTCCAAACATCATACAACGTGAAAAAAATGATAAAGTGGCAGTGCTTTTTAAAAGCTTATAAAACGCGGATAACGTAAAATTAAAGTTAAGAAAGTGATCTAGTCTCTTGGATTGAACAATACATGTATGCTTCATTTGAATGCCCAGAAGATGTCAATGAAATAACAAAGAATCACACTTAAGCGGTATCTGGTGAATTTTGCGTGATTACTTTGTTCTTGCAAAAATTTGTTATATGGGTTACTTGCCGTTTTGATAGCTGGTGTCTGAAATTAATTCATCTAATCAAATAAGCTCAGTGCATCTTCGTCTACCTTTGTTCAACTTTATGCATTGGAAAGACAATTGTGCATTGTATTTATTTACTACCAAAAACTTGACACACAGTATGTGTCAGGTTTCTATAGTAGTTAAGTATATCACACGGATATTCTAATATAATTTTAGGTTTACTTTAATAATTCATGATTTTCATACTTAAGTTTTTCTCAAAGACAATATAGCACTTCTCAAGGAAATACACATCTTTCTATGTAATAACTTTATCATAACTGTTAATAACCATTTCCTAAAAAAATCAGCAAGATTAATAGTAAGATACTACCTTAGAGCAAATTAATGATTGACTGATCTGTTAAACATTATTTTGGATCTGAGGAAGTACACAAAAATACAGGAAGAATAACTTTGACTTTCGAAGAGTAACATCTAAAAATTATATATTGGTGACTGTGGAGAAAAGCAATATGTAAAGTTCTAAGAACTTTCCAATGTGCAGGGGGCTGTGTCCCCTGACGTTTTTGAACTTGTAAATAAAAATCGATGAATAGAAGAATGACTTAATGTTTTAATGTAGACAGTTTATTTACACAAACAAAAAATAGTAGCTAAATCAATAGAAGGAAATTATATCTACAAAATTCCTATTAGTGTAGGCCCCTGTGTAATTCCGTGTGCATTTTTTGGTAAAAGTGTCAAACATACATTTTCTTGTAGAAAAATGTATTCTGTTTAAGAAAAAAGATGTTTACAATTTTTCTTTGGCGTTTTAACGTCACAGTGACGTCACAAAGTGACGTACCTATTTTTAGCTTATTTAAGGCTTGAAAGTGGAGTGTTATGAATTCCCAGCAGGCATAAACATGAACTGTTTGATCAGTTGTGTTAATTTCACTGGCGACATGTTGATTTTGGAGCATAAACCCTGACTCTGGATTTTAAATAGGTTACATTTACTTCAAAATGGTGTCTGTACATGGAAATGTGACGTCAGTACCAAAACTGAAAATTCTGTGATAGTGAAAGCTCAAATAGCCAGAACCTTATCTCCACACAGCAGGGAAAATATTGTTCAGTATAATTTTCTGAAACTATATTATATTATATAAGATGCAAAATGTCATACGTTAGCTCTCTGACCTATATTTAGACAGGCATGTTAACTACGTTACCCTATAATAGTTTCAAATCCTACTTTGCAAATACCAAGTTATACCGAATTATTATTAATTGACATGCTGTTTGCCTTAAAACATCTTTAAATGAATGGAACAGCGGGTATGCATTTAAACAATACACCACTGTGATGTTACAGTTATATATGTTACTTTAAATGTATAACAATTTAATGCATTACTGTCACTAGACATTGGACTACCAAAATACCACCTAGGGGAGTTTTGTACACTATAATTTTCTAAACCCACATTCTACAAGCCACAAATTAATGTATTTTAACTCTTTAGCGGTTGGGGCTATACCAAACAATAGCAAAATTCTCTACGTTACTGTAAAATAATTGGAAATCTTATCTAATTACTCCTTATTCTTACATGACAATATTACCTTTAAATTGTAAAAAAATGACAAGCAATATAATGTTATTAAATTAGAAGGATCTTCTATTACATGTGATATGCGTTACTTTCTTTTAAATACATTTTTTAATTGCAAAAGAAAACTTTTTAAGTTTACACTGCTAGTGAGACATTTATTGCTATTAAACTGCCATTAATTGTCATTAAAGACACAGATCACTGTCCAATAGAGATCATTAAAGGATTAACTGATAAGGGACAGTTTCAGTATCTCACAAAATTGATGGGGCCTCAAGAGGGGACATACCTGTATACAACTCAATTTCATTCACTAAGATAAAGATCAATATTTTATCATAAATTACCTAATCCCTTTATGGGACCACTTTATTGCCCCAGTAAGGAAGTCATAATCACCTCATTATGACTGTTCTTTTGATCTGACCAGAATGACCCCTGGAGAGAGTCATAATGAGTGGTACCAGTATTATTGCTCAAATATTAATCCCTTTAAAGGAAAACGCCAACAACGCATGGATGAATAAAAGAATTAAATATGAACTTTATTCACATACAACGATTTTTTTCAAGTCTGTGCGTTTTATTAAATATGTAAACAGCATTTTACTTTCTTAAATTCTTATTAAATGAAATCTTTTATCTCACTGACACTGGTATATTTGCTTCTTTTATACGCGAAATGATATATAAAAGACACATATAAAGTAATCAAACATATCAGAATAAATGCTAGATGCTCCTCAGGAAAATTATTGTTGTTGTTTCGCTGCATTATAATTTTATCTTATTTTTTATTTTATAAACATTGTTATATGTTAAATGCTGAATAAAATATATTGTATTATATTGTATCGTATTTTAGATAACACAATAATATTAAGCATGGACGCTTGGTAAGATTTATCACATATTGTTAAAGCCAGCTATCAATTACAACTACTATGCTGATACCATTCAAGAATAAAAACCTTTTCAGAATTTGACATTGTTGGTCAATTCAAGCATATATGAAAATCGGGAATTGAGAATTTAAAACGGTACTTTATCCTTGTCTTTTGAAAAAAATAAACTGAAATGATTTAAAAACTTAACGATTTTTGCCCAAAGGTATGACAAACACCCTATGGTTAAAACCGCTTTATATCAGAACGATGTCCAGTTTTGCGACAAAAGAATATCATTTAAGATGGTAAAGTGCATTACAAATGAATTCTAAGGACAGATACCATCATCTGTTCTGACTGGTTCTAAAGTATTGTGAAGCATTCAAACAGAAAGATATTTGTTTTAATGGTTTTTATTTTAGTCATACATTTGAAATAAATACGTTTATCACTTAGAAAAAAACAGGCATGGTTAGTATTAATGTATATTGTAGCCATAGCTAAAATAGCTGACTCACAACAAATTATTGCTTTTAATAAATTATTTGTTTTGCATTATTCTATCAAATAGACCCATTAGTCTAACAGTTGAATTGTGTTGCAAATAATATCGAATCGATATTTAGCATGTCAAATGTGAACATTATCGTTGATACAAAATTTTAGCCTAATAATAATCTTTGCATAGTTCAAATCAAACAAAATAGATTTAGTAGTAACGAAAGAACAGATCAAAGGAATAATCCCATTTGATCTTGGTACTTGTCGCAGTGTTGAGCAATGAAGGCTCAGGTGAGCCTGTGCTTATGTGTAGGTCGACTTGACAGAGACTTTGCTGCTCGTATACACAAAGTAGTATGGAGGTTGATGACCAAGTTTTAGAGTGCAAGCCCCTCTGCGTCATCATGAGTGATTAAACAATGCATTTGCTAGTCCAAATATCTATTTATGAATTACAGTAAAATCGTCTAAAATATTTTTCATCTAAAAGCAACGTGATTTATATGTGGGCTACTGTCAAAGAACATATGTGAAATATAGCATTCAACGTTTCGAAAACTGGACCATACACACATATTACACAATTGACAATGAGGCACTGCTAAATCAACCTCTGAGATGGATAATGATAGGTTGTACATTTAAATGAAATGATTTCCTTAAGAGATAAATAAATTAAAGTATACATGGCAAATTAGACATGCATAAGTTCATGCACATTTTTTAAACTTTGCATATGTGACAATCATTGGTGACAATGTTGATACTGAGAAGAGTGTCATCTTAGAGCTGAACAGTTAGCATTGTGTATGCGCCTTTTGAATCTATGGCCTGTCAAGTTATCAACTCATTCTCATCTTAAGTACGCATATATATGTAAAACATTGTTATTAATGATTACATTTATCATGTTTGCAAGGTTCCTGTACTATTTTGCCAACGTTCTGTTTAGTGGAAATTAACATCAGGTATATAAACATTTATTGCTAAAAACTAAATCAGATCTAATCTCTTGACTACATTTTTTTTAAATATTTCACATTTCTATCCAGCATTATAAAAACCATTGTAAAATCTACTTTACAATAAGTTGAATGTCACCTGTTAAAATTTGGCCGGATACAATTTTAGCTGAAAAGTCTTAATTTAAATTGGTATCTTAGTAACAGCTGGCATAATTCCTTGTATATGACCATATCCAATGTGACCTTAAAGTAAAACTCACCATTATTACCAACTTACTCTATTTCCAGGGAAATGCATGTTTCTCATCAATAAAGCAGTTCTTTAGATATTATTGGTTGAGCAAGTGATTCAAAGTACTTACTTAATGTGATGGACAGTTTTGTTGATTGCACAAAGAAAGCTATACTGTATATAAACTAAAATTAATTTCAAAGCTACTGTAATGCGTTACCATATGCATACACAGCTAAAAATCAGAATACAAATTGATTTTGATACAGTCACCAATAACTAGTTACCGACACTTTAAATAACTGAACAGAAGTAGCTCAATTAAACTTAGAATTCTTCAGAAAAATATAACAAAAATATAACCTTAACATAATATATAAGCTTTTCTGGCTCAATTATATATCGTCTTTGTTAACATTTTGTATAAACATATGACAATAAAATATATTGTGTATTGTACTATTATACTATTCTAATAAATTTGACAGAAAATTGAAATGTATCCTTCTTAGTGCTGTTACTTGAGTGCTATTATTTCCTTTGTTTATGAATTTTAAAATCTATAATTTTGGGCAAATCATTACTTTGTAGATGTTAAAAGATCAAATATATACTATTTTGCAAATGTAAATGCGCATGGATGATTAGTAGGAACTTAAATGCAAACTGATAAATCCTTTTTTTCAGACAGACTGGTACCTTGATATCTATTTAACAAGAACAGTCAGTTTTGAGATGAAATAAAGTATCCTTTGACGTATAATATACGGAATAAAGCAATGATTATGCAGTCTTGAAAGTTGTAACATACGTTACATGATTCCATACGAACAAAAAAAATAATATTTAACACCGGAAACGAAGTTAAGCATGGGTTTTCACTCTTGCATATCAAGAGAATAGTCATATATGGTGTTTAAAGATTTTCCAATTGAATTTCATGCTGAATATTAAGAATGAACTTTTCGTTCAGGGTCATCAGATTTAACAATTTATAACTCATACAGTAATTGTGATACAAACAAACTGTTTGCAGCTATATTATGGTCCATTACTTGTCTTTTGGAAGGTGTATTTAAAACCTGAAAGTTAACTGGGAAGCTTGTCAGAGAAAATTGACAGAATTTCAGTGATTTTAAATTGGGTAGCTTAAAATGTAACATAAATAACATTACAATGAGCCCATATAACTTTTATAAACAAAATTATATGTAAGGAATAAAATGTTCTTGTATGATACGTTTGTCCAATTTGAATATTTCAAGTATTACCTTAACAACCTTGATTACATTTATTTTGTTTAAAAATGTAGGGTAACATAGTTAACACGCTGTAGCAGCTGAACGCCCCAACCATCAGAAGGCTTACTTCTTTCAAAAAGCTAAGCCAGGAACATACAGTTATGCTGAGATCTGATTTCAGTCGCAAGGCACACACGAATTTCCAGAATTATTTTTTTTTGTACGCAATGTGTTTTTTCAGCACATTGACGTCAAATTGACGTCAATTTCATGTAAAATTGAAGTCCATATTGAATCAAATTTCCATTTTATTGTTTCTATAGACGTGTTTAACCATTTCAACGCAACAAACATAATAATAAGATTATTTTAGGTGTGCAAATAATCACACCACATATAAGCTCTTTGATGCAAGTGAAAAGACGGTACCCCATTTTGTGACGTCACTGTGACGTTAATACTGCAAGAAAAAATTGTAAACATCTTTTTCCTTACACTGCATATATTTCTCTAGTTGAAAATCGATAAGAATTACTTTTACCAAAAAGAGTCCACTCACAGTATGCCCAAATACCAGTTCAAATGGGCTGAAACCAAGGTACTCTTGTACAGATTCCCTTACAGCAAATAAAAGCTAGTGTATGCCTTCATCCCAATCTTTTTCTGTGTCAAAGCAGTATCCTGAAGCAAGTGTGGTGCTTGATTGTATCGATTCCTGATCATTGCCCTCTCATGTTTTTCAAAATTTGATGAAATCTTTTTAAGGCACCTTGACTTTCAGGATGACAAGCAGATGACTTGTATTGTTTGATGCCAAGTTCGTACATGAAAAATTACCAACATAAAATTTGATCCTTGATCAGATTGTACAGACTTTGGAAGTACCACAAAGGTGACAGTTAAGTATTGCCTTAGTATTGATATTTCTGTGTGGAATGGCTTCTGGGAAGCGTGTTGATGCACACATAATAGTCAAAAGATATTGACAACCTGACTTTGTTTTAGGTAAGGGACCTACATAGTCGATAATGACTCTGCTAAAAGGTTCATCAAAGGCAGGAATGGGCTGTAAACAAGCTTTTGGAATGGTCTGATTGGGGTTTTCTACCATTTGACAAGTGTGGCAGGAGTGTAATGCTGAAAAACATCAGATTTTAATCCTTGTCAAAAGAAATGATTGAGAATCTTATTTATACTTAAAAGGCCTGACATAGGATTTCATTGGCCAAATTCAAAATTTTACGACGATGAGCCCCAGGGAGCACAAACTGAACGTGGTCACTTGCCCATTGGTATCCTGGATCAGGTTTGGTGCTTGACTGTATCGATTCATGATCTTGGCTCTCTTTCTTACTTAAACAGTCCACGCATCATCTGCTGAGACATCAGGAGGATGCCATTTTCTTATCAACATGTCATTTTTGACATAGCAAACAGGAGCATGTGACATTGCATTTTCATCTAAAGCTCTTTCAAAAAAAGACGGTATCTCAGGATCACTGTGTTGTTTCTTACAAAGCTGTGACCTTGACAGCTGGTCATGACATTGGCCATTTGAAATTGAAGGTGAAAGGCGAGTGTTTGACCTTAAAGTGTTAAAGTGAGTCTGATTATCAGAGAATTGGAAATCTCATCAATATAGGACTGACCTATCAAAGTTTCAGCTACTGCATCCCATGATTCTGTTTGGCTTTCTTTGCCATTGCCCTAGTGATGGCACAAGAAAATAAAGGTCAGGAATGTCCTGCTCAATAGGATCAGGTGGTTGATCAACACTGGGTGCGATGGTCAAAAGTGGGTCTACCACAACCCTTTTTCCAGTCAAACCATTGCCTAACAACAAGTGAACACCTTTAAAGGGTAAAGAAGGTATAATATACTTGACAGCAAAAGAAACGCATATCATTCAATATCCATTTAATACCGTAAACCCGTATCAAATTTTACCCTAAATGATATGAACATGTTTGAACGGACTCATGCGTTCGTTCCAGACCATTTTATTCGTCATTACACAGTTAATAACTATTTTTGTTAATTAATGCAAAAAATGCAAAAATACCGCTGTACATTGGAAAAGGCATGTTTTAAATCCGAATTCATTGCATGTCTCTAGAACACAATGTAACAGATAAGAAATCAGCATAAAACTTTAAAATCCATTGCTGTAGAAAGTGTGCTGCAAATAAGAAATCTTCATTTTTTGCATTTTTTGAATTGATATTGAAAGACAACGAAATCTTTGGGGTGTAAGAAAATCTGGCACAGTAAGATTAATGTCAAGTAAAGTTCTGTCCAACAGAACCGTTTAAAAGATTTGTTTGGACCCCTTCTTGCCTGTATTAAACACACTTCCGGATAATTCGCTGATAATGTAACTTGGTCACAATGGTCCACCTTGAAGAATATCGGACAATTTAACCTTTAGTAGTCTGTATGTCATGTTTTATCAAACAGAGTAATTTCCATTCAAATCCGTTCAGTTGTTTTACGCATACACCATCTTAAAAGTCGCCTTTATTGAGAGTTATTTTATTACGCCAAGAGTTATGCCCCTTTATTATCATTATTCCAATGAGCCATCCATTTGTGATGCATTTGCTTATACACATGTTCCATACATCAGTGATGCCTTACTTATTATTAGATCAGCATTTTAACCCTAATTTATACATTATACCAAATATGCAAAATATGCGTTTCTTTTGCTGTTCAGTATACCTACAGCCATGGGACAAGTAACTAAGTCTGAGGACAAATAAATATTTTGGAGCGGTACATCAATAAATCCACACTCTACACCCTAGTTAAGGACACTTGTCCCAGAAGAAGTCTTCTCAGAAAGGGCAGGATATCTATCAAGATAAGGGAATGAGAAGCACCAGTATCTTGTAAGTTTTTAATAGGGGTAGACTGAGCAAAGTCACTATTTAGTGACACAGAACAATCTGATAAGAATGGTTCATAAATCTCCATAACAGTATCAATCTCAGATCGGATTCGCATTCATAAAAGATGACTGGTTTTAACCGTAAAGAGGTGAGACATGTGGGTTTAGGACTCTCCTGTTTATCTTTTTTCTCTTTCTTTTCAAAGTTTAACATTCAGAAATGATTTGGCCAGATTGTTTACTATTATTACAAATTGGCTGGGATAAAGGACTTAACCTTTTTGCCACCAGAAAATCTAGGTTTTGGAGTAAATAGATGACTGGAATTATCTTATTGATTACTGGGGTTGGATTTTGGACCTGACTGAGGGGAAAATGGTTTTGATTGAGATGTTTGTTTGATTTGATTCTTTACGTCCCATCAACTATCTTTCAGTTATAAAGGGACAGGTCTTCCTGGGTTGAACCAGTACTAAGCTAGGATTAATGTTCATGCTCAAAGACACAATGCAGTGACGCGGTGAGGCTTGAACCCGCAGCCCTTTGGTCTCGAGTCAAGCGCTCTACCACTGAGCCACTGCGCTCCCTATTGATTGAGATGTGAATTTTAATTGAGGATTGAATGGTTTCCTAGGAAATGGCTTATATTGTTAACAAAAGAAGCCTCATGAGTCAAAAAAAAATATAAAGAATCAGCTAGTCTGGCTGCTAAATCTAGTTTCAACTTCTTTTTCATTTAAAAAAAGCCCTGACGTCAGAATTTATAAACTATTTGAATTCTTCAACAAGCATGAGCTGTCTTAGTTTTGCATGATCAGAACCCACTTTCTTTGAAGAGCACCACTTATCAAATAATTGCTCTTTTGCTCTAGCAAATTCCACATGAGTCTGGTCTTGTTTTTTTTCTACAATCTCTAAATTTCGTATGCCTTAACAATAAGTTCTTTTACTTTGTCATAATCTGAACTTTACTCACGTGAAGGCTGAGTGTAAATTTACCAAGATTTGCCTATTACAACGCTCTGTATAAGTAAGGTCCAATGCTCTTTTGGTCATTTCAAGTTTTCTGCCACCTTCTCAAAATGTATAAAATATTTGTCAACTTATTTTTCTTGAAATTGAGGAAAGAGACTGATGCATTTTGTTACCTCAAAAATTTGCTAGAATCCGAATTAAAAGGTTTTGGTTTAGCTTTCCCTTGTAACTAAAGCTATTTCATCTTTACTCAAAGTGTATTTTTTTACTTTTTCAAGTACAATGTGTTCTTGTTCTAATTTTTCTCTTTCCATTTCTCATTGTCCTTTTCTCGTTCTTCCATTCCTAACATTATTTTCTCATTCTATTTTTTCTCTCAACAACCTATCTTCTGGTTTTAATGTGTTCAGCCTTAATCTGTCCTCACGCTCTTCTTTCTCACGTCTAAATCTTTCTTCATGTTCCAACCTTAATTTTTCCACCACAACTTGCCTTTTAATTTCCAATTCTCTCAACTGCAAATCCGTCTGGGTAATTGGAATCTAAGATGTTGCTGAGGAATCATAAATTTCCTCTTTCACAAAGAACTGAATGAGAATATTCTTAATTTCATGTTTTAACATGGTCTTAATATTGGGTACGCCATAATAATTGGCAAATTCTAATAGATAAGACTTTTTTACCAAGTCTAACAGCTGAGAAGGTGACACAGTAAAAGAATTAAGTTTGAATGACATATTTGTTTTTTTTGCTGGCTTCAGCCAGTTAAACAGCAAACAGTAAAGATTCTTATAAATTTCAAACTAACTTGACGCAGAGAAATTTCAACCAGTAAGCTGTTTAACTGGCTCAAACAGTAAAGATTCTTATAAATTTCAAACTAACTTGACGCAGAGAAATTTCAACCCCAGACAACCCCCCCCCCCCCATTTCTATCAACAACAACAGAACCACCGCCCTAGAACGGACAGCAGCCTAATCCACCGGGGGGCTTAAATGCATTTTACTGGTACCAAATCTTCGCCCTAGATTCTGCTGTTGTTGAAGTACAAGAAATGTTCAGCTTGCATGGAGGCCTTCTAACAAATGCAATATACCATCATGGAGAAACACTATAGTGAAACAAAGAAAAGGGATTATGACTCACAGATAGTCAGAGCTAAAGAAAACCTCGAGTTGAGCCACGGTGGGTCCAACTACAGTTAAGCATCAGGCACCAACCCACCGATTAAAGCTTTACGTCAGAGCCGTCATAGAGTCTGAGGCCTGACCCACCATCGTGCAATATAAGAGGAAACTATAGCTATAAACAATGATTGGTTTTACAACCAGGCATGCTGACTGTTGCATGACATCAAAGTTATGTCCAACCCTTATATAGCGTTTACAATCTTTTTGAATTGATCACTAAAATTAAAACTAAAATTAGGTTTTCCAACAATTCGTTTGAATTTATAAACTAAATCACCATAAAATATAGGTTCTGATATGCCTTGTTGCAGAAGAGTTTTTAACCCAGTGTTGTATTTAACAATTAACTCTGAGTGTCTGTGGTAGAATTTAGAAAATGCTTTTTGAATTTTATTACATCTATAACCTTGTTTTAATAATTTAGCAGTTAAAAATAAGTTTCTGTTGTTGAAGTCATCAACATTAGAACACAATATAGCAAAATGAATAAGCTGAGAAATACATACACCATAGGAAGGGGAGCGAGGAACATCTCCATTACATCAAGAAATGGGACATTTACTATTTCAAAATTAAAATCATCCCGTTAATCATAAATTTTAGAAGAAACTATGCCATTTGTTATTGACAAGTTCAAGTCCAAAAAGCGGAGTTTCAGTATCAGAAGAATTCGCCTTATTTAATTGAAGTTCAGTAGGATATATCCGACCTACCATTTGTTCAAAATAAGGATTATCAATATTAAGTAAGTCATCTAAATATCTGGAGGTTGAGTTAAAAACATCAATAATATCAGTTTGATTATTGTCTGACAGAGACAACATAAAGTCTATCTCATAACAAAACAAAATAAATCTGCAACTAGTACCCATTGGAATACCTACAATTTGTCTATATAATTCCAAGCCAAATCTTATAAATATGTTGTCCAAAAGATAATTGAGAACATCGCACATTTTCTGACATGACCACAATTTATATCGTTCAGGTTGTTCAGAAGTAAAAAAAAGACATTTTATCATTACAAGCCAAATAAAGTGAGTCCTCTCTGTTAAATGTGTGTTCAATTAGTTATGTGAGTTTTTCTTTGATTAGATTATGAGAGAGTAGAGAAATCATATGTAGACAAACCAGATGCTAGGAAACCTCTAGACTTCAATGTATTAAGAATTTCACCTGAATTTTTAATAGACCAAAATAATTTTTACCATTTCTTTCATAAACTGTTGTACAATATTCAATGACATGGTTTTTAATCGCAGTGAGGCAAGAAGTCAAAAGAATAGACAACTCAGTAGTTGTACATGCACTAGAATTAGCAATAAAACGCGACTTATAAGGCCGTTTATGAAGTTTAGGTAACCAGTATAACGTAGGAAGCTTGCTATGGCCCTCATCAACTTAGCTGCCATATGGCATCGATGCCTATCAACGATAGACGTCTCATCAAGCCTGTTATGAACATATGTTTTTGCAGTGCTAAGTTCTTGCTTTGGGATGTTATATAGTACCTTTTTCAAACGACCACAACATTGTTAGCAGCCTTATCTGTCTTACGGCTCGTAATGCGAATTCCTCTATCAATTTTGATGATTTGGGTTGGTTTGGTATGATGCTTTACGTCCCAGTCAACAGCTATGGTCATATAGGGACGGTCAGTTCACCTGACCAAACTTTTTCCTTGGCAAGCTTGAGAAAGCGGTATGGGTTTTCATATCTAGCACGATGAATGCTTAATGTGTGTAGAATGCAATGAAGGTTTCAGATCACCGATATGACCTTGGGTTCAAAGGTCAAGGTCACATATACTTAAAATCTGTCTTATGGCTCATAACGAATACTCTTTCTTTCTTTTTTTATCTTTAGTTCACTGATTGAAAAGGGTATGTAGATTACAACGAAGGTTACAGATCATTGCTATGATCTTGGGGTCAAGGTCAAATATACTTAAAATATGTCGGGCTCGTAAAGTGAACTCCTCTTTCAGTTTTTCATGTCTAGCACAATGATTGCCTTTGGTGTGTAGATTGCTACAAAGGTCTCTGAATACGGATATGACCTTGGGGATAAAGGGCAAGGTCAAATGTACTTACAATTTGTCATACGGATTGTAACACGAACTCCTTTTTCATTTTTGATGGAGAGTGTTCATATTTAGCACAATGGTCGCTTATGGTGTGTAGATTAACCCTTATAGCGCCAATCACAACTGCAGCCAACGACAAATTTTGCGACATCTTTCCCGATTTTTAGGAAAATAAGGTATGATATTACATGAGAATCCTCTGCCAGCAGACGATTCTCATGAAATATCATGCCTTATTTGTTATTTTTGAAAAAGCGGCAAAATTTGCAATTGTCGTCTTCTGCAAATTATAAATAGCGCTTTAAGGGTTGAAATGAAGTTTTCAGATCGCCAATATGCCATTGAAGTCAAAGGTCAATGTCACACATACTAAAAAATAGAGAGTATGATCAGGAAATACCACAATCGCAAACCGCAGACAAACCCATGGTACCGCGAGGAAGAGCCAGGAAGACAAACTAAGCAAAGCACCCAGCTCTCTCTTCCCCATCAAGATGATTACAAAACTAGAATGGACATAAAGTATCGTACAACAAAACTTAGAACAATTACAGACTCCAACAATGGGAGTAACAATAAACAACAACAGGACCACCGCCTTAGAACGGACAGCAGCCTAAGCCATCGGGGGGGGGGGGGGGGGGGTTAAATGCATTTTACTGGTACCAAATCTTCGCCCTAGATTCTGCTGTTGTTAAAGTACAAGAAATGTTCAGCTCGCATGGAAGCCTTCTAACTATTGCAATGTATCATCATGCAGAAACACTCTAATCAAATTGACACACTATGATGAAACAAAGAAAAGGGCTCACGACTCGCAAATAGTCAGAGCTAAAGAAAAAAGGTTTAACCTTAAGTTGAGCCACGGTGGGTCCAGCTATAGATAAGCATCAGGCACCAACTTACCTATTAAAGCTTTACGTCAAATCTAGTTTATCAAAACCTGTCTCGTAATGCGAACTCATCTTTCATTTTGACCAATGGTGTTGGCACAATAATTACCTATATATGTGTAGATTAGAACTAAAGTTCCAGAGCAGTGCTATGACCTTGGGGTCCGAGAAAAACAGATGATGGACAGACACGCACAAACTACCAAATATTCGATAGAAAAGTAAAACACGCGAAAAAAATAGCGAAAAAACAAATCGAACAGAGGCTTTCTACGCACAAAACTTACATATGATCATATCGTACGTGATTGAAAGCACCCAAGCCGAACAGCAATATATAAACTAATCACGGATTGGCTGAGAACTTTTCTATCATAGCAATGATTGGACAGTGAGTCGAAGTAGGTCAATCCGGTTTTTGATATGTTTTGCACAGAATCGCGTCTCCAAATCTTTATTGTCTACACAATGTGGAATAACAGCAATGCCTATGTAGGTCAACCTCTTACGCCATACGAACAGAGCAACAATGTAAGGGTTTCTTTCGAACCATATGGTAGCCCTGAAAAGGGCTGCTTTTTCAGGTTGAAATACATAAGTAAACGTAGCTGCGAAAAAAGTTCACTGTCTTTGGGACCCTTTTGATTCTTCTACAAATACGTTGTATTTCTTTCAGGAACAAAAACCTGCAATAAAAACACACTATGTATTCTATCAGAAACAAACAAATAGTGCATTACTGTTAGCCCAATGTTTACTGTCGTCGCCCTGGGCCCTGTCATCTGTTAAACTAACGGTACGGGGAGCCAACTCACGACGGTAAACATTGAAGGCATTATAACTATCACGGTGCAAACATTAGATAAGAACTAATTCAGGTCCGAACTTGTCTCCGCCCGAAAAATTACCTTAAGCAGCAAAGGTTAGGCACGGAAACAACTCACACAAAAACCACCAAAAACAGATTAAAACCAGATCAAAAACCAAATGTACCGTGATATGTTACACACTAGCAGGCCGACCAGCCGAGGATAGTGTGGGCTAGTCCACTGGCGCACACTATGCACGGCTGGTCGAGCTGCACAAAACAGTCTGACACGGGCTAGCCCACTAGCCCACACTATGCACGGATGTCCGATCTGTGATCTCTAATGAGATTGAAGAAAGAAGAACAGATGAAGAACGCACGAAGACAACAGATGAATAGCCCCATACCGGAAACTACCGGGCCAACACCTAAAGTGTAGCCTCGAATTCTGGTTGGGGAACAGATGAAGACCCCAGGCACAGATGAATACTCTAGAAGACTCACAGATGAAGACATCCGGGCGCAGTGTGCCACACCCTATAGTCTACTAGGGACAGTCCGGGTCTGAAATGGTCTGGGCGTAACACTTCCGTACGTGTCACGCCAATATAAGCCTACCGCGTAGGCTTAAGTTGTCCCTAAAAAGCAGGTTAGAGACAACCAACCCCTACCTCGAGCAGACAAGGGGATCTTCTTGTCCATAGGGAGGATAGTATTGGCGTAACCCAGGAAGCATCGGGTCCGAAGGTGCCGTTTTGTTTAAGTGGACTACTAGTTGGTTTGCTTGCTGATTCTGTACTTGGGGCCCATGACTTGTCAGGTCTGAGGCTTGTGGTGGATGTCCGTGCGGTTCCGAGGATCTCTAGTTGTTACTACACATGCCACGCATAAAACACATTACACGTCTCCCTAATGAGCTCCATAAAGGAGACACCCCGTCCCCATGAGCTCCACAATGGAGACAAATGAGCTCCCCTAAGGTGACACCCCCCCACACACACACACATATACATGCCTACAATAAGCGATTCTCTCGGAGATGCCGTTGAAATTACGGTGTCTGTGTGCGCCTGATGATGCTGGGCGATTCCTTCCTCCTCAACCATCCTCTAGTCAACGAGATGGATCAACTTGCTGCTCCAAAACGACGGTGGCTACCAGTCGGAATTGACATGGAGATATCGCAATTACTTTTAGATGTCCGCTCAAAAACAAACAAGTTTCAAAAACGTTCCCTATATTTCAGGCCGAAATTGACCGCAAACCAGGGATCAAGCGCGGGTAGCCCTGGGGTGTTAGTACACAATTACAGTCTTCCGAAAATAGTACCTTTAGAAATTTAGCATTTGCCGTTTCTGGGCCCTTTATGGCGTAAATGGGTGCTTTATTCGACTTTAAATGTACATGTGATTCAACATTGGTCTATGTTTGTCAGGCTGATGCAGAAAAATGCAAATTTGTGTGGACTATTTTGTCACAGACTCCCCGGCGCACTCCCCAGGTAACGTCTGACGCGGGTCGGATTTCAGCCCGGATTTTTTGACTGTTCCCCAAAGAACGGAGAAAGCTGAGAAAACGAGATTATCAAGGTAGGTTGTCTTTTCACTTTTTTGATAGATGAATGACAGATCTTGCCACTCACAGACAGAAAAAAGTCCAAGCAATGTCCTGGAAAAATTTGCAGATGCTCGAATTCTGCCTTTTTACATGG
Source organism: Loripinus fragilis (assembly GCA_964019695.1). Lineage (NCBI taxonomy): Eukaryota > Metazoa > Mollusca > Bivalvia > Lucinida > Lucinidae > Loripinus > Loripinus fragilis. The sequence goes on along the minus strand of OZ026526.1, from coordinate 13,876,782 downwards.
AGTTGAATGGGACCGATTAATTGTGCACCGAACCCCTGAGGGACACCAGAGGAAACACGACTAAAGAAATGCTAGTATATCGCTGGTTCCGGTTTCAACTTGTCATCCGGGCATCGGAATGCTTTTTACAAAAATCGGAGAGCGATACTTGTAAACGCATTTTTGACAGATTTCATTATGCATAAATGGTGTCCTAAATAGTGAGACCCGTTATAAGGAAGCATGACGAAACGAAAAGGTATATAACATTATTTGTAAAGGAGTTTTCATGAACTTTTTGCGTGTGTTTTCTATTTCGGCGTCTGCAAGTTGGATCATCTCAACCGGAAGTTCACGAATGTGTACATAATTACTATGGATTCCGATCATTTTTTCTCCAAGTTAACGCTCGTTCAAAGAAGCTCTCAAGAGTTAACCAGTTTATGTTTTTTTATAAAATATGTTCTTACTTCCAATGCCGGATCATTTACCCCAGTCAGATTGGCCAGAAGCAACACTTCATCATGACACTATCATCTGGGCACAGCAGGCAAAACTTTCAGACCCACCCATTTAAGCTAAACTGCCTTTATTCTATTGGTCTCTCATCTGTTCTGGGGCACCAAATTTGGTGTATACCAGGCATCGTTTAAGATGTTAGACTAAAGCTTAATGGTTCAGGGTATAGGAGCTTTAGGAATTGGGTAGTCTCCCTTACTAAAAGAAAATCCTGCTGCAAGCTTACTGTAAGGTTGCCGCAAGGTTACTGCGAAGAAATCCTTCGCCGCAGAACTTGAAAAAAGTATGCAGGACTTCGCCGCTAGCGGCAATGTTCTTGCGATCCTCACCAAAGCATTACAGAAATTATTTAATTTCCTGCAACCTGCTGGTAATTTTGCCACAGGTTCGCCAGAGAAGCATCAAAATGCAATTAAGCACTACAGGTTTGCCAAAAGAATTATATTCTCAGTTTCTATAGTTACAATATGGTATTAATTAATTTAGAAGACAAGATCTTGTCCAAAACTCTTAAATACTGGTCACTTATAGAAACTGAGTGAAAGAGATAACATGGTCAGAAAATAAAGCTGAGTGTGAAAGGAAAGCTCATTTCTTTGTTTTACTGGAATATAGCCATTTTGTAAATACTTAATTTGGACTCAGAGATGTAAAGATCCAAGGTAGGTTTAAGCTATTTTAGTCATTAATTTCTAGATAAAAATTATACAATATCCTTGATGGAAGGACTACGAACTTATACTCTCTCTTAAAAATGTAGATGCCATTACTGTTCTAGAAGATATTGCCGGTACAGCTATTCAAGCCATTAAAAGAAACTTTTTCACAAATGATATGTTTCTATATAATATATACAGTATTAAACAGCGTTCACTCAGTGTTTAAACACTTTGTCCACAATAGTTTCGTCAACTGGAAATTATTACATACATGCAGTTTAGAACCAGATCAGGCCCAGCAAAATAGTGCATGTCCACGATAGTTTCATCAACTGGTAACTTTTGCATACAGTTTATACCAGGATCAGGCCCAGCAAAATTGCATGACAAAAGCAGGCCCCCAGATAAGAGTGCGTAACTGAAAAATAATTTTCTAATTCTCAACCAAAACATATGTAGTTGTGGGTACTCAAAAAACCCGTCTCAACGAGACGGTTCCTGTTGAGACGGTTCTTTTGAGCACCCAAATCACATGTTTAAATTGATGGATTGGGAAATAATCGCAATTTTAGGATGAAAAACTTTCATTAACTGGACTTATGCAAAAGATAGGACCTGATCTGGATCCAAACTATTTCATGTTCGAAAACTTTGAAAAATAAAACTAACAGAAGCATGAAGAATTAAGGGTCATGTAAGCACTTGAAATATTCATTTCAAGGGCACTAACCTATTATTATGTATTACATAAACCAACAATAGATACCCTTAAAGGGAGATAATATGTCATTTTCAAGGGAGTTAATCTATCTCTTAAAGGGAGGTAATCTATCATATGAACATTATTGAAACCTATGAATATTCATTAGCCACTATCAGTGTGCCGTAGCATTGCCAGAAGCTGTGGTAATGTTCTGGCGATGTTCCCAGCTGCTTCACCGAAAGTTTCTCATGAATATTCATTATGAGAAGCGATGACTTTCCTGTGAGTTTGCCAGAGTATAGCCATAAACAAATAAGGAGCTCATTTGCATGGTAAAAGTTTGCCGTAACCTTGCAGCAAACATTGCAGAAAGCTTGCGGCAGCTTTATTGCAGCTCAGCGGCAATGTTCACCAGAGGCCTGTTTTTTTACCGATTCTATTCTGTTTGTTGTTGAGGGTTGCTACCATATTGGAATTCGAAACGATGAGATTTTTTTAAACTGTATATATATTTGGGACCACTGACAACTGATACCCCCGAGCATGTCAGTTCCGCAGGACTAATTACGTTTTGAAAAGAACCCAATCCTTTATCCTGGAAGAAGAAGAAGGGGCCGCGGGTTCAAGCCTCACCGGCAGGGTTCGAATTTTAGCGAGTTAAAAAAGCAATTAGCGAGGTGGAATTCTCTACTTGCATATTCTCGCGAGTGGGAAATTTTTCAGCTGTTATCCGTGATTTTTATCCTCTAGATATAAATTTTCTCTCCAGTTTCCTTAAATGTCGTTCATTGAAGGTAAATGCTTTCGTTTTTATCCATTGGAAAACCCTGTCAATGGGGTAAGTTTACATTGGATACAACCTCAATGCGCAGACGCATACGATAAACTCCCCAGCATGATCAGGTCTCAGCCAATCACATGCTTTCTAATTTTAGATTGTAACAAATATTCACAAGTGGGTAGTTTGTTAGCTCATTGGTTTTTTGTGATCTAAAATTAGAAGAAAACTATTTTTATAGCGCAATACGATTGGATGAGACCAATCTTTTTCCGAATTCTTCGCAGATTTCACAAATTTCAATGGGTAAGTTTTTGAGAGGAAACGAGGCATCTAGCAGTAGACCGCTCAGACTGCGAGAAAAAACCTCAAATGGCATCGTTATAAAGGACGTATCAGCCAGCATAAAATGTTTTAGAAATGGACGAAGGAATTGAATATTGACCTGGATTTTGATGACTTTGTTGTGACCCGAATCACATGCAAGACTTGCAAATGATTTGCACTCGCTAATATGGCATCAAATTTTATAACTGGGAATAGCACTTGAAGAGGGAGCTGTTTCTTCTTTTCATGTAGAATCGTCAATACATGACAGTAACTGCCAATGACAGGAAAGCTAGGAATGAACCCTCAGACATTGGAAAGGATTACAGAAAATGGATTTGAGTACCTCCCTGAAAATGACAAACCTCTTTAAAACAGCATATTATTGCACAATCTGAAAGACCATTCTCTGATTTTCCAGCCTTGGTAGAGTTGAAGCCTTAAACTGCTCAGAGTTAATTTACCTTTAAAACAACAGCTTACATGTATTTCTGAAACTAAAATTTTCGAAACGCAAGTTGTTTTTCCATTTAGCAAGTTGCCAAATATTCCACTTGCGAAAATATGCAAGTTGAAAATCTGGCTAGATGTGAACCCTGACCGGCGTCACTGTGTTGTGTTTTTTAGCAAGACACATTAATCCTAGCTTAGTGCTGGTTCAACCCAGGAAGACCCGACCCTTTATAACTGAGAGATTGTTGATGGGACCTTAAGAATCAAATCAAACAAATCGGGTTTTATTGTTGTTGTTGTTTTATTCTCTCTCCCACTGAGACTCCGAGTCGCTCTCACACACCATATCATCTCGGGACCGGTCCAAGTCATTGACAGTAAAATAGATGACTTACATATATTTTGTCCGATAGAAATAATATTAATCCAATGTAAAGGAAATGTTCAAAGTTTGATTTTCACCATCTAGCTGTTGAATAACTGGAGTTCAACCCCTGCAGACACTGACAGTCACATGTGCGATCAATCAGTGATTACTTATCTTGGTCAATGTTTTCACAAGTGAGTCTTAAGTATGTGTCATTTCACGGAAGTATCGGTGGAATAGAAAATATCTAAAGATGCCTAAATGTTCGGCTCTGTGGTCATTTAACACATTTTACATGTCTGACATAAGAACTTCATTGTATATTTCTTCTTTAGATATTTTTTGTCTTTTCAGTAAATCCATGTCAATAAATTGAAAAATCTTCTAGCTCCATACAATTTGATACCAAACATGATAATATTTCTGAAAAAAGCATGAATACAGATCAACTTCAAAGAAGGGGGTAATCCGCAAAATTTTGACTTGGCTAAATTGTGGTTTCCGATAAGTAACTTTTGAAGGGAAGCAACAATTTTATTCAAATTTTACAGAAGGGTAAAGCATCATAAAATACAGTCCAAGTTTGAATTTGGAGGTCATTTGCAAACTTTTGACTGAGTTTTGGCCCTTTTTTACTTAGATTTAGGCTAATGCAAAAGCTATATTGGCTTTTTTGTGGAATAAACTTCACATTTCTCCAAAACTATAATATCTGACAACTTCTCACTATAAGCCATGATTACCCAGTGCCTGTAGATAATGTCATGTTACATATCAAATTAAAGGGAATCATAAATGCAGCTACATGGTAGCAATTATTTTGCCCGCAGACCCCCCCCCCCCCCCCCCCCCCTCCGGTGGGTTCTAAAGGTCATAATTCATCTTTCCAGAACATAGCCATGTTGCACATCAAATTAACTGGAATCACAGATACAGCAACATGGTAGCAAATACTTTGCCAAATGTAGCAACATGGTAGCAAATATTTTGCCCGCAGACCCCCCCCCCCCCCCCCCCCCCCAACGAGACTGGGTGTCAAAAGTTCAAAATTTAACTTTTTCAGAACATGGTCATGTTGCATTGCATATCAGATTAAATGGAATCCAGATGCAGCTACATGGTAGCAAATACTTTGCCTGCAGACCCCCCACCCTGTAGGTCCTGTCAAAAGGTCACAATTCAATTTTTTCAGAACATGGTCATGTTACATATCAAATTGAATGGAACCACTAATTCAGCAGCATGGTAGCACATGTTTTGCCCCCAGACCCCCCCCCCCCCCCCATGACCCTTGGAGTCAAAATTTTTACTTTTTCAGAACATGGTCATGTTCAACGACATGTTGCATATCGAATTAAAGGTAATCACAAATGCAGCTACATGGGGAGCGCAGTAGTAGAGTGCTTGACTTGAGACCGAGGGGCCGCGGGTTCAAGCCTCACTGGCGTCACTGCTTTTTGTGTCCCTGAGCAAGAACATTAATCCAAGCTTAGTACTGGTTCAACCCAGGAAGACCCGTCTCTTTATAACTGAAAGATTGTTGATTGAGCCTAAAGAATTAAACAAACAAACAAAGCAGCAACATGGTGGCAAATATTTTGCCTGCAGACCCCCCACCCCGACCTGTAAGTGGGGTCTAACGGTCAAAATTCAACTTTTTCAGAACATGGTCATTTTGCATATCAAATTGAATGGAATCACCAATTCAGCAACATGGTCGCAAATATTTTGCCTGCAGGCCCCAACCCTTGGTGAAACTTCAACTTTTTCAGAACATGGTCATGAAAGGGAGTCACGAATGCAGCAACATGGTAGTCAATATTTTGTCTGCAGACTTTTTCAGAACATGGTCATGTTACATATCAAGTTAAAGGGAATCACCAATGCAGCGGGAAATTTCAACTGCTCATAAAAACAAAAATACTGACAATTGAATAAGTTTCTTGCTTTAAGTCTCTCAGATGTTGTACATGTAATTTCATGCTAATAAATGTTAAAATGCCAACAATTGCAGGGGTTTTGCTAAGTCCCAAAATGCCACTGGCCGGCAGGGCCACCTGGCCTGAAAATCTACTGGCCATCCAAATTTTCAACTGGCCTGACTATTTTTCAATATCGAGGCCACTTAGGATGTGAGTGCGCTGACGTCCTTTCACCCCCTAGCTTGAGCCCTATAAAATAGTAAATGAACTGGAAGCTACAAGAAAAAAATCTGGAAATTATTTTATTTCTTGAAACTCTTCTATCATATCAAATTCAAATAGAGACGGCATCTGAATCAGCTTTAAGAGTATCATAGTACAATTCCACCACACCCCTCTGAATGTCCGTCTCTACCTGCACATCAGAGTTAAGATTAGGCACAGCTTTTCAATCAGGGTTCCACCCTCTGAAACAAAAAGAAGTGATATAATTTCATTTTCCAGTCTCTGAATTCTGAAGGAACTTACATGCTTGAATTTGGATAATGGGCTTAGTTTTTATTTCTATTGCAGATCAAAACATGAACAGCCAGCATAGCCTACCACCTTTCCCCCTTCCCCACCCTCCCACCAATCACCGAACAGAAAATCAAGCATTTAAACTTTTAAAGGCCCTTCAGAACTCATGGAACTGATGTCAAGATGGTAGGGAAATTGAACAGAGAACTTTTCTCTAATATAAAATGCTTAACCCTCTCCCACTGCCCGCCCTAAAAAAACTAAGTCCAACCCTCAAAAAAAAATTGGGCATAGGTTCCCCTGTGTTTTGTACTTTTCTACACACCCCAACCCGATAACCCTGGCCATTGAAAAGTTTTGGACAAGAAGAAAGAAGGGGACAAGTTGGGTGGGGTACATTGACTCATATTGACAAGTGTCTGCGTTCAATGTACCGCCTTGTCCTCATTTTACTTTAGATAGATAATAAAATGAGCCATACCTATCTCAAAGAAAGCAAATAAGCTTGGCTGATTTGTTCTGGTTATTTTTACTGTCTTCTGTATTTCTTCGGTGGCATTTTTTCCTTTTCATTGAACTGCCAATCTCCCCGAGAAATGCGTCCTGCTAGTGATCATTTCTTCCCTGATCCCAAGAGTTTGCTCGAGGAGACACTGTGTAGCTATAGGGGGTGTACAAGTCCGTATTCTATTCTATTCTACCGCAAAATTGGCAACCGGAAATCGATACGAAACAGATAAGACCAAGGCTCTCCCCGTGCTGTAAACAAAAGGAAAGTACAGCAATTTACCGATAAAAAATCTACTTTCAGCCAAAAAATAGCCGGTGGTAGCATGCGAAATCGTCGGGCACCGAGGCTTACAGAGAACACTGATCACGGCCGATGTTTTCAGCTGAAAACACCGACTTCTGATTCATTTTTCAGGCAAAAAATTCAACTGGCCTGGCGGACCTGCCACAGCGTGATTTAACTGGCCCGAGCTGAAAATTTACTGGCCCGGGCCAACGGACCCGCGCATTTTAACATTTTTGAGCAGGATAAATTTCGTGCTCAGCTGAATTGAGCATGAAAAATGTTTTATAACCTCGGGGCCAGAAGTTCACTTAGTGTGTGCTTACTTAAAGCATGTACATATGCCATTTAATATGTTGAATATGGTAATCATTCTTTTTTTCATGAAAATAAGAAGCGTTTGCTTTAGGTAGATCATTCTGGCCTTTAGTTAAGAGTGCGTACCAGAAAAATAATTTTCTTATTTCTCAACCAAAACATATGTTGTTGGTTCTCAAATTCTTTTGAGCACCCAAAACATATATATGCTAAAAATTATGGGTAAGAAAATATTTACACTTTTACACTAAAATGTTTTGTTTATCTAAACCTATGTCATTATAAGTTGCAATCAGGTCATAGATTCAGTCTATGTTTTTACTGTTTGGCATTCTACCAGGAATTTCTTGAATCAAAGATCAAGATGAAAATAGAGATTATAGTTTAAAATTTAGAACATTTTAAAGAGAACATTTATTTAACCACTGCTGCTTTGACCTCATTTTAACTCTTTGCCTGCTAGTGTCGTCTGCTGCTGACCTTTGCAAACAGCTTGGACCCAGATCATGCCCGACAAAATGTTGGGCCTGATCTGTATCCAAACTGTTTGACACTCTGCTGGTATCGACCCTGAAAGAATTTTTGATAAGTTGATTTTGAATTAAATCAGCAGACAATAAAAAAAAACATGAAAACTTTCCCAGTAGGCAAAGCCTTAAGCTTTAAGGGCATTGGAGAATTGAAAAGATTAACACTAAAATGTGTTGTGTAATATGAAAAAAATATATAGTTATTTACCCTTATCCCGCCAATATGTTTTCATCCTGAAAATGTCCTCTGCTTTTTACATCTCCTGCCTTTCAAAGTTTCAATTTTTTGTCGGGTTTTGGAAGAGACTAAGTGCATATACAAATGACAGATTATGCATGAATTACGCTTATATCATGTTTCGTTTGTATTGTGCAAGTGATGTTAAAGTAAACTTTGATTTTGAAGACATTTTCAGTCACATGACAGCATATCTCCTGCTATGATTTACATCAAAATGTCTTCCCCACATGATTGTCAGTGTTAGTAGTCAATTTCAGTAATGTAAGTGTGCATAAAGGTAATTTATGGAGATGTTTCTAAAAAGGAGCTGTAAATTTGAAGTTTATTTTCGAAATATTGAAGTAATCTATTACTTTTTTAATTAGAGAAAGTCTATAAAATGGGTTGATGGTTATGGTAGTTTAAACACAAAAATAATCAAAAAGCTTCAACTGAACAACTGATTCATACCAACTCTGGGTTGCACATTAAAACCTGCGAGTAACTTTTCAATTGCATATACTGTTTTGCATGATAAGTTAAAAAATATGGTGATGCCTTTTCAAAGTCCTAGTATATAATGGAAAATTGAGCATTTGCTCCAAAAGAACAAATGCTCCATTTTCCATAATATTTTTAAATATGCAATATTTCAAAGGCGTCAAAAGGCCTTAATGTGGAGTAAAGGGTTAACCATGATAGTTAGTCAGTGATGTCTGAACAAACAATATAAACCCAGATCAGTCTGTTGGAAAGCAGTCTGATCTCGTTCTCATATCTCTTTCACTTATAACCTGCCAATGTCAGCTGCTGTCAGATAACCTTTGCAAACAGTTTGGATCCAGATCACTCCTGATGAAATTATATCTGGCCTAATCTTGATCCAGTCTGTTTGATATTAGGGAGGGCAGTGGCTCAGTGGTAGAGTGCTTGACTCGAGACCCAAGGGCCGCAGGTTCAAGCCTCACCGTGTCACTGTGTTGTGTCTTTGAGCAAGAACATTAATTCTAGCTTAGTACTGGTTCAACCCAGGATGACCCGTCCCTTTAAAGTGAAAGATTGATGATGGGACGAAAAGAATCAAATCAAAGAAAAAACAAAATCTGTTATATACTGAGAACGTTGATTTTGATAAAAATCAGCAGATGCAGAAAAAAGCATGAAAAATTACCCAGCATGCAGGGATAATTTTGGCTCATGTTGACAGGTTATCATGAGAGAAAGTCTCTCATTCAGCTAAAATTGACCAAGAAATTATGAATTTGCAGCAAGACAGATTAGCAATGATCCATAGCTAACTGAGCATTTGGCCAATTTCAATATGACTTTTTCGGCAGAAAAATGAGCCAATCTCTCAATATCTCTCCTAACTCTGCCTGTCAGCGGCTACCTTTGTCATCTGCTGATAATCTTTGCAAACAGTTTGGACCCAGATAAGGCCTGACAAAATGTCAGGCCTAATCTGGATCCAAACCGTTTAACACTCTGATAATGTTCCATAAAGAATATTAGAAAAGGTTAATTTTGAAAAAAGTCAACAGACGGCAAAAAATCACGAAAAATTACCCAGCATGCAACATGGGTTTCCTTTCTTTTCAGATATGATGATGGAGCTTCCGGAGGATGAAAGCATTGGAAAGCTTGTGACGTCCCTGGATGTATCCGAAGAAGACCTCGGGACAGCCTCCAACTTTAGCTTGGCTTCATCTGGACTTAAACCTCAGCTCGACTCCATTTTCTCAGAAGTAGAGAAGAATCTTCCTGAGATAGACTTTGATCTGTCTGATGTATGTATTGTAGTTGTAAGATACAACTAAACTCCAGCGGTAATGTTTTTAGAACTGTTTTCTCACGATAGCTTTATACTACATCATTTATTGAAAAACTTCTCAGGTTGAACAGTATTCAGGAACACATCCGCCAACTTCTCCAAAGAGTTTCACCATCAAAGATGCTGGTGAATCCTCTGTGTTTAGATACACTTTTTGGACATTTAAAGAAAAGTGCAAATAAACAAAGTCCAAGATGCCAGTCAAAAAGTTACATTGCACAGCCCAAATTAAATACTAAAGCGATGGATGGCTTGTTCAAATATAATGGAAATCGTGCCTAATATTTGTTTGTGCTTTAAGCTAGTTGGTTATCTCAAAACCGTTCATTCATAGCATGTGCATAAGAGCATAAAATTGCACGTCATTTAAAAACCCAGCCTTTGTTCCTACAAATGAGCCTGCTTAAAGTTGTATCTGCATATGCATGGTAAATTCTGAGCATGTTAAGGGCAGTTTTACAATGTGCACAACCTTTGAATAAAGGGAATATGCACTGCTTACAAATATTTTTGGAGACCACCCCTTTCTGTTACGCCTATACAAATTTTTACCTGTCAATAAAAGACTTAGAAATTTAGGATGAATTCAATTTATTTCAAACTCTTCATCTATGTACACAAAAATCCTTTTGAGCCACATGGAGAAGTTGGCGGAAAGTCTCCTCTACAACTTTCATCTCAAACACATTTTGCTTAAAGGGGCTCTTGCGTGGTATGGGAAATTAACATGGGAGTCTGCCCACGCTTGGATTTTGAAAATATAATGTTATTTAATTGTCTGGGGTATAACTTTAATATTTATGGTGCGTTTGAGTTTTAATGCAATTCCATTGCTAATTTATGATGTCATGAATGATATCACTATAATACCTTAGGGTACCCAGTTATTATCATTTCTAAAGTAATTGACATATCATGTAATGGGCGGAGAAATGTTTTATTAAATAGCTATATCATTGATTAGTTCGCTGTTAGTTAAAATGGCTTTGTATGTATTAGGATACTGGGTGGGCATTCATTTTTATAGCATGGTACCCCAATTTTCGACTGTTTATTTTGTATTCAGTCAAATTTGGAATTAACATTTTTACAGGTTGCGGTCTTTGTCAAGATACCATTTCAACATATAAACTATCCATATATGTTAAGAATATGTAGACCGAATTTCATGAAATTCAAGGACCGGTAACATATTTTTTTAACTTGATGTAAACACATGGCCCTAATTCATCGAAATGTAAAAAATACAATAATTATGTTTCAGTGTAAAACATACTTGAATACTTGCTTAGTTTGAATCATCATGCTAGTACGTTTATTGGTATAAGTTGATATGTTCAGTGTTTTCCCCTATTATAGATTGGTAACAGAAAAAAACAATATTCTTTGATATTAAGTGCCACGATTCTTATTTAATGAAGTGCTTACACAATGATATTAGCTAAAATGATACAATATGTTGACACCTGTACTTAACACATCTAGTTTCTAACATTAAAACTACATCTAGCCAATGTTACACTTAATATGCAACAATATTACGAATTTTAATTCATACAGAAGAGAAACCTTATGACAAGTCAGTTCATACAGGAGAAGAACCTTATATCTAGGATTTTATAATTGTAAGACTCATTAAATAAACATGCTTCACAAAAATAACCCCCTGTCAAATCTATTGGTTAAAATTAACCATTTTGGTCACAGATAACTCTTGGTTTCTAAGGTATTGCTAATTTAATGCTTAAATCTTCACTGTTCATTCTGTTTTGTGAAACTGATGCTGATTTCCATCAAATAGCAACATTTATACTTTAACTGGCTGTAAATTCTAGGCATACAGTTTTGTTTCTGGACCTCACTTATTCATGTAGAACACTGTTTTATGATACCTTTGATAAGACTCTGTTACACGTTATCCTGGTCACGGCACCAAAATGTGGTTCCTCTAGTACAGTTGGGATGTAAAGGAAATATTTAGTCTTCTTGTTTTCACATGTTTATTGTTAGGATATTATGTTTCTTAAACAATATCATGCAGGACTTGAGGAAGTGATACACATTCTCTTGGCCCCATAGTGCCATGGCATGGGGCCATGACCTTCGGCATTTCTGACCATTGAATCATTTAAAATTGTCTAAACATGTCTTTCTTTAAGAAAAGTGGAAGGAGATTAAAAAACAACCTCCTTATGTCGAGTTATTGATTCATTTGAACTAAATAATTAATTTTGCTAAAACTGACCTATACCCATAAGAGGTAGGAAATGACAAAGTTACCGGTTTTGGATTTTCATGATATTTGGCTCAGATCAGCAGTATATATATGGCATGTTTTTGTGATAATCTGATATCTTGACAAAGACTAGAACATATCCATCTTTTGAATTGAATGTTGAATGTTTTGTAAATTTTTAAAGAAAAATATTGAAATTTTACAATCACTTCTTCTGAAAACGTAAGCCATAATTTATCCAAATGGCTTCGTGATATTAAAATAATATCTATGGTATTTTGGATTCAATCTAGATGACAAATCATAGAAATAAACAAAACTATAGATTTAGGACATGGAAATTAAGAGACAGGTACCACCTCAAATGTGGAGTACGTCAGGGTTGCTTCCTAAGCCTTATTCTTAATTATCTAATTCGATAAATACATTTTCATAGTTCATATATAATGAGTTATTAATGTGCAAAGTTTGAAGAAAATCCATGCGTGGGCACAGATGAAAGTACTCCTTTAAGATAAAAAAGGTATAGTGAAAATTTAGTTCTAAAAACTTCACAGCTGGAGTTAAGATTGTGCAAAAAAAATCAGGGTAACCAGACCTAGGCTTCCGACCGGGTACATGTTAATTTACTGGTGAAACCTAGAACTTTTTTTCAGGTTTTCTGACAAATATGTTATTTTATGCATTTGAAAGGTGTTTCTGTCACACAAAAAATAATAGTAATAATGAAAAAAAAAGGTGTGCCTTCCTTACCTGAATACCCTAAACACACTTATTTTTTCTTTGGCTTTGACACTGCTATCCCTTTAAGCACATGCAAAAAAACCCATTTGAAAATGATGTCTGGCAAAAGCAGGAGTGCAGTGGCTCAATTGGTAGAGTGTTAGGCTGGGAATCAAAGGGTTGCTAATTCAAGACTCATGGTAGGCACTCTATTCTGTCCTTGGTTAAGACACTTGATCTGGTGCCTAGTACTGGGTAAACCCACAGGAAGACAGAAAATCGTGCTGACATGACTGAAAAATTGTTGATTTGGACGTAAAGACATCAACACAATCAATGTAAAACTATCATGTTTTACAGGCTTTTAAATAATGGTTTGTTTGTTTGTTGATTTGATTCTTTATGTCCCATCAACAATTTTGCAGTTAAACAGGGACGGGTCTTCCTGTGTTGAACCAGTACTAAGATAGGATAATGTGTCTTGCTCAAGGACCACAACGCAGTGATGCCGGTGAGGCTCGAACCCGCTTTAAATATATGGGTGCTTAATTTAAATAATTTACTGATTTATTAACCAAAACATATGTTGTGGGTACTCAAAAGAATTGTCTTGAGACAATTCTTTTGAGTACCCACAACATATGTACAAACAGATGCATAATAAAATATTCACAATTTTACCCTCAAATATTTTGTTTTAGGTCGGATCAGACAATGAAGAGCCGATCATATTTCACCAGCACCTGAAGTCCATGTCAATGGATGAAGAAAAAGACCTCGACACATCCCTTGAGACTGAGAAACTCTCGAATAATTCAATTTACAATAACTCCGACAACTCCAGCCTGAAAAAGATTAACAGCGTTTCAGAAACTGATACACAATCAGATGGTGCAGTCATAGTACCCGAACCTGACAATGAAGCAGCTGATTATGATAAGAATCTTGTTGAATCAAGAAGCACCGGCACCGACCCTATACAGCTGTATGACAATGATTTAGCGTATGAACTGCAACAGTGGGGAGTTAATTTAGCACCTTCAGATGCTGGATCTCAGAGTGTAGCATCCTGGTCAGATATTCCCAAAGAGGACAACGAAGCCACGAACAAGAATGATGATGATTCCGATTCTAATGTGGTATCGTGGTGTGGGATTTCTGTTCCAGCTGATAAAACTGTGGAACAGGATAGAAAAGGGGACACTAGTACTGATGGTGGTAAGAATCAGGAAAGGACCAAGGCTAAAGTTGAGTTTGTTAGAGACAGACCGCTGAGTGAGACTGAGAAGCATGACAAACAAATGAAGAAACAGATCAATAGAGAAAAGACAAGGGTGAAGGAACTGGAGATGGTGACTAGTATGGTGTCTCCAAGAGGACCCATGTTATTAACTAAAGGCTTCGACAATATCAATTTAGGTAAGAAAATGTATCATTGTTTGGCAAATGCAAAATGCTGGTCAGAAAAGCAAACAGGGAAGACCCTTATCAGATTGCTAATATTTAAACTGGGTCTCCACGATTTGTCTAGGCATTTTTGGCAGGCAACTAGAATGGTGTATCCAGAGGACCTATGCTATTAACTAAAGGCTTTGATGATATCAAATTTGGTTATGCAGGGCTCGAAAATAGCACTCATCCGCTCCTATTTACGAGTGCCTAAGGCTGCAGGGCAAGTGAAAATTTTGATATTTCTAGTGAAAATCAATTTTCCCCCATTTATGGCAATAATATTTGTGATGCAGGGCAAGTGCATATTTTAAGATATTTTGAGACCTTTTATGGCCAGCAAATGAGAAAATATGGTACGGGCACATTAAATTTCAGGCTTTCAAGTCGGCCATACCTTTCCTATTAAATTTTCTCCTACTTCTTCATAATCCTTTGTTAACTTTTATTTTTTCCTTGAAAATGCCTAAACATTCCTACACATTGACCCTGAAATGTAATTAACTCAATAATTAATATTTCTGTCATTGAGCTGGCAGAAAGGACCCTAATTTTCAAATATTCTATTGCAAAACCATTCTGTCTTAAGGCTTTATTGTGACAAAATCTATCCAGCTTATTTTGATATAAAACGTAAGTTTTCATACGTGAATCTTGTATATGGAATTACTCTGAAATTCTGTTATATGGTAGATTTTCTAAAATTTGAAACACTAGTTACTTGCCTAGACAAACAGTTCAGACCCAGATCAGACTGCTTCTAAAGAAGCAGTCTGATCAGAGTCTTGCCTGTTTGCTATCTGACAATCATTTTGTGATGTCCAGCCCTATAAACCAACATTTTATTTGAGAACAGAAAAAAAGTGTTTGAAATTTTAGATCATTTACATTAATACACTTATTGTTATGCCAACTGCTTGATAAAAGGCTTTATCATATGATGTTGTGTCTGGGAGTGAAATAACTCCATGCAATAAAATCGATAAACCACTAGTGGTTTACAGATTTTCGGGAAACATTATAACATTCATAACAATGTTGCGTTCATTATGGCAAAATTTTTAACGTTTTTACGCCAGAAATGAGATTTCAAAGTAATTTTAATGTGATATGATAAATAGAATCTAGCATTTGTGCTATTGTTTTATTGAAATTTATTAAAACTCATTGCGAAAAAGAGATAAAATGCTCAACAAGCCTCACTTTATATCTCTTTTCCCCAACTCATTTAATTAAATATGAGAACTCATGTAAGATCCTCTATGTACATATAATTTCAGATAATTTATTGGACAGTATTAATGAAGACAATCAGTTTAGCCCTCCTCCATCTAGACAGGCCTGGGCCCTCATGAATATGGCGCAGTCAGATTCCCTTTATGGGGCCGGGGAAGGAATCAGAAGAAGAAATGCAGGTTGGATAAAAATGGCCGTGACATATGATTTCCAACAATGTGGCATTTTGACAAGTGTAGACTCCGACAAGCCTATGCAGCCTCCTTTTAAGCTTAGAAACTCCAAATGATGTTCAGTCAGTAGCTTAACAGTCATAGAATATTAAAGCGACTAGCAAAGGCTCTGATCAGTCTGCGCATATGCGCAGGCTGATCAGAGGCTTTGCTGGTCGCACATACCACATTGTCGGAAATCTCATGCCGCGGCTCATTTAGAATGGCTTTGAGAAATGAGTTACAACATTGCACAACTGGAAAATGATAGCTGTGCCCACTGTCTGGGTAGTGAAAATGTAGATGGGTCTAAATATCTGCCCAGTTTGATTAGAATTACCTGTGTACTCAAGTAATTCAGTTATTTTTTGGGCACATCCTGCATTTTATACTGAATGATGAAAATCTGCTTTGACTATTTAAATTTTTTGATTTCTAGAAAGTGGGATTCATTGGTTTTTACCGTTGTTGCTTTAGCGAAAGCAGGTCTAGTAGTGGGTCCACTCTGTTTCCATCTGTCCACAACACTTTTTGGGTGCCTAGTTTGTGTTATCTGTAACTTCAAAAGTTTTCATTCCTTTATATTCAAACTGTGTGTATAATGATTGTTCACACATTGAACATGTGCACCTTCTATTTTTTGGTGCACATGAATATATTTTCATTTTTGTGGGCTGTTGAACATAGACATTTTCCCCTCTAAAATGCTTTGATGATGTCTGGTTTGTGTAATCTGTAACTCCAACACTTTTTATTCCTTTATATTCAATATTTGCATAATGATTGTTAACACATTGAAGATGTGCACCTCCTATTACTTTTAGAAAAGTGGTAGTTAAATAAAACACTTGACAGATATATTAACTCTGATATAATATGAAAACATACTATGTATTGTGTTTTTTTTTCTTTGAAGCTGTATCAAAGATTATGCTAAACTATTGAACTAATACCTGTATATCATATTCTAGGTAGTAGGTATAGCATTCAGTGTCTGATAAAAGATTCACAGGATGTTTGATGGTTGACCCAAAAATGGATACATTGACTCAATGTGGACCTCCATGAGATGCCAAGATCTGGGTCTGCACTGGACTGGTGATCACCAGGGACAAAAGTTCTCACCTATGACTCATTGAAATTAATGATTCATATCAACCCTAGTGTTTCAAAACGGGAAGAAAATTCCATCAGCACAGGTTTAGATAAACAAAATTTTTGAGAGTAAAATTGTAAATGTTTTCTTATCCATCAGTTTTAACATGTTTTGGGTGCTCAAAAGAACGTCTCATTGAGACGGTTCTTTTGAGTACCCACAACATATGTTTTGGTTGAGAAATAAGAAAATTAGTTTTTCGATAAACACTCTTAACTGGAGTCCTGATCAGTATTACAGGGCTTATTTTGGCTGATTTTATAGCTGTTATTTGTTTATATTCCCAATGCCAAAATTGACCTTTTTTCCCAATTTTCGGAGGCTAATTCCCAATTTCAAATCAAAGAAAAATCATCATTTTTATCATTAAAATTGTTTGTACAGCATGTGGAATATTCAACAATGCACAGACTCATATAATACACAGGACTTAAGTTAATAGTCAGTGTTCACGTTTACGCCGTAATAATATCTAAATATGCAACAAAATCGTTGGTACGCAAAAAAGACAAGTAGCTTGCGTCCATGGAACGCAAGATCAAAAGCAGTCGACTTTTGACACATTTAAGCCAGCTCAATAGTGAAGAGAGTTCAAACCCTTGAATATTGGTCTTTTGTACTTTGCAATGCTTCAAAATCACAAAGAGACTGCTATAAATAGTATTCAGTTGTGGTTTTCCGACATCCGTTGTTCATAGCCACGGTTGAAATCAGAACGAGGCTCAGCTATAAATAATGATTTAAGGTTTTTCAAAATCGATTTGCTGGGTAAAAATGGCAATTGTCTCAAGGAATCACACTAGAAACATTAAAATAACTTAATAAAGTGTATTCTGAAGCCAATACTATCACAATCGATGTTTTATCCGTTAAAAAATGAGTTCACGGACAGGTTCAGCGATTTTCAACATGCACAAGTAAAATAATCTTGGTCTAGAGCGTCAAGTAAAGACTTTTTAAAAGCGAAAAAGTTTAATAGTCAAAGCTAAGTCTGCTTCTTTCTTGCTTTTTTTAATTGATCGTCAATCACTTTGTGTAAACTGAAAATGTTTGAGATTAAAGTTAATTGATAGTTTTAGCTAACTTCTCTGTGTTTAATATTGAAAAAAAAAATTAGGTTGTGAAACTTTCTGGGACTCAGTAAAATTTACATGGGACTCAACTTTTGTTGATGCCCTGGGTCCCAGGGACGCAATAGAAATCAAGCCAAAATCTAACACTGAGAGTGCATAATGAAAATTTAATTTTCTTATTTCTTCAGCCAAAATATATGTTGTGGGTGCTCAAAAGAACCGTCTCAATGAGACGGTTCTTTTGAGCACCCAAAACATATGTTAAAACTAATGGGTAAGAAAACATTTACAATTTTACGGTGAAAATTTTGTTTATCTAAACCTGTGATACATCATGCAATGGTGATTATAAGTATACAGCTAGTACAGCTAAATTCAGATAAATATGACAAGAACATTAATCCTACTGTCCTGCCAGCCAAGAGTGACAGTGACGACATGTTTTGTTTACAAAGTTAGCAGGGACTTATAATCTGTAGATCACTTGTGTATTAATCCTATCCGCAAGATAGGATTAATACGCAAGTGATCTATTGATTCGTGTATAATTACTCAATTGGAGCATACAAGTTAATGTTTTACTTAACAATTGTGAGCAAAATAATACGTCACTGTCACTCGGTTGGCACGACAGTAGCTTAGTACTGGTTCAACCCAAGAAGACTTGTCTCTTTATAACTGAAAGATTGTTGATGGGGCGTAAAGAATCAAATCAAACAAAAAACAAACAATTATAATAAAATTTTATGATTTGACAATATAGCTACAAACACTAAAAAATTCCCAATTTGTGGTGTTTTCTTGCTGTAATTCCCAATTCCAGGCATATGGGTCATTGTCCCAAAATGATACAAAAAAGCCCTGGTATATAAAGGGATAATCTCATTTCTGCACATTTTTGTCTTAATTTTTCAGAAGATAGGAATATTACCTTGATACAGAAACTTCGGATAAGCTAATTGCTGCACATTTTTGTCTTAATTTTCAGAAAATGAGAATATAACATTGATACAGAAGCTTGCCAAGATGACAATGGAACAAAGTGGTGAAGATCTCACAGATATTGATCCAACGACTGGTGCCCGTAGGAAGAGAAGGGAACGAGATAACAGACTGGTACCAGATGATAATGATGACGTAGATGAAGAATCAGTCGTGGTACAAGTTCCGGTGAGATCTGCGGAGAGCGAGAGCCAGGCGGCCAAGTTAGAAGCCGCTGCAGTAGCTGGGTATCTTGATGACAACGTGAAAAAGCCGGCTGAAGAAGGTATTTTTAACAGGCTTCCCACAGGCTTGAAAAGTATCTGAATTTAGAGGGCTTTCTTGAAAAGTCCTTGAAAATTAAATCTGCCTTGAAACGTACTGGAAAATCACTCAAAAGCCTTGAAAAGTCCTTGAATTCTGCTAGTTTCTGTAGGACTTAGCACTGTTGGTAGAGACCAAAATCAGTATAAAATTGTTTTGTCTTTATTTGGTGCAGCATATGCTGCACCAAATATAGGCACAACAATTTTATACTAATTTTCTAATACTAACTTCTCCATTATCTCAGTCTAGCATTTCTGAAGTCGAATTTTAACACTTAGGTCAGTATTTTTCATTATCTTTTAGTCCTTAAAAACTGTAAGAGAGGCTTTTAGAAGTCCTTGAAAAGTCATTGAATCTTACTTAAGCTTGCCTGTATGAACCCTGTTTAAGCCAAATTTTGTAATTTTCTGAGTTAAAAGTCTAGTATTTTTTCCCCAATGAGAGAAAATATTCCAAAATAGAAAAATCAGGCTTTCTAGCGTTCCTAGTTTTTCCTAGTTTTCCTACTTTTTCCTAGTATTTTAAATGTGCTCCTAGTTTTTCCTAGTTTTGTCAAAAACCTCCTAGTATTCCTAGTTTTTCATAAATTTGGCACTTTTTTAGATAAGTGTTTTGAGATATTTTTTCAGAATAAGACCTTTAGGGTGTTGAACTGTCTTGGTGTTCTTTGTGTGGACTGGTGGCACTGATGCATAGTCTAGCCTTCTCAAGTGATAACTGAAGGTTGGACTATTCTCTATGATGACTACAATTGACTCAAACACCCTGGTGGAACCTTTGATTTTTGCAAGATCAGTTTGAACATAAGAAATAAACCATATATATAAATATGTTGACATGTAATGTTCGTGACATCTTGCATTGTTTTAGAATGCTGTATCCATCCTTAGACTATTGTAAGTGTCTACCTAACTCTTGCACCAGTGTGAAACAGACTCTATTTTGGTCTGATGCTCAGTTTTTGAGATTTCATATAAGGCAGCATAAAAAAGAGTGAGATAAGGTAAATGCTTTTTGGTTGATTTCTTGCTTTACATCTGAGGTCAGGTAGGAATGATCCTAACCACACTTTTCTTAGGCAGGAGTACTCTGTGCTCATCATTTCACCAGAAACTGACAACTATAGTGAAAGAATGTGCCGGACCTGGGAATCGAACCTGCTAAACTCCCAAACATTATGCTGGACACACTGCAAAAAACTGGGCTGTTAAATATTAATGGAGTGCATCAATTGGGTTTATTGACTTCTCAATTATGTCCTGATTTACTAATGTCACCCTATAAGGTTGTCAAAAAGTCAAGTCAAATATACCCAAGTCTAATACAGATTTATGCCTATATCTGTCTAATTCTTATATTTAAAAAGAGCATACAATAAATAAATGGGAGAGATCTCATCCGAAATTCTTCATTTTCTGAAGGTAAAATTGCCCCTGCAAAATGACCAGAGATGGCTTCCTCTGCTTTCTTGGTTTTCAAAATTTTCCGGGGGAAGATCCCCGAGCCCCCCTTTCAGAAATGTGTTGTAATTTTACAGTCCAACACTGCTCAACGCGAAACTATTTGAAAAAATAGGGTATATAACTCAAGAAATTTGTGATTTGTTGGCTAAGGATTTGCTGTACCCTCTATCAGTCGAATACAGGGGTGGAAAAGACCAGAATTCTGTAAAAATGCTAGAAAATTCAATGTTAATTTGTGATTTGTTTTTTTATTAGAATATCAGTGAAACAACCTTTATTGCGCCTAAAATAACCTTTATAAAATAACATTAATTATACCCCCCGCAAACTTTGTTTGTGGTGGGTTTGTGGTGGGTATACTGTTTTCACGTTGTCCGTGCGTGTGTGCGTGCGTGCGTGTGTGTGTGCGTCCGTGTGTGCGTCTGTCCGTCCGTCCGTAACGTTTTGTTTTTTTAATATCTTGAAGAGTCATTGCTGGATTTTCATCAAACCTTGCAAACATGTTCATATATGCAAGACAAATACTTTAGACAAAAAAGTAAGGGCTAGGGGCCAATTCTATTAGAGTTATTTCCCTTTGTAGTTCTAAATGGCTTTTAATATAGGGTTTTATGCTTATGCTATTATAGGCCATACACGGGCCGATCAACTCCTACCACAGCTTTTGATGGAACACTTTGATACTTTGCCTATACAATGTAGACACATTGAACATATGCATGAAGGAGTTTACTTCAGAAAAAAATATTTTTTGACAAAATGACAGCTGTGAGAAGTTAAGACAATTTTTCCCTAATAAGGCTTTTGTATATGCATAGTGCCTTCATGGGCCGATCAACTCCTACCACAGCTTTTGATGGAGCAATTTGATACTTTGCCTATACAATGTAGACACATTGAACATATGCATGAAGGAGTTTGGCTCAGAAAAAATAATTTTTGACAATATGACAGCTGTGAGAACTTAGACAATTTTTCCCAAATAAGGCTTTTGTGTATGCATAGATGGTGCCGTCATGGGCCAATCAAATCCAACCACAGCTTTTAATGTAGCAATTTGATACTTTTCCTATACAATATAGACACATTGAACATATGCATGAAGGAGTCTGGTTGAAAAAAAAAAATTTGACAAAATGACAGCTATTAGAACTTAGACAATTATTACCTTATATGACTTTTGTATATGCATGGATAGTGCCTTTATGGGCCGCTCAACTCCTACATAGCTTTTGATGGAGCAATTTGATACTTTGCGGATACAATGTAGACACATTGAACATATGCATGAAGGAGTTTATAATTTTTGTTTGCACAGATTCTGCTGAAATCTTCTTTTCCAAACTTAGGTCTGCTGGTTTGAACTATAACTTGCCAAGTTTTTTCACTGAATCTTACTGTGCGGGGGGTATCTAATAAGCATTGCTTATTGACTTTTTTCATTTCATATAAGAGTCTGCTCTGTTGACTGCAGAAAAAATTTAGTAAGCTTAACAGTCTTGTAGTATGAATGTGTACGGTTACTGTGGTAATCAGGGAGGGAAAAGTAAACCAGATAACCAAATAAATCCTTTTTTGCCTCAAACTTCCTAGATTTTCCTAGTTTTTTTCTTAGTATTTTGTAAATATTTTTCCTTGTTTTCTCCTAGTTTTTTCAAAGATGCTGCTGGAAAGCCTGAAAAATACAGTTGTACATGTTCTGTTGAATGTACGTAAGTTGGCCAAAATAAAAGAAAAGGTCTAGTTTCCGGTTACCCTACCGACCCTTATATTTTGGGGCCTACTCAAACTTTTTAAGCCTTTTGGGATTTAAAGTAATGAAGAAGGCAAATATCAGGAATCAATATGTAACAATCAAATACCACACCTGACCCAGGACACCATATGGGAAAGTGACAAAACACAAGAAGACATCACACAAAAGAGCCAAGAGGCCAGCCCTTTCCCAGTAGGTGACCACAAGGCTGCAAGGAACAGACAAGCCATCATGACAGACATGAAACACAAATAACAAAAAGGATCCACAAAAGAAGTCCGCCTTGGAACGGTCAATTAACCCTCTGCTGGCAGACGATTCTCATGTCATATCATACTTTATTTTTGTCGAAAATTGGGAAAGGTGTCACAAAATTAGTCGTGATTGGCACTTTAAGGGTTAAAAAAATACTGAAGCTACTCAAGCAGCATAGCTCAACCACCCTGGAAGGAGACAAGCAGTTGAAATGCAATTGATTATTATAAGTGCTGTGTACCATCATGTCATTCATTTATATATTTCTTAATTCTTAATTCAGACAAGCAAATGAAACAGACATCATCATGTGGTACCAACACCAGTGACTTTGTACCAAGAGTACTAACACCTAGAATACCTCCGAGGGAACCACCACCACCACAACAACCTAGTCCAGGTAGGATAACAAATCAGAAACTGAGAGGGCTCATTTTTCTACCAAAAATCTCATTAGCCCCATAGAGCGCCACCTATAATTTGCAGCAGACGATAATTTCAAATTTTGCTGCTTTTTCAAAAATAACAAATAAGGCATGATATTTTATGAGAATCGTCTGCTGGCAGACAATTCTCATGAAATATCATCCCTTGGCCAGTATTTCTTTCAGAAATTAGGAAAGATGTCACAAAATTTGTCGTCTTCTGCAGTTGTGATTATTGGCGCTTTAATAGTTAAAATTGGCAAAATGGGAGAAAAATCTCAAAGTAGAATGCAATTTAGTTAAAGATTCTGCTAAAATTTCTCCCGGAAAATTCATATCTTATTAGTTTTGATAGTTTGTGGTATTAACAGGACTTTAGTTAAGAGTGCATAACAGAAAAAGATTTTTCTTGTTTCTCAACCAAAACATATGTTGTGGGTGCTCAAAAGAACCGTTTCAATGAGACAGTTCTTTTGAGCACCCAAAACATATGCTAAAAATTATGGGTAAGAAAATATTTACAACTTTACGCTGAATTTTTTTTGTTTATCTAAACCTGTCTATTAACATGTCTGATCGCTTGTCAGTATGAAGAAAGCCTATTTCTCCACTGCCAATAATTTAAGAGCTTCATGCTGACATATATCTGCCTAAGTTAAGGTCAGCCTGGAATGTGTAATCAGATTATATATTTAAATAAAAGGATTATTTTTTTCAAATTGGTGAATAACTGATTATTTAATGCTACCCAGGCAATGAAAATAGCCATTCTTATTAAAAACCATCAGATTTAGTAAATTTATGTTAAATGATAGAGAATGTCAATAAGTCACTCAAAGAAATAAAGGATGAAAAAAAAATCATGCATTTACAGTATTTGACATAAAAGGCACATTTTGTGCAGTATATCAGTAACATGTCTGACTGCAGATGGAGGGTCACGAGTTCATTCCAGGCCCTGTTCCATACTTTTGTGGAGATTGAGTGAAAATATTTCTATGTCATTCTCTTCTCTTCTGCTGATTCAAGAAGGGTTGTTGTCAGTTACAAGCAAAAGTATGTGAATGAAGTACTAGTTAACTGCTTAGTCAAGCTTGCCCAATAAAAACGTGTGGTTAGGTGAACTGACAGTCCCAACATGACCATAGCTGTTGACTGGGATGTAAAGAATCAGACCAAAAAAATGGCCTGCCACCAGATAAAAGTGTGTATTTGAATGTTTTTATTATTTCTCAACCATAACATATGTTGTGGGTACTCAGAATAACCTTCACAATGTGAAGGTTCTTTTGAGCACCCAAAACACAGGCCAGACCTCCAGATAAGAGTGCGTAAGCCGTAACTGAAAATTATTTTCTTGTTCCTCAACCAAAACATATGTTGTGGGTACTCAAAAGAACCGTCTTGATGAGATGGTTCTTTTGAGCACCTAAAACACATATTTAAACTGACGGATAAGAAAATAATCGCAATTTTACGTTGACAAAAAATTGCTTAACTGGCCCAATGCTCATGATAGGCTTTCTCAGAACCTTGCTGATATGAGCTGTGGCATGGGATTTCCAACAATGTGGTATGTGCGACCAGCAAAGCCTCAGACCAGCCTGCGCATAAGCGCAGTCTGATCAGAGCCTTTGCTAGTTGCTTGAGTATACTATGAGTCTTAAGCTACTGACTGAACATCATTTGGACAGTGTTTTTTTTAAGATTTAACTGTCAAAGTAGCCTGTACTTAAGCTTTTATTGAAGGAGTTTCATTGATGAAAATAAGTGAAATAACTACATTCTGCACAAAAGTAGCCGGCTCCTAAGCCCTAAGTAGCAGGTGTAATCGCTGGCTACTGGTGCTTGTTGAAAACACTGTTTGGAATTTCTAAGCTTAAAAGAAGGCTGCACATGCTCGTCTGAGTCTACACATGTCAAAATGCCACATTGTTGGAAATCACATGTCACGGCTCATATATTTATTGCAGTATTGAAACCAGAAGATAAGGAGCCTACAGTGTTTATTGACTTGAGGAACTTTGATCAGATTCGCCATGAACAACAACAGAGTATCGAAAAAGTGCAGAAGGTCCTTGGAATTAATCCAAATGAAAGGTTGGTCTTTGTATTTCATTTTAATCTTGTTATTTTATCCCTTTTTAGATCTGTGCAGCTTTTTATAATTTTGATATAATGAAGTCAGGATGGTCTTTTATATATCTCTTTATGACCTTAGCTGCTGGTGGAACATTAAACACAAACACAATTTTTCTAAGCTAAGAACTTTTTAAGCTGCCCTCATTGTCTAGTCCAAGCTTATACCAGTTCAGTTCCTCATTAATGCGAAATCAGAACTTTCTTAGAGTCAGTGTTGTGCCTAGAGCGCGGCATTCCCACAGAGTTGGGGTAATTAAAATTGTAATTGTAATTAATTGTAATTTAATTACATTTTCGGAAGTAATTGCATGTAATTGTAATTAAGCCATTCCTTTAATTACTGTAATTGAATGTAATTAATTACATGGTCAATATGGGAGTAATTAACAATTACTTTCAATTACTTTTTAATTACATGTTTTTTCAGATCAGATATGAACTTCAGTTACTAAAGATTATCATAGATACTTAAAATACTGCTGAATGAATTGTTCTTGGCCTTTGTAAATGCATATATCATTTGCTGTATTAGTTGAATGCATCATGAAACAAATCAGAATTGGGACTAGTAATGCTAGTATCTATAGACTTAAAAAAAATAGATTATTTTAGGATGCCGACATAGGGAGCATTATACCTCATACATAAAAATAAACAACATTGACTTCCAGATCATTTATTGAGTGACTAGAATCACCTCATAGCAAAAACACTATATATATATATGTATCACCATAAAATTGGCTAGAATATGGCCGCTGTGTGGGATTCCTGTTATATTGGACGTAATGGTGATCTACCTTTTCCCAAAGGAAAATTGAATTAGATACTCACACAAGCTATTTAATAATTTAGATGTTTTATGCATGAAAGCCTTATCTGCCTTAAATCTCCTGATATTAATACTTTACATTATCTTTTTACGACAACAAGTAACCATACACGAACTGTACCTTGAACAGATATTTATACCATCACGTATATCACACTTTAAAATTAGATGCCAGGAGAATGTATAAATTACTGAACAAGCACCAATATTATATGTGTTATAAACGACACCACAACGACCCAAATATTATATACAGGCCAAAATTGGGTACACGAGGATACCGGTACAAGAATAATATATACGCCAAAAAATTCTAATTTTACATGCCATTGCAATTTTCTCCTGTACCTGTAACGGGCATCACTCTCCCCTTATAATCCCAATTCGGGAGCTAGTGTGTGATCCAATTATTTCAAAATCGTGTTACAGTAGTGTTATTTTGTTGATCTGGGAAAGACTCTCGTGGTTACACCTTAATTGCTGTAAGCAGATCTATCAGATAAGGTCCAGTGAAAGAGTCCGTCCCATCTCGGAACTTACATTTTATTTGAAATTTTAAAAGATCACCAATACGTCCAATGTTTTGCCGCCTGAATCCCGCCGTATCCCATGCAGCGACAAAGCCTTAGAATTATGTTGCCTCTATATGGAATTGTAATTCAGTCCAGCAATTTTGCTCATAAATAAATGTTCCATCTGCGAGGCTGAACTTCGGATTCATATTTGTATAAATTAAAAAATGCAAATTATTGCTTGTTGTTACTCTTACTGCTGTCCCCAATTTACTTGAGAATATGTCAAAGCATAACCAGCTTTCTACTCAATATATTGAGAAATTGATGAAATAACATTATTAATACACACACAAACCAATGTTGAATGGGTTTTATGCCTTGACACATTCTGAAGCAAATAAAAAAGCCTGAATCAAAAACAAGTCTTTCCACATTGTCCAGGTATTGGTCTGTAACTCAGTTTCTTTGTGTTCACACTTGTAGAAGCTGTGGAAATTTACCATCACCAAGTATATCAGCAGATAAAACACCTGAAACAAAAAATCTAGCCCAGAATCTCAGCTCACAGTTCTATGGACCTTCAAAGCAGTCAGAGAGGCCCGTGTGTAACCCATACAAAACAAAACTTTTAATTTGCACCCCATTCAGCGGCTTATTCTTTAGCATCATAGTAGTTCTTTCCACTATTGCTAAAGAATGATTTTATCCCCTCTTGAAGGGCTAATAAAAATATACTGTTGCCAACCGCTGTGAGGTGTGTCCCATCATTTTTATAGAAACTGGGTACATCAACATCTAATTCATGTGAAATAGAACGGCCCAAGTCATATTGATGGACAACTTGGCGACCATGGCGGTTTATCCTCCTCCTTTTTTTGTCAATATTGAAAATATTTCTGGCTGTAGGTCTCAAACCAAGCCACTTACTACGAGGTAGAATGTCCGACCATACCAAGTATGATGATGGAAAGACTGAATGGATATACTTTATGTCTTTGGTTATCTTTTTCATCATTTTTGCTTGACTTATGTTTACTAAATCATTCCCCCCGACATGGATGACCAACATTACCGGCGGAGGACGATTGAGCATCTCCCACTGAACTTTTGGGCGCAGGTCGTACCAATGCATTCCTCTGCTTCCAAACCAGAGGACTTGTCTTCCTTCTAATTGCAAATCACCCTGGTTTTTGGCAAATGCTGCTTCCTCCGCATGGGTAATGATGGACGATCCAATAATCCAAATGTCATTGTCTGGAATTAAAAAAGCCATTTAATAAAAAATTCCCTTACATGCGGATATACTGCTCAACAGTGTTGGTACTCCATCTGCCTAATTTCTGTATGTTTAAAGTTAAGACTCCTTTTGATGCTAAATCAGTAGCTCGCCCGATGCGAAAAGAATGAGAGGTATAGATACTTGTGGGCAACCTCAAGAAATGTAATGTTTTGGCCAGAACGCTACAAAATTGACCTCGTGTTAAAGGAGCACCATCCCTATGGACTAAAAAATAAGGTGCATTATGAGGTCTATATTTGAGATAACTCTGCACAGCCGTCACACAACAAAACAAAGGATTGTCCGTAGCAGGAATACGCAATGTACAAGGTAAACCACGCTGGTTTGTTTTTGAGATTCTTATTGTAATCAAGACTGCGGAGTCACCCTCCACGAGCTGGATATCATTACACATAAGTGGTCTATTTGACATTAAATGGCTGGTAAAAACTAACTCGCTAATACGAAGAAGTCCAAAATATGCCAGTAGATATGCGGCTTTAAAAAGATAATATTCATATTCATTGTAACAGACCTGATTTAAAGTAATGCAAATTTTTTGTAGAATACCCTCTGTAATGGGTGCACGTACATCACACCTTTTACGTGTTCTCTTAAACCCTTCAAGAAGTTTTTTAACCACAAAATTTGATGTTGAATCTTGTAAACTACTAATTTTATGATAAAAACTAATTCCAGACATGTATGAGGATACAGTAGCAGGAGAATAACCCTGCTCAAAACAATAGGCAATAAACAAAGTTAAATGTGGCACAGGTACTGGCCAAACTACTGAAAAATTGTATTTCTGACGAAAAGACCCAAATGCTGATAAAGCATTATTGTAAACCGCATGGGTATTTGGAGTCACACTGGCAGCTAACAGCTGATTGGACCTTAATTGAAGATGTTCAACAGATGGCTGGGAACTGGTGTAGGAGCCTTGTCTGCCTCTGGAGCGAGTTGGAAGAACCTCTGAAAATTAAAGCGACTTAAAGCATCTGCTATTTGGTTGCAGCAACCATTCACATGTCGTTTTATTATGCCGAATTAAACTAGTTAAAGGCCATAATAAACAGCAAATTGTGACACAAACAGTGCAAGTCGGCACCAAAATAAACAAGATTATTGCGTATGTCAATAATCCATAATATAGCAATTTTACCGTAGACACAGACTGTATGTTACTTCTTCTATTCCTTTTTTAAGCAAATTATTTATTCTTTGTTTATCTGCTTATAAAAGATATGGCTTTGTGACAACCAACCTTTAATAGTTAAGTTACCAACACAATACAAAAACAAAGTAGGTGTGAAAATCTCAACAATAGTTTTTATTCAGACAAAAGTGTTGGTTAGTGAATTGACTCCTTTCAGGCATTTTGTTAAGTTTTCACACCTGGGATCAACACACTCATATGCTTAGGTGCATGACCCTATCTATCCACTATACTATTTAAAGCCCTTAAACTGCTCATTTGCCATTTTCAAAAAAATAATAATAATAAAAATAATAATAATAATAATAAAAATGATAATAATAATAAAATTAATTATCATAAAATGTGGTTCAGAAAATTAAATTGGACTTTACTCATTCAGTGAACCTGGGGCCCATCATTGTTAATAAAAAGCAAAAAATAAAAATAAAATAGATGTTCCAGTGGTGACCGAACTAGCGACCTCTTGCTTGTCAAGCCAGCATTTCAACAGGCTAGTAATATTTTAGTTTGTCACTATCCGATATTCCTTTTTGTACTTTTTTGCCAACTTTAGGAACACATGGGGCCACACAGATTTTTTATCACACTTTTTGAAGATTGTTATTCTCTGGCATTTTAGCTAGTTTTGCAAAATAATTTCCATGGTTTATCTTCCACAGTTGTAAGACTTTTCTCAAGCCAATATGAATTCCTTAACTTGGTTCTGCTGTTAACAGCTTGTTTGAGAACTTTGGCAATTTATCCCCCCTCCCCCCACCCCAACACAAAAATAATAGTAGTTTCTGTATTTTCTCTTGAGTGATCATGTCATCAATCACAAAAAATACAACAACTGATTTTGTACATTTCGTTTCGTTTAAGTTGCATCACTTGACAATAATTTGATACAAGAGGAAAATATAAAATCAACCTAGACATATAGAATTTAGAACATCAAGGTTACTCAGACTTTTTAGGAGATTTTAACTCATTTCAAATATCTTTGAAATTAAAATCTGATGAAGCGTTCTAAGTGGCAGTGAAATGTAATTGTAAAGTAATTAATTACATTTGGCAAAGTAATTGTATGTAATTAATTACTTTGCTCAAAAGCCATGTAATTGTAATTGTAATTTAATTGAACAATTTCCAATGTAATTGTATGTAATTAATTACTTTTTCAAAGTAATTGACCCCAAGTCTGCATTCCCACAAATTTACCATCAGTGTCGCTTAAAAACGCACCCAGTGTGGGCCTTTGGGTGTGCCGTTGAAAATCTGCTGACTTTTTTGCTGTTTATAATCGTTTAACAGGTAAAAATCAGATAGATTTGGTGTGTCCCCCAGGCAAATGTCCTCCTGAAATTCAGGAAGGGGAACACTTGTATCCCCCAGAAATCTTGACCTAGGCACAACACTGAAGAGTTGTTTAATATATATACCCCTTCAAGTAAATTTCAATGCTTTTTTAACCCAAAACATGTGTAGGTTCAGATAAGGAAACTGTCTAGTGTAAAATTGTAATTATTTTCTAACCCATCAGTATAAACATGTTTTGAGTGCTCTAAAGAACTGTCTCATTGAGACAGTTCTTTTGAGTACCAACAACATATATTTTGGTTTAGAAATAAGAAAAATGATAAAAAAAAATTCAATTACATACAGGACTTTAGTTAAGAGTGCGTAACGAAATTTAATTTTCTTACTTCTCAACCAAAACATATGTTGTAGGTACTCAAAAGAACGGTCTCAATGAGACGGTTCTTTAGAGCACCCAAACATATGTTAAAATTGATGGGTAAGAAAATATTTACAATTTTACGCTGAAAATTTTTGCATATCTAAACCTGTGATTACATACTTGTCTAGGGGCCTGACATGGCTGACCAAATCTTGACATTCTTCCATCCCAGGCTATCTGTTTGTGATTCTCGGGCAGTATTCTGATAGTTCGAGTGATTCTGAAGCAGGGCATTTTCTGCCTTTCTCTAGGGGCCGAATTTTGTCCACATTCCCAATCGAAAATAGCCAACTTTTTTCCCTAACACCATGTCTGTTTTTCCCAATTAAGAAAAGTAAAAAAAAATAAAAAAAGTTTTTTTTCTTTTTTTTTTAATTTTTAGAGACCACTACTTCTTATGAGAAACAATGACCCATATCAGAGTGATACTTAAACACCTGTGCTTAAGTGTTATGGTTGGCATTATACAATCTAAAATAACTTGATTTTGGGGATATATTTTGCTATCCCTCAATGTCATTTAATTTCTCCCAATTTTGCTGTTAAGTCAATCATTTTTTTCCCAATTTTGACCAAGGGCCTTATCCCAAAGTTGCTGGAAAAAGCCCTGTGAAGATGAACAGTGTTTGTGATATTTTCAGGCAGTATTCTGATAGTTCGAGTGATTCTGAAGATGATCTCTGTTTGCGATATTTTCAGGCAGTATTCTGATAGTTCAAGTGATTCTGAAGATGATCTCTGTTTGCGATATTTTCAGGCAGTATTCTGATAGTTCAAGTGATTCTGAAGATGATCTCTGTTTGCGATATTTTCAGGCAGTATTCTGATAGTTCGAGTGATTCTGAAGATGATCTCTGTTTGCGATATTTTCAGGCAGTATTCTGATAGTTCGAGTGATTCTGAAGATGATCTCTGTTTGTGATATTTTCAGGCAGTATTCTGATAGTTCGAGTGATTCTGAAGATGATCTCTGTTTGTGATATTTTCAGGCAGTATTCTGATAGTTCGAGTGATTCTGAAGATGATCTCTGTTTGCGATTTTTTCAGGCAGTATTCTGATAGTTCGAGTGATTCTGAAGATGATCTCTGTTTGCGATATTTTCAGGCAGTATTCTGATAGTTCGAGTGATTCTGAAGATGATCTCTGTTTGCGATATTTTCAGGCAGTATTCTGATAGTTCGAGTGATTCTGAAGATGATCTCTGTTTTAGATATTTTCAGGCAGTATTCTGATAGTTCGAGTGATTCTGAAGATGATCTCTGTTTGCGATATTTTCAGGCAGTATTCTGATAGTTCAAGTGATTCTGAAGATGATCTCTGTTTGCGATATTTTCAGGCAGTATTCTGATAGTTCGAGTGATTCTGAAGATGATCTCTGTTTGCGATATTTTCAGGCAGTATTCTGATAGTTCGAGTGATTCTGAAGATGATCTCTGTTTGCGATATTTTCAGGCAGTATTCTGATAGTTCGATTGATTCTGAAGATGATATCTGTTTGTGATATTTTCAGGCAGTATTCTGATAGTTCGAGTGATTCTGAAGATGATCTCTGTTTGCGATTTTTTCAGGCAGTATTCTGATAGTTCGAGTGATTCTGAAGATGATCTCTGTTTGCGATATTTTCAGGCAGTATTCTGATAGTTCGATTGATTCTGAAGATGATATCTGTTTGTGATATTTTCAGGCAGTATTCTGATAGTTCAAGTGATTCTGAAGATGATCTCTGTTATATTTTCAGGCAGTATTCTGATAGTTCGAGTGATTCTGAAGATGATCTCTGTTATATTTTCAGGCAGTATTCTGATAGTTCGAGTGATTCTGAAGATGATCTCTGTTATATTTTCAGGCAGTATTCTGATAGTTCGAGTGATTCTGAAGATGATCTCTGTTATATTTTCAGGCAGTATTCTGATAGTTCGAGTGATTCTGAAGATGATCTCTGTTATATTTTCAGGCAGTATTCTGATAGTTCAAGTGATTCTGAAGATGATCTCTGTTTGCGATTTTTTCAGGCAGTATTCTGATAGTTCGAGTGATTCTGAAGATGATCTCTGTTATATTTTCAGGCAGTATTCTGATAGTTCGAGTGATTCTGAAGATGATCTCTGTTATATTTTCAGGCAGTATTCTGATAGTTCAAGTGATTCTGAAGATGATCTCTGTTGTATTTTCAGGCAGTATTCTGATAGTTCGAGTGATTCTGAAGATGATCTCTGTTATATTTTCAGGCAGTATTCTGATAGTTCAAGTGATTCTGAAGATGATCTCTGTTATATTTTCAGGCAGTATTCTGATAGTTCGAGTGATTCTGAAGATGATCTCTGTTATATTTTCAGGCAGTATTCTGATAGTTCGAGTGATTCTGAAGATGATCTGGACACCTGGAGGCAGCAGAGACAGAAGTTTAAACAAACAGTTGCTACAAGGGGTATCTCTGCTAAACCACTACCCAACAAACCCATACCTGTCAGGTACTAGCTTGATTTTGTGGCATTGCTTTCTGCACGCTTGATCATAACATAACATTAGGTTTGTAGTCTTAATCAGAAGTGTAGAAATAACAGAATACCAAAAAAATGGGCCACCGTGTGAAATTTTGGTACTTATGTCATAGGCAAATAATGAAGGTTTACAAGAGCCTTTGCAAATGCAAAATATTGTCAGAGCCTTCCCTGCTGGCATACACAAAATATAATGGGACCCATAGCGCAGTTGGTTGCCAGTCCGTCTGCAGATCGAGGGATTGCAAGTCTGATCCAGGCCCTGTCCCATACTTTTGTGGAGATTGATCATGAAATAATTTCTAAGGTCATTCTCCTCTTTCTGCTGATTCAAGAAGGGTTGTTGTCAGTATGTGCACAAAATATGTGTTACCAAGCTTAGTCAAGCTTTCCCAGAAAAAAAGTGTGGTTAGGTAAACTGACTGTCTCAACATGACCATAGCTGTTTGGCTGGGATGTGAAACCTCAAACAAAACAAACAAATACACAAAAAATTGAAGTAGATGAAAGTTCAAACCTAAAATTATGCATCTAGCCTTTTTATATATTTTGGCATGTTTATTTAAACTTAATGCTTATGCAATAAGTACCATTTTTTGTGGGCCGGCCAAATTTGGCCTAGTTATGAATAGTTTGCAGAAGAAAGCAAACAAGCAGTTTCATCTGTGACTTTTTTGCTGCTCATTGTTCATAATGTCAGAGTAACAATGACTTGGCACTCAAAGAAGTGCTAAATGCAGCTATACTTAGGTCTGGAAAATCTATGTTGTCTGTAAAATTGTCATTATTATCTTAACCATCAGGTTAAACATGTATTTAATGGGTGTTCAAAAGATCTGTCTCATTGAGATGCATTTTGAGTAATTACAGCATAGGTTTTGGTTGAGAAATCATTTTTTTTTTATTTACCCTGCTTATCTGGAGGCCTGTGATATGGGTCCTGGCGTGAAAAAACTTGACCTTGCTGCATGCTAACCACAACAGCCTGCGCCTCTGTGCAGTTTGATCAGCCCTTTGTTTCAATCTTTTAACTAGTCTCTGTAGCTGAGCAGGCTGGTCTCAACTATCCCAAAGACAGATATTTTACGTCATTGCCATTATAAATATAGCAAGAAGTGAGCAAAGCTCACATACCCCCAGCGGTAGCCATCAGAGGTTGTAACACTTTCAGAGAAAAGACAAAATTGTCAAAGATTTCATAATCCTAAATCAAGTAGTTTCTGAGAAAACTTTGATGAAAAATGTCCATATGTGTTATATAAGAGGTTTCATTTACACAATACACTTAGCATACCTGATGGTGTACACTAAATTTGAAAACACTGGCTCCAATAGGAGCCGAGAGATCTGCGACAGAAATTTCCATTGGAGAGAAAGAAAAATGAACAAATAAAGGGACTGATAAGCAATATGTGGCTGTTCTTTTCTTACACAATACAACTCATCACTATCAAGCTTTGTACCAAATTTCAGAGTCCTAACTCATGTGGTTGCTGAGAAATATGTGACAGAAAAAAATGTCCATATGTATTATATAAGAGAGAAAGAAGGAAAAAATGAAAATTTGAAAAAAGAAGGCAAAATGAGGAATAGCATCTTAATTTCCATTTACACAGTACACTTTGCCTTCCTGAAGATGTACACAAAATTTGAAAAGACCGGCTCCAATAGGAGCTGAGAAATCTGTGACAGAAATTTCCATTGGAGAGAAAGAAAAATGAACAAATAAAGGGACTGATAAGCAATATAAGGCTGTTCTTTTGTTACACAATACAACTCATCACTATCAAGCTTTGTACCAAATTTCAGAATCCTAACCCAAGTAGTTGCTGAGAAATCTTTGACGGAAAAAAAAGTTTACAGACAGACAGACAGACAAACAGACAAACAGACAAACATAATTACAGAAAAGGCAAAAACTATATACCCCTATATACTTCGTACCGGGGGTATAATTACTATTGTTTGTGGTGGGTATACTGTTTTCACGTTGTCCGTCCGTGCGTCAGTCAGTCCGTCCGTAACGTTTTGTTTCCTTAATATCTTGAAGAGTGATTGCTGGATTTTCATCAAACCTTGCAAACATGTTCATATATGCAAGACAAATACTTTAGATAAAAAAGTAAGGGCTAGGGGCCAATTCTATTAGAGTCATTTCCCTTTGTAGTTCTAAATGGCTTTTAATATAGGGTTTTATGCTTATGCTATTATAGGCCATACACGGGCCGATCAACTCCTACCACAGCTTTTGATGGAATAATTTGATACTTTTCCTATACAATGTAGACACATTGAACATATGCATGAAGGAGTTTGGTTCAGAAAAATAATTTTTGACAAAATGACAGCAGTGAGAACTTAGACAATTTTTCCCTTATAAGGCTTTTGTATATACATAGATGGTGCCTTCATGGGCCGATCAACCCCTACCACAGCTTTTGATGGAGCAATTTGATACTTTTCCTATACAGTGTAGACACATTGAACATATGCATGAAGGAGTTTGGTTCAGAAAAAATATTTTTTGACAAAATGACAGCAGTGAGAACTTAGACAATTTTTCCCTAATAAGGCTTTTGTATATGCATAGATGGTGCCTTCATGGGCCGATCAACTCCTACTACAGCTTTTGATGGAACAATTTGATACTTTGCCTATACAATGTAGACACATTGAATATATGCATGAAGGAGTTTATAATTTTTGTTTGCACAGATTCTAGTGAAATCTTTTCAAAACTAAGGTCTGCTTGTTTGAACTATAACTTGCCAAGTTTTTACACTGACACTTACTGTGCGGGGGGTATCTAATAAGCATTGCTTATTGACTTTTTTCATTATGCTTTAATTTGAAAACAGCAGTCATAAGAAGCCACAGAGAGTTATCCCGATGTTGGAGAGACAAACTCCCCAGCAGAGAGAACCAGCTGGGGAGCAGCAGCAAGTACCAACTGCAACAGTTGACAGAGAGGCCCAGCAGAGGGCGCTAGCTGAGGAGAGGGAGAGGAAGAGACGAGAAGAAATAGTCAGGTAGGAACATTCACTGATCTTATGTACATGGGTGAAAGTTTTCAGGATTATTCCTGAATTTAGGATTTTGAGGCTGACTTTCCGTAGAAAGTCAGGCTCAAAATGCTGAATTCAACAGATTATAATAGCTTCTCAGATTTATTTCTGTATGTGTTAAGACAACTGACCATTTGAATCTGAAATTGCTATTATTTTGTAGGCATACTGTCTGTCAGGATTATTCCTGAATTCAGGATTTTGAGGCTGACTTTCCATAGAAAGTCAGCCTCAAAATGCTGCATTCAACAGATTATAATAGCTTCTCAGATTTATTTCTGTATGTGTTAAGACAACTGACCATTTAAATCTGAAATTGCTATTATTTTGTAGGCATACTGTGTGTTTTAAAGTTTGAATTTAGAAAGTTCAGGATTTTGGAAATTTTGAACTTTCACCCATGTATGTATAACATTGGTAACCTTAGACCATAAGTCTAGATAAACAAAATTTTTTGTGTAAAATTGTGAATATTTTCGTACCAATAAGTTTAAATATATGTTTTTGGTGCTCAAAAGAACTGTCTTATAGAGACGGTTCTTTTGAGTACCCATAAATTATGTTTTGGTTAAGAAATAAGAAAATTAATTTTCAATTACATATTCTTATCAAGGGTCCTATTAATAGACACAATAACATCACTGCCAAACCATTCAAAAAAGTTCTGCATTTATATATAAAACTATTGTATTCTAATATGCTACAATGGATCCATTTGAATCCAGATAAGAGATTTCTTACCACAGAATTTACAGTCTTGAAATATAAAATCTGGAAAATGTATGAAATGAACTGAAGTTTTTTAAAACTTTTTATTTCTTTCATTTTACTATTGGTCATGGCTTTATGAAATAGTTATTATTTTGTTTTTAGAAGTTACTAAAGCTCATCAATCTTATAAATTTCTACTAAAGGCATGTAATGAATCAGACAAGACGGTGCTCAGATTCTAAAGTGTTAAGTGCTACTAAAAGACTGAAGTCCACAAGTTTATAATTTGTAATGGTCTGCTTTTGAGACCTGACTGGTCAGTTTTAGGTTTTGAATTCTGCAGGAAAAAAAGGCCCAAGGTTATAAAACTTTTTACATGCTCAACTCAGCTGAGCGTAAATTTCAACTACTCATAGAAAGTAGGGAGAGCAGTGGCTCAGTGGTAGAGCGCTTGGCTTGAGACTGAAGGGCTGCGGGTTCGAGCCTCACCGGCATCACTGCATTGTATCCTCAAGCAAGACACATTTATCCTTGCTTAGAATTGGTTCAACCCAGGAAGACCCGTCCCGACATAACTGAAATATTGTTGACAGGGATGTATAGAATCAAATCAAACAAAATTCATAGAAAGTAAAATACATGTACTGAAAAATAATGAATCTTCTTGCCTAAAACACTCAGATGGTGTATTTATCCTGCTTATAAATGTTAAATACATTTTAACATTTATGAGCAGAATAAATATCATGCTCAGTTGAGATGAGCATGAAAAAAGTTTTTCATTTTTCAGGAAATTGAGAGAACAGAGAGAAAGCGAGCATCAAGCAAAGCTCCGTCTTCAGACAAGATTGGAAGCTCTACGTCCCAGTGCCTCTATCAGCGGAAGACAGGATAGAGCTGAAACAACACCCGTCATCTTTGATCTGGTAATTCTCTGTTTGTTTATGTTGAAGCTTTACGAGCATTAGACTGGGTGGATGTAAAGCATCAAAATAAACAAACATCCTAGTCAACAATTTTTCAGTCGTGTTGATATGATTTCCCGTCTTCCTAGATTGAACCAGTACTAAGCAGCGGATTAAGAGTCTTGCTCAAGGACACAACACAGTGACTCCGGTTAGTCACAAACTAGCAAAACTTTGATCTAATGCTCTACCAACTGAGCCACTGCACTCAACAGGTAAGTCTCTGATTAGCATTGTGTTTGTCAGGGTTTGCAGAGGCTTGAATATAGAGGTTATAATTCCAGATTATGCATAAAAGTTTGATTATTTTCTTATTCATTAATTTCAACATATGGTTTGGATGCTCAAAAGAACCGTCTCATTAAGACAATGCTTTTGAGTACCCTCAACATATGGTTTGGTTGAAAAATATAAAAGAATATTAAATACAGGTCCTTGAAAATTTGTATTTGATTTCCCCATATTCAAAGAAAAACAGTGAATCTCAAGAACTTTCAGTTTCATGTGTGGGTAGTAAGGCCCCCAGCCTATGGCATATAGAGTGTGCACAGTACACTCAGTATAATGCACCAACAAAGGCTTTGAAAAAGGAGTTCTGGCTGTTGCCCGCCATTATCTTTGCCTGGCGAAGAATGTTTTTATTGAATTTGCTTCTGATATGGGCCTTGACGCAAGTAAACCTGTCTTCGGGGGTATGCAAACAACAAAGGCGCAGACCAGCCTGCGCATCCGCGCAGTCTGATCAGCGCCTTTGTTTTTCGCTTATTGGAAAGTATCATATCTAGACTTGCTACAAGCAAAATTTCAATTTTCTAGCTAGTCTCTGTAGCTGAGGAGACCGGTTTGAAACTCACTTTGTCGGAAACCCTGAAGACAGGTTTTGTTGCGTTGAGGCCTATATAAAATCTGACAACCATGTTGCCTAAAGTTTTCTTTGTTTATTCCAGGAATCCTCGTATGAGCCAAGTCCAAGAAGTCTACCTGTGATTATATCCCAGGACTAGGAATGTCTACTCCTGAGCATACACCTCTCCTCTAATGGTGAACTCGTCCTACACAGACGGAACAGTAATAAAAGTATTCTTTGTTTATTCCAGGAATCCTCGTACGAGCCAAGTCCACGCAGTTTACCTGTGATTATGTCACAGGACCAGGAATGTTTACTCCTGAGCATACACCTCTCCTCTAATGGTGAACTCGTCCTACACAGAGGGAACAGTAATAAAAGTGTGGATACTGGTATGTTGTTGTCCCTTCAAAAAGGCTGGCACAATTAATCAAAATAGCGTTTTATTGTTCGTTAAACGATTATCAATTTGAAAATTAAAAAATAGATTACTTAAAACTTGTTGATACTGGTATGTTGTCACAGGTTTAGATAAACATTTTTTTCAGCATAAAGTTGTAAATATTTTCTTAACCATCAGTTTTATCATATGTTTTGGGTGCTCAAAAGAACCGTCTCATTGAGACGGTTCTTTTGAGTACCCAAAACATATGTTTTGGTTGAGAAATAAGAAAATTAGCTTTTCGTTACGGGAGCGCAGTGGCTCAGTGGTAGAGTGCTTGACTCGAGACCGAAGGGCCGCGGGTTCGAGCCTCACCGGTGTCACTGCGTTGTGGTCCTTGAGCAAGACACATTTATCCTAGCTTAGTACTGGTTCAACCCAGGAAGACCCGTTCCTGTATAACTGAAAGATTGTTGATGGGACGTAAAGAATCAAATCAAACAAACAAGCAAAGTTTTTCGTTACGCGCTCTTAACTAAATTCCTGGTTGTTGTTCCTTCAATAGGGCTGGCATGGATAATAGAAATATTGGTTAATTGTTCAATAAACGATAATCAATTTGAAATTAAAAAAATGATTACTTAAAACAAATGTTCTATTCATTTAAAATGAAAGTGCTTGTCTCACTCATGATGTTTAATTTTGACCGGAGGTAAACAGTAAGTGAGAATAAATTGCTGTAACGAAGTTATAAAAATGTTGCACTCTAGATACAGGTTATATTTGACAACTGACTGTTAGTAAAATTATACTTGCTCTTCTCTGGTTTTAA
Organism: Loripinus fragilis; assembly: GCA_964019695.1. Taxonomy (NCBI): domain Eukaryota; kingdom Metazoa; phylum Mollusca; class Bivalvia; order Lucinida; family Lucinidae; genus Loripinus; species Loripinus fragilis. The sequence continues at coordinate 13,836,558 of OZ026526.1, read as the reverse complement.
TTGCACAAGATTATAAAATACTCATCAGATTAACAATCTGGTATGCAACTTCTTTTAAGTCAAACTGCTGATAATTGGAAGTGAAAAACTCTGGTATGCTGACTTTCATTTACAGTAAAACCTCGAAAATTGGAATTTCTATTTTTCGAAATACTCACTAATTCGAAATAAAAATGGGACACACTGGATTCATAGAATGGGACCTATTCTTGGTCTATTTTAATAACTGTCTATGATAACATATGTTTTGGGTGTGTAAAAGAAACGTCTCCTAATAGAAGAAGGACAAATGAATATAATAAAAAAAATTTGGTTTGATATATTTTATGTCTTAGACTACCTTCCTATAATTTAAAAGTAATGATAATTCGAATTAAAACCTCTAGTCCTGCAGACTGAATTTACGAGAGTCATCAAATCAACTGTAATTAGATTAGATAATCCACATGAAATTCGAGGTTTTACAGGCTTAGCCTGTTTGTTTTGATAAAGATTTTAGGGGGCACTTTTAGGATTTACATTTAAGACTACAAAATATTCCATCATATTTTGATTGCAGGAGTTGGACTCTCCGCCAGTTACACCACCCTGCTGACCTGGCTGCTCTCACTTGTGCCGCAGAACTTTGCGTACCTGCAGGAGCAGAATAGTGCTGATATTACCTCCCCTTGGATGCTGCCTTTCTATGTGATTGGCTGTCAGCAGATGTTGATGGACGATAAGCTGTACTTAATGGTGGCAGTTACTCCTGTGGAACAGTTTGACGCCAAATCTATACCGGCCAAGGCTAAAGTCAAGAAGTCTAAGGTAATACCCAAGTATAGGTCCATTTATTAAATTCTAAGCAAATTTGTGAGTGTAAAATTACTATTATATTACTATTAATTACTTATACCCATTAGTTTAAACACATATTTTGGGTGCTCCAAAGAACCGTCTCTATGAGACGGTTCTTTTCAGCACCCACAATATATGTTTTGGTTGAGAAATAAGAATAATAATTTACATCTATGCACCAAGCCTGAATATCTATAATGATTGTTTTGCATGGATAAACTGTACTTAATGGTAGCCGTCACACTTTTGGAACAGTTTGACGCCAAATCTATACCAGCCAAGGCTAAAGTCGAAGGTAATATCCAAATAATGATCGATCCATTTAAGCAAAATTTTAAGTGCAAAAATGCTATTATTTTCTTACTTATCAGTTTAAACATATATTTTGGATGTTCAAAAGAACTGTCTCGTCGAGACAGATCTTTTGAGCACCCACAATATATGTTTTAGTTGAGAAATAAGAATAATGATAATAATTTACAACTATGCACCAAGCCTGAATATCTTCATTGACTGTTTTGAATTGATAAAAATTTACATAATGGTGGCTGTCACTCCTGTGGAACAGTTTGACGCCAAATCTATACCAACCAAGGCAAAAGTTAAGAAATCTAAGGTAATATCCATAGGTCTAATTAAGCAAAATTTTGAGTGTAAAATTGCTATTATTTTCTTACCCATCAGTTTAAAGCTGCATAGTGTGTAACTTTTTATCTTCTAATTTTGGAAATAAAGTTGTTATTTTTCAAGAATACAGTAAAAATACTCAAATTCAGGCAAACATTTTACCATTTTCGTAAATCTTAACAAATTATCACTATCAAAACAACAGCATTTATGTTTAAAATCAACTGTCTATAATTATTGGAGGGACGTAAATAATTCCTAACAGGAGAAAAATCACCTGTTTTCATAAGAAAATTCACTATTCCATGCAGTTTTCAGCTGTACTGAACATATTTATTGTGAAAAATTAACTTAATTCTATTGTTACAAATTATTTAAAAAGAAAATACAAATTTTCCAAAAATGTTTATAGTTACAGACCTAGTCTCTTTAAACATATTTTGGGTGCTCAAAAGAACCGTCTCAGATGGTTCTTTTGAGCACCCACAATATATGTTTTGGTTTAGAAACAAGAATAAAAATTCACAACTATGCACCAAGCCTGAATATCATATCTTCAATAACTGATAAACTGTACTTAATGGTTGCTGTTACTCCTGTGGAGCAGTTTGACGCCAAATTCATACCAGCCAAGGCTAAGGTCAAGAAGTCTAAGGTAATACACGTAGGTCCAATTAAGCAAAATTTTGAGTATAAAATTGCTATTTAGCCTATTATTTTCTTACCCATTTGTTTAAACATATATTTTGGGTGCTCAAAAGAACCGTCTCAATGAGATGGTTGTTTTGAGCACCCACAATATATTGTTTGATTTGTTTGATTTGATTCTTTACTTCCCATCAACAATCTTTCAGTTATGTACGTACAGGTCTTCCTGGGCTGAACCAGTACTAAGCTAGGATTAATGTGTCTTGCTCAAGGACATAACGCAGTGACGCCGGTGAGGCTCAAACCTGCAGCCCCTCGGTCTCGAGTCAAGCACTCTACCACTGAGCCACTGCACTCCCCCCACAATATATGTTTTGGTTGATAAATAAGAATAATAGTTTACAACTATCCACCAAGCCTGATTGTCTTCAATGACTGTTTTGCATTGATAAACTGTATAGTACTTTAGGGTGGCTGTCACACCTATGGAACAAACTGAAACAAATCTGTTTCAGCCAAGGCTAGAACCAAGAAATCTAAAGAAACAACTTCATTTAGTCTTTCCTCACTTAGTTCTGGTTCAACCAAGGAAGACAGGATATCATCCCAACAATGTCATATGACTGAAAAATTGTTGACTGGCATGTAAACAATCAGCACAAAAAACCTTTCCCCACTAGTGAGCTGATTAGCTCTACAAACAGTTTTGACCCAGATCAAGTTGTTTGACACTCTGATGGTATTCCTGAAAGGTATTTATTTTTTTTTAAAAAATTCTAAAGTTTACAGAAAAAAAGCTTGCAAATTTACATAACAAGTAGTTGGCTGAATTTTTGTGTGTGATCTCATAGGTCCAGATTAGGAAATTTTTAGCTTATAATTGTAATTATTTTCTTTCCCATCAGTTTAAACATGTGTTTTGGGTGCTCAAGAGAATCGTGTTATTGAGATGGTTCTTTTGAGTATCCACAACATATGTTTTGGTTGAGAAATAAGAATAATAATTTTCCATAAAAATCAGACCAGCCTGCACATACACGCAGACTGATCAGAGCCTTTGCTGGTTGCTTTAAATGTTCTATGACTATTAAACTACTGACGGAACCTCATTTGAGGTTTCTAAGCTTAAAAGGAGGCTGCACAGGCTCGTTTGAATCTACACTTGTCAAAATGCCACATTGTTGGAAATCACATGTCGCGGCTCATTTATTGTATATTTCAGTCTAAAGATGAAATTAAAGGAACATCCGCCTTCCATCAGCACATGGCTAAGTTCTTGTCCACAAATACCCTACACAGTGTCTGTCCTTGGCTACAGGACATGGTGTCTACAGATGTCCGACCACCCAGCTCAGATAACAGCGAGACGAGCTATGCCTACAGACCTCCACTCCCCAATATCACAACAAAACCTCTGTCAACTTTCATAGAGGTCAGTCCGGACAATCAGGCGGCATCAAAAGTGTTCAACACGGCCATAGGATTTTTCTGGCAGACTGTTGATAGCGATGAAAGTCGTCTTGATCAGGATATTAATGATAAAGATGTGACTTACGATGTTCAGAACACTATGTCTCTTGTGTATAAGAAAATATTCCAGGATCCCAGATCAATGATGGGACTGTTTAATCGAGTATTACAGGAAGGACTTGACTTGGCTGGGGCGAGGCTAGTGTACCCGACTCCGGAGTTAATCGGTGTTTCAAAACCTGACAATTCAGAGGCACAATCTGAGGTGGATCTACTTAATAAGATTGGACCTGTGTTGGCTATCTGTTTACGAGGAACATTGGCGAGGTCAATCTGGCTGGATGCTGTTGGGCCGTCAGATCCGGCTCTCGCTCGCAGGACGGATCCCAATTCTCTTTGTGCTCTTTACGGTGGAGACTCAAGGGATGAATGTTTGTTGTTTTGTCCGAGGAATAGCACCCGTGTTCAGCAGGAGTTAGCGAGGTGGTTTGGTGGTAGGGTCCCACCAGGCAATGTGATAGATGTAGGTACACCCTACACAAGAAAAGAAACTTTAAGAACCGGCAGTCCGAAAGGTCGTAAATCAAAGAAAGTATCATTTGCTGATGCTTCGGATAAGGAAAAGCCTTCGGTGCAGTCAGAACATGTGCACAGACCCCTGGCCACATTAACTGCTACTACTAAGAGTGAAATATTTCTTGTGTTGTCACCGTTGGTGCCGCCAAAATGTTTTGGATTAGTTCTGGCAACATGTCAGAGAAGAGGATATTACGTGAGGGGCATAAAAAGGTGCAGGTTATCAACAAAAAGAGCAGCTTCTTTGGGTAAGTGTTATAGCTCTTTAGTTTACAAAGGAGCTGTAGGAAAATTACCATTTAGGCCTAAATTAAAATTGTATTTTTTCCCCCTTACCCGACCGACCCTAAAAAGGGCCTGCTCAAAAAAAATTATTTCAATTTTAGGTCAAGATTTTTTTTTTTAATTTCATTACAAACTTAGAGAATTTAGAATTGTCCAATGTAAACAATGTTATCTTAGCAAATTGTAAATTGTGTATTTAATTTTATTGCCTATAGTAGGACTATACAGTAAACCCTGCCTAAAAGGGCCACTCAAAGATATACACAACAAAGGACGCTAAGACAAATAGGCGCTAAATGCAGGTCGAAAGTATTGCAGAATGCTTCCTAGGAGCATTCTGCAATACTTGACCTGCATTATGCGATAATCGGTCTTGAAAAAACAATTTTTTGTATTTTTTGGAGTGGCCCCTTAAGACAGGTTTTACTGTATACAATTAAGTTTAATGGGTATCCAATTTGAGAAGTTAAAACCGACCTACCCATACCCGTAAAACAGGGCCGGGTAAGGGGAAACAAACATTTTTTTAAGATTAGCCTTAAAGTAGAAACCATTTTCATGGTAATTCCTTTGTAAAACTATCTATATATTGTGCTTCTTTTATTACTTCTTATGCCACCCAAGTGTTTTGGATTAGTTCTGGCAACATATCAGATAAGAAGGTTTTAGATAAGGGACAATGTAAAATGCATGTTTTCAACATACTGGTAAACTTGTTATTTTTTGGTCTTTTTGGGAAGAAGGTCCAGTTTTTTCTGTATTTTTGTATTTTTTGTGAATAGGGACATGATTGGGTATTTTAAAAAACAGTTTATGAAAAACATTAAATGTTACTTATCACATTATTCCAAGGGACAAAAATATTTCAATATTGCACTTGTCCTGCAGGACGAGTGACTCACAGTTTTCACTCATCCTGCAAACACATGCACTTGTCCTTTAAAAGCGTATGCAATACAGAACTTAAGGGAGTAATATGTAATATGACTTCCTTGATAAATTTTCTTCCCAAAGGACGAGTGCTTGAGAAGAATTCAAGAATTACTCGTCCATTGTAGATTTCACTCGTAATTACGAGTGGACTAGTGGAATTTTTGTCCCCTGTATTTAATTATATCACTGTTAATAATTATTGAATTAAAAGAAATGCAGAATTAGCTGCTGCAGTCAAGTGATTCAACAGTAAAAACTCAACAGTAAAAATATCTTTTATTTAGATCAAGAATTTTCCAAAATTATAACCTGTGATGGTTTGAAAATGGATAATCATATTTTCCAGGTATATCAGGCAAGAGTTTACATGCTTTCTGTCCGGGTACCAGTTCTCAGGTGCCCGGATCAGACTCATTCGACCCCACCCTAGTTGAGCATCTAGATCCTCACAAGCAAGTCAAACAAATAGAAGCTACTCATCCATCTACCATCTTCCAACTCGAGAAAGAGAACAGTAGTCATAGCGCAGCTAGTCTGGTCGAGGCGTGTATGGTGCAAATGACAATGCAGGGAATCATGGGTGAGTTTTAAATGTTCTAGGAGGATTTGTAATAGTTATACCATGCCTTGTCCGCCTGTACGTGGAGATAATCCACGAGCTTTAGCGAGTGGATTATCTTATGTACAGGCGGACAAGCCATGGTATAACTATTTTATACCACCAACATCAGTGTAGACAATATTTCGTGCTAAAGTTGGTAAGGGTGGTATGAAGAGTTTTATTCTATGCATGATGGGTAATTTTATCATGATTTTTTTAGTCTGCCGATATTTGTCAAATTAACTATTTCCAAAAAAGATATTTCAGTAATTATACTCAGAGTGTCAAACAGTTTACATCCAGATCAGGTCCATTTTCTAGGACCTGATCTGGGTACAAACTTTTGCAAAGGTTATCAGCACAAATGCAGTCAAAATTTCATGAGAGCTTTGAACAGTCCAACATAAGACGATTGCATCTTTTTTCTCTCTAGATCTATCTATAGGCATTAGCAGCTTTCTAATAGGGGTAGATGGCTTGACTTTGGTCAGAACTTTCATACTTTTTATGCAGCTATCAAATGATCTGGTGAGATGTTGTCTAGCATCATTGCCATTGCTAATCAGATATGTGGTAAGTCTCCTTCTCATGTGCACTACCTTTAGCTCATTGTGATTGGTCAGAATGGTAGATATATGGCGGCTAAGGCCAGAACCTTGGTAGCTGAATTGAGCCTGTGATAAGTACAAAATTCCCATACTAACTCACAACCTGTTTATTTTTTTTGTGAAAAATTATGCTTAGGCCTCCATGTTAGAGTGCATAATTGCAAATTATTTTTTCTCAAACAAAACATACAGTAAAATCTGTGTAAAACGGCCACTCAAAAACAGACAAAACAAAGATCTTAATAATATTTGGTAGCTTAATGAAGGTAGAAAGTATTGCAGAATGCTCAACTTGCAATACTTTTGACCTGCATTAAGCGATAATTGGTCTTAAACATGTTGAAAGCCATTTTTTGGTCTTTTTGAGAGTGGCCGTTTAACACAGGTTTTACTGTATATATTGTGGGTACTCAAAAGAACCATCTCCAAAACACATGTTTAAATTGGTGGGTAATAAAATAATTGTAATTTTACACTTGAAATATTTCTATATCCTGACCTATGATCCTGCCTTCAGGCCTTAAGTTAAGAGTGCTTAAGGAAAACTTTATTTCTTATTTCTCAACCAAAACATATGTTGTGGGTACTCAATGAGACAGCACCAAACATATGTTAAAACTGATGGGAAAGAAAATATTTACACTTTACACTGAAATTTTTTGTTTAAACCTATGGCCTTTCTATTTCTATAAGCTGATGTACAGAAGAGGGAGAGTTTCCCTGTAGAATCTAAACACATGTTTCATGCAGCAAGGTACTCAGATGGACTTCTGACCACTCTTGGTGGAGAATTTAGCAAGGTAGGACATGCATTTCTAGATTTATCTTTGTATTTTACACATCAGTTACTGATACCCCTAAAAAGGAAACAGAGTAGACACAGATCAGTTTTCAGTTTTGCCACCACAGTGTTGTGCCTAGAGCGCGGCATTGCGGGCCTAAGGGTACACCTTGAAAATCTGCTTATTTTTTCGCTGTTTATTACCATTTCTGTATAAAATGTAACCTAACAAAGCGAATTAAATAGCACAATTTAGACTGTGCACATGGTATTTGTCTATGATAAATGTCGCATTGGATATTGATTTCTCAATCAGTCCAATGCTTGATCTCCCTCTTGACTTAAGTAAGTCTGTTCTACTGGACATCCGGATGTACCTTAAAAAGGCATAGAAAAGAAGAAGGAAGAATACAACAACAATGGCGGAAAACCGAATTTCATTTAGCAGAAGGCCAGAAAAAGCTATTTATACCCCCCGCAAACTTTGTTTGTAGGGGGTATACTGTTTTCACGTTGTCCGTGTGTCCATCCGTCCGTCCGTGCGTCCGTCCGTCCGTGCGTCCGTCCGTCCGTCCGTAACGCTTTGTTTCCTTAATAACTCGAAGAGTCATTGCTGGATTTTCATCAAACCTTGCAAACATGTTCATATATGCAAGACAAATATTTTAGACAAAAAAGTAAGGGCTAGGGGCCAATTCTATTAGAGTTATTTCCCTTTGTAGTTCTAAATGGCTTTTAATATAGTGCTTTTTTAGCTCACCTGAGCCGAAGGCTCCGAGGTGAGCTATTAGTATACCAGTGACTCCGTCGTCCGTCCGTCCGTCCGTCCGTCGTCCGTCCGTCGTCCGTCCGTCAACATTTTCAAACATCTTCTCCTCTGAAACCACTGGGCCAATTGAACTCAAATTTCATATGGAGACTCATTAGGATGGGGGAATGAAAGTTTATACAAATGTTCCTGGTCACATGACCAAGATGGCCGCCATGCCCATATATGGTAAAAACCCTTTAAAAATCTTCTTCTCCAGAACCAGAAGGCCGATGACCTTGGGACTTGGTATGTAGCATCAGGGATGTGGGGCCTACCAAGTTTGTTCAAACAATGATCCTAGGTTGACCTTGACCTACTTAACGTCAAGGTCAAATTTGCTTCCTAATAGATTTAAATGGGAATTTTTTTGAAAAGTTGATTTTTTGAATACTGTGAAAGCCAAAGTGATTATTCTTACTTGATATGTTGAAACTAATGAGACAATGGCTATAAATAAGTTTCAAAGGTCAAGGTTGACCTTTGCCCTTTCAGCCAAGGTCGCTCATATTGTGGTCCCATCAATATATTAAAACATAGTTTCCTCACAAACCATTGGCCCAATTGAGCTCAAATTTCATATGAAGACTACTTATGATAAGTCAGCCAAAATTTATACAAAAAATTTTGGTCACATGACAAAGATGGCCGCCACGCCCATATATGGTAAAAACCTTTTAAAAATCTTCTTCTCCAGAACCAGAAGGCCAGTGACCTTGAGACTTGGTATGTAGTATTGGGGATGTGGGGCCTACCAAGTTTGTTCAAATGATGATCCTAGGATGACCTTGACCTACTTAACGTCAAGGTCAAGTTTGCTTCCTAATGCATTTGAATGGAAAATTATATTGAAAAGTTGATTTTTTGAATACTGTGGAAGCCAAAGTCATTATTCTCACTTGATATGTTCAATCTAGTGGCTATAAATAGGTTTCAAATGTCAACGTTGATCTTTGACCTTTCAGCAAAGGTGGCCATCAACATATTAAAACATAGTTTTCTCAGACAATTCTTGGCCAATTGAAACCAAATTTCATATGATTGGTTAGCCAAAACTTATACAAATTGTTATGGTCACATGACTAACATGGCCACCATGCCCATATATGGTAAAAACTCTTTAAATCTCTTCTTCTCTGGAACCAAAAGGCCATTGGCTTTGGGACCTGGTATGTAGGATTGGGGATGTGGGCCCTACCAGGTTAGCACAAATGATGAATCTAGGTTGACCTTGACTTACTTGATGGCAAGGTCAAATTTGATTCCAAAATGCATTTATATGGAGAAAATCTTAAAATGTTCATTTTCTATAACTGAGCTGAATTCATTAAAGTTAAACTATTGAGACAATGGTTAATTAAGCTGACCTGTGACCTTTTATCCAAGGCCACTCATTTGGACTGCCACATACCTATCTAAACATCTTTTCTCAGAAATCACTGGTCTGTTTGATGGATTATTCATTAGATTGTTTAGGTCACTTGACCAAACTGTATATGGTAAAAACAAAATTTGTTCCATTATAAGCTGTAGTTTACCTTGACCCATTTTAACATTATTAAGAAGATCAGGTGAGCGCCTCAGGACCTTCAGGTCCTCTAGTCCTTAATAACTGGAAGAGTCATTGCTGGATTTTCATCAAACCTTGCAAACATGTTCATATATGCAAGACAAATACTTGAGACAAAAAAGTAAGGGCTAGGGGCCAATTCTATTAGAGTTATTTCCCTTTGTAGTTCTAAATGGCTTTTAATATAGTGCTTTGTGCTTATGCTATTATAGGCCATATAGGGGCCAATCAACTCCTACCACAGCTTTCGATGGAACAATTTGATACTTTTCCTATACAATGTAGACACATTGAACATATGCATGAAGGAGTTTAGTTCAGAAAAGATAATTTTTGACAAAATGACAGCTGTTTTTTCCCTAATAAGGTGTTTGTATATGCATAGACAGTGCCTTTATGGACCGATCAACTCCTACCACAGCTTTTTATGGAGCAATTTGATACTTTGCCTATACAATGTAGACACATTTAACATATGCATGAAGAAGTTTGGTTTAGAAAAAATATTTTTTGAAAAAATGACAGCTGTGAGAACTTAGACAATTCTCCCTAATAAGGCTTTTGTATATGCATAGATGGTGCCTTCATGGGCCGATCAACTCCTACCACAGCTTTTGATGGAACAATTTGATACTTTGCCTGTACAATTTAAACACATGGAACATATGCATGAAGGAGTTTTGTTCAGAAAAAATAATTTTTGACGAAATGACAGCTGAGAGAACTTAGACAATTTTTCCCTGATTAGGCTTTTGTATATGCATAGATGGTGCCTTCATGGGCTGATCAACTCCTACTACAGCTTTTGATGGAACAATTTGATACTTTGCCGATACAATACAGACACATTGAACATATGCATGAAGGATTTTGGTTTACAAAAAATAATTTTTCCCTAATAAGGTGTTTGTATATGCATAGACAGTGCCTTTATGGGCCGATCAACTCCTACCACAGCTTTTTATGGAGCAATTTGATACTTTGCCTATACAATGTAGACACATTTAACATATGCATGAAGAAGTTTGGTTTAGAAAAAATATTTTTTGAAAAAATGACAGCTGTGAGAACTTAGACAATTCTCCCTAATAAGGCTTTTGTATATGCATAGATGGTGCCTTCATGGGCCGATCAACTCCTACCACAGCTTTTGATGGAACAATTTGAGACTTTGCCTGTACAATTTAAACACATGGAACATATGCATGAAGGAGTTTTGTTCAGAAAAATAATTTTTGACGAAATGACAGCTGTGAGAACTTAGACAATTTTTCCCTTATTAGGCTTTTGTATATGCATAGATGGTGCCTTCATGGGCTGATCAACTCCTACTACAGCTTTTGATGGAACAATTTGATACTTTGCTGATACAATGCAGACACATTGAACATATGCATGAAGGATTTTGGTTTACAAAAAATAATTTTGACAAAATGACAACTGTGAGAACTTAGACAATTATTCCCTTATATGGCTTTTGTATATGCATGGATAGTGCCTTTATGGGCCGATCAACTCCTACTACAGCTTTTGATGGAGCAATTTGATACTTTGCGGATACAATGTAGACACATTGAACATATGCATGAAGGAGTTTATAATTTTTGTTTGCACAGATTCTACTGAAATCTTCTTATCAAAACTAAGGTCTTCTTGTTCGAACTATAACTTGCCAATTTTTTTCACTGACTCTTACTGTGCGGGGGGTATCTAATAAGCATTGCTTATTGACTTTTTTCATTTAATATAGAAATAGTAAATTTGCTGGTGAATTCAAAACTATGGCAATGGCAGAAACTACTTCACTTTCATCTACACCCCTTCTCGAGCCAAAACTATCTACATCAAGCTCAGATTTAAATAAAAAATGAACAGAAATTTCTGGATAACTATTCAATTTAACAGGCAAAATTTTGAAAGATTTTGTGTGTCCCCCAGAATTTGTAAATGTCCCCCTGAAATTCAGGTAGAGGGACATCTGTGCCCCCTGAAATCTTGACCTAGGCACAACACTGCACCAGAACAGACAGCTTCTCATGAAAGTAAGGCAAAGAAATGTGAAATAACACTTAATGAAATCTTCATTCACGGTAAAAGTAAATAAATGCTGCCAGAGCGAAATCAGTTTGGCCCAAATAATTGTTATAAGTTTGCAAAGAGATTTTCGTTGTAAAAGAAATATGAGAATTTCTTGATAATGCCTTACAATAGAATTATGGTCATCTTACTGTGTGAAACTTAAGTTGAATTTAGTACCTTATACACACAGCCGTATATTGTTCTTATTTGAATCTGATCATTCGTATAGGCCTGGTTAAGAGTGTGTACCAAAAAATTAATTTTCTTATTTCTCAACCAAAACATATGTTGTGGGTACCCGAAAGAACCGCCTCAATGAGATGGTTCTTTTGAGCACCCAAAACATATGTTTCAACTGATGCGTAAGAAAATATTTACAACTTTACGCTCATTTTTTTTTTCTAAACCTATGGTACTTATACACACAGCTGTATATTGTTCTTATTTGAATCCGATCATCCGTATGAAACCCAAATATAGCACTATAATGGGACTGCACTGTAAATATGGTAATTGTTCTAAAGATAGAGCACTAGATGCCAGCCAAAAAGGCCTAGACAAACAGGGCAGACCCAGATCAGACTGCTTTGCATCTGAAGAAGCAATGCACTCAGGGTCTTCCCTGTTTGTTATTCTGACACGAATTTTGCAAATTCCAGCCTTAAAGGCTTTATAACCAACATTTTCTTTGCGAAGAGAACAAGAAAATTATTATAAATTTTAGAACATTTAACATATAATTAATTGAGACGCAACATGAGATTTCCATCAATGTGGTACTTGCGACCAGCAAAGCCTCAGATCATATGTGCAGACTGATCAGAGCCTTTGCTAGTTGCTTGAATATTCTAGGACTGTTAAGCTACTAACCGAACATCATTTGGAGTTTCTAAGCTTGAATGGAGGCTGCACAAGCTCATCTGAGTCTACACTTGTCAAAATGCAACATTATTAGAAATCACATGTCACGGCCCAAAATGCAGTTTTCCTCTATATTTTAGTGCTTCGATCCTGAGATTCAGATCAACCCTAATTATGTTATACCAGAGTTATACACCAATCCTGAGTTAGAGCAGATATCAACACTTCTACTGCTGGGACATGACATCCTGAAGACCTGTGGACTTCTTATCGGTAAGATATTGTGCTAAAGGGTTTAAACATGCATTTTCATGCATTAACATTCTCAAGGAAAGGTTTGGCTGGTATTTACCTTTCGACGAACCCTTCCCCTCATGATCTCAAAATTTATTATTATCGTAGATTAATTGACGAATCAAAATGCTAGGAAGGATTTTTTCATAAATTTGTAACTGCCTATCAGATTTTCTAAGCAGCTTATGGGCATCTTATGTACTGTCTAATAAATCTCCATAAGTCCAGATAAGCAAAGATTTTGATCGTATTTTTCTTCTCTTATCCTTCAGTTTAAACTTGTTTTGGGTGCTCAAAACTGAAGAGCGTCCAAGATATGTTTTGCTTTGCGGAATAAGAAAATAGAATGTAAATCAATGACGCTTTCTTATCTGGAGGCGTTGTCTCGTGAAACTTTATACCACTAATCAACATGTTCAGCTGACCATTGTGAATGGAAATTAATTTAAACCACCTCACGGGAAAGTTCAACGCCTCAGAGCTGTTGAATGATCAGAAAAGTCCTAGAAAAATATTAGCTCATGGTTGTCCATTTGTTGCGCAAATTGTTATTGGTCAAACCTCTTTTTACTATTTTTGTCGTATGACACACTCAATAGGATAAACTCTACCTGTAGAGTGCTTGACTCGAGACCGAGGGGCGGCGGGTTCAAGCCTCACCGGCTTCACTGTGTTGTGTCCTTGAGCAAGACACATTAATTCTAGCTTAATGCTGGTTCAACTCAGAAAGACCCGTCCTACAAACAAAACTACCTGTGAGGCCCAGGGTTAAGATTGCGAATCGCAACCCTTGCTAGGACAAGATGGGTCCCTCAGAACCTGACTAATGTTAATGCACTGCATAAATCCTTTAAGTTTACACTCAAAAACATTGTTTATAAGGAGACAGAGAGACACTGTCAATGAGTACCACTGCAATTATTTTCATTGACAAATAAATAAAAAGAGGTGCCATTTTTTGTTTAACTCTTTTTTGCAAGCAGCAACTTGTTGTCTGCTGATAACTTTTGCAAAAAGTTTGGACCCAGATCAGGACCGACAGAATGTCGGTCCTGATCTGGATCCAAACTGTTAGACACTCTGATAGTGTTCCTAAAAGAAAAATTACCCAGCATGCAAAGAGTTAAAAAATAGTCTTATCAAGGGCCGAATTTTCGAAGAATCTTTTTAATGGTCCCTTTTTTCGCCCAAAGGATGTTGATATTATACTAACTTGTTTCTTCACGAAAACAATTGTTGTGGAAGTTTCTCAATGAAAGGTTTCCATTGTTTTCATATTTCAACAAGAAAGCCTTTGTTTTAGTACTCATTGGAATTTTTCAACGAGACAGTTCTAATGATACCAACAATATATGAAATGTAGTAACATGACATGAATACACTTTTAACATGGATTTGATGTCAGACATATTTATTCTTGGGTAGTATGAATACTCTTAACATGGATTTGATTTCAGATATATTTATTCTCAGGTAGTATGAATATTCTTTTAAACAAGGATTGATGTCAGATATATTTATTCTCAGGTTGTATATTGAGTGTTGTACCCCGTGGCAAGGTGACATCAGTTGTGCCATTCGCCGAAGGTTTAGAACTGTTGGGTATGAAGTGGTTACCCTGTCTGACTGCCTCTCAGGCCAAGGAGATCACGCCGTATGAAGCAGGGGATAGACTCTGGAAAGACAGTTTACACACCTTGACAAATGGTTTGTACATTTAGGCTTTAAAGCCAAAATTTGATCATGTTATTGTATTTAATATCTGACAATGCATTTACTGAAATATTCTATAGTAATCTATTGGGTCTATATGGACTTCGACGTTGGAAAATGTGTCTTCGGGGTTTGTGAACAAAAAAGGTGCAGACCAGCCTGCGCTTCTGCCTAGACTGATCAGCACCTTTGTTATTTGCTTTTTGGAAAGTATCAAACTTGCTACAAGCAAAATTTTAATTTTCTAGCTAGTCACTGTAGCTGAGGAGACCAGTTTGAGTCTTGCTTTATCGGAAAGCCAGAAGAAAGGTTTTGTCGCCTTGAGGCCCATGTTATATTCAAATAACTACAAAGACTCATCATGTGTTGTTTCTTTTCTCACTGATTGGAAGTTGTTGATGTTGTGAAATAAGCTTGTCACTTTGTTTGTAGAAAAACTAGCATATGTATGGATTTTAGTTTTTAATAGTTTCTAAGTATTAAGCTATAGAAATACCGAAAAGATAATGGATGTAAAGAATATGTTTTTTTTTATTATTGAAAATGACTTTATGTATTACTTTGTAAGTCAACTTCTTGGTTATTAAATTTTCTGTTTCTACAGAACCATGTCTTGTGTTAGCCCTGAGGGGAGTGAATGGCCTGGCCAAACTGGAGTCTATTGTTCCATCCCAGCAGAACAAGAAGTCTGGAGAGAAGGATCACCTCAGCATGATGCATTCAAGGACAGCTGAACAGGCGTACACCTTCATGAGGCTGTTCTTTATGGAGAAGGAGCTTTTCTCGGATCCTCTCTCACGTCCCTTGTTGCCCTATATACCACATCATCTGCATCATACTGCTGACCACAGGTAAATTTAGAACATTAATCCTAGCTTAGTACTGGTTCAATCCAGGAAGACCCGTCCCTGTTTAACTGAAAGATTGTTGATGGGACTTAAAGAATCAAATCAAGCAAACAAACAAACAGGTAAATTTGTAGTAAACCTTTACTCCATAATAATGCCTTTTGACGCCTTTGAAATATCATGTGTATTTGAAAATATTATGGAAAATGGAGCATTTGCTCCAAATGCTCTTTTTTCCATAATATTTTCAAAAGTATGCAAATCTTTTCTTATTCTTGATTTTTTTTTTCAATGTTGTCTAAAAATAGAAAATGATGTCATGATCTAAAAATAGCCTATTGAGTTAAGGGTTTATTTAGTCCTGTAGCCCTTATCTCTTCTTTGAACCCTTTTCATTTTGGATACTGGTAAACTGGTACTTTGGCAAATAGCATAAGGCGGCATTTCATCAGGGACTGCACTGTTTGCTAAGATAATACAATCTTCAGGAAATACATGATTTTATCGAAATTTTTTTGGCAGCACCTAAAAATACAAAATGGACTTTCTTTTCTAAACTTATTGTATCAATATGTATGGAATAATCCATCGGAATGAAAAAGGTTTAATAACAAATATTGATTTTTTTTCTTCATGCAAACATTCAATATTTGGATTATTTTAGTCTTTGTATATTTCTTCTCTTTTCCACTATTCAAGTGCACATCTCTTGGCAAAACTCCACTAAGACTCAATTTATTATCTAGAAAGCTCATGTGATTCAAAAACTTCAAGTGTCCATTGCCTGCGCATATTCTTTTTTTAAGCGGACATTAATGGTACAGATATCATCTCTGTCATAAGTTTTAGGGAAAATGGGATGTGACCTTGTCTCCATATGACTAGCTGTTGGTGTGACATTAAACTTAAACTCACTCACTCTGCGTTATATCTCCCAGATGCGACATCATGTGCTAAAAATGTTTGATTGTTTTTTCACTTTCAGTCAGACAAAGAAATCACGCCATTTACAGACCTATCCTCATGAAGAATCCATATTTGACATCATGACGTCAGGACCCACACCTATAACAACGCTATTACTGGTGAAGCCCAGGGCATTAAAGCGTCATTTTCCGAAAATTCTAAAGAAGATAATGTACGAGGGTTACCAAGTAGTTGGCTTCCATTTAGGAATGTTGAATAAAGAGAAAATTGACAGTCTCTTAGAGGCCTATATGCAGGTGAGGAAATTGAACAAAGGATCATTGACGGTTTGGGCCTTATACGCCTATTTTTCTGATTCCCAGAATGCTGCTTTTGAGCTTCTAGTGTGGCACATGTAGTATCAGTGCAATACGTGAATCTAATGGCAAGAGCCAGCTAGCAAAATTCCTACGCACTCGAGAGTTATGGCGGGTAGAAAGGGGAGGGGGTCTGATATTTCATGGAAATAAAAAGTGCTTTAAAAAGTGATTTCTGCACGTTTTCTTGATTTATTTGGTAGACATGGTGATATCTATTGAAAATACCATATGCAGAGTATCAACGGATCATGATAATTGATGATATTGTTTTAAAAACAAAATATGTTTTGTAATAAAACGATTTTGGGGAGATAATTTAGAAGTAACCTGTACAATTTTGACTATATGTCCCGTAAATAATACAAAAATGAAAACTCAACAAAAGAAATAAATATTTTTGAAGGAAAGATAGTGTCATATTTAGCATTGGAAAGTAAAACTGATTCTAACTAGATCCTTTGAATATTACTTTTGCTTTGTTTAAAGGGCATAGCATGTTAAATGTATTTAATGTGTACGAATATTTATGGTTTATATATACATGTATATCCCTATATGAGACAATATATTGAACACTAAAGTATTTACCTGTTATAACTCTTTGCATTCCAGTGGATAATTTTGTCGTCTGCCAATAGCCTTTTGCAAACAGCTTGAACCCAGATGAAGACCAACAGAATGTCGGTCTTGATCTGGATCCAAACTTGATTTTGAAGAAAGTCAGCAGATGAAAATAAAAACATGAACAATTCCCTAGCATGCAAATAGATAAGTACAGGATGTTTGCAAAAGAATGTGTCATTTAATAACAGTGAGATTTTTTCTTTTGAAAAAATGCATAAAACCTTGCTAATTCTACTTTTAATCTTTAAGTACTTTATATTAAACTAGCACAGAATACAAAGCAATTTAGGAGGTTGGTTCTAGAGAACTTCATTACTGTCAGTAATTTCTTATTTGGTAGAACCCCCCCCCCCCCCCCCCCCCCCCCCTCCTTAAGCGAGACACATTTATCCTTGCTTAGTACTGGTTCAACCCAGGAAGACTCGTCCGTTTAACTGAAAGATTGTTGATGGGACAAAAAGAATCAAATCAAACAAACAAACAATAAAATAAAAAAATAATTTTAGAAATTTTAAATTTTTTTCTACTTTCCAGAAAACTACAGTATGAGTGTTTGTGAATCAACTAATAAAAAAAACTCTGGCCTAAAAGCAAATGTTCTAAAATTTCAAACACTTCTCTCTTTCTGTTCTCAAATAAAATGTGGGGTATCAAGTCAGGACTTCACAAAATGCTTGTCAGAATAACAAACATTCTGAATAGCAAACAGGAAAACCCTGATCAGACTGCTTCTTCAGAAGCTGTCTGATCTGGGCCTGCACTGTTTGTCTAGGCCTTTTTAAAAGGCAACTAGTGTTCAAAATTTGAAAAAGTTTACCATACCACATATGAGCCAAAGTCACCTTTAAACGGCCATGCTGATTGAACGGTTCTTTTGAGCCCCCACAGGGCATGTTTAAACTGATGGATAAGAAAATAATAACGATTGTACGCTTAAAATTTTTGCTTAGACCAGGAAAAAAATACCTGTGTTTCTGATGACCCTTGAAAAAACACAGTGGGTTGTTTGGAAAAAGTTTTTTTTCAAATCCCACAGAACGGTCCTTTTTATTAGAAATTTCTTAGAGCAAGCTGCGGCCACAAAAACACATGATCAATTGTCGGCTTGTTAATCATTTTTACTTAACTTTAACTTTAAATCTCGCCAAAAAATTGATAATTCTTGAAAGTTTCGATTAGCGAGGCGCCACCATCTTGAATAAATAGAGATTTGTGACTGTTTGCATGAAAGTCGTGTTAGTCGCACACCGGTTGCGTCAGTATTACTACATACAGAAATGGACAAAAATGCATGAAAAACAGAAATTTCAAGAAGATTGGGAAAAAAGTTTTTGGGTCGGGGGTTGGCAGACAGGGTCAGTCGGGTCATCAGGAACACAGGTGTTTATTACATCAACAGGGAGAAGATAAAGAGATGCATACAAGCTATTTGACGTCAGGCCAGTGTCTCTGGTTAGCTCTGCAGAGAGATAATGCTGTGAAGAAGTTGCTAGACCTGGTAGGACCCCAGGCCCCACAGAGTGCTAGAAGGAACAGTCTACCAACATCACTTATGAGCAACGGCCATGCTGATGGGACTGTTCCTTTTAGCACCCACAACGCATGTTTAAACTGATGGATAAGAAAATAATAACAATTCTATGCTTAAAAATTTTGCTTATGCTGACATATGATATGGTATTTATTACATGAACAGGAAGATAAAGAGAAGCATACAAGCTATCTGATGTCAGGGCAGTGTCTGTGGCTAGCTCTACAGAGAGAAAATGCCGTGAAGAAGTTGCTGGACCTGGTAGGACCCCAGGACCCACAGAGTGCCAGGAGGAACAGTCAATTCTACTGGAGAGGGGTGTTTGGAGTAGACACAGTCTGTAATGGCTTGTACTGTAAGTATTAACTGGGCTGCTATGCGAGAAAGCCTGTCTTTGGGATTTCCAACAAAGTGAGATTCAAACCAGCCTGCTCACCTACAGAGACTGGCTATAAAGTTGAAATTTCGCTTGTAGCAAGTTTGTAGCAAGTTTGGATGTGATACTTTGCAAAAAGCGAAAAACAAAGGCGCTGATCAGACTGCGCGGATGCGCAGGCTGGTCTGCACTTGTGTTTTTCGCAAACCCCCGAAGACAGGTTTTCTCTCGTCGAGGCCCAACTCATTGTCTGCTAGCGTCGCCCGCCGATAACCTTTGCAAACAGTTTGGATCCAGATCAGGCCCCACTAAATGTGGATCCAAACTGTTTGACACTATGATGGTATTCCTGTAAGAATTTTTTGATAAAGTTGATTTGAAACCATCAGCAGACGACTAAAAAGCAAAATAACCCAGTAGGCAAATAGATAAACCTTTGTCTACTAGTGTATCCCCCTGATAAACTTTGCAAACAGTTTGGACTCAGATCAGGCCCGGCATTTTGTCAGGCCTGATCTGGATCAAAACTGTTTGACACTGATGGTATTCCTTTTAAGAATATTTCGAAAAAGTTGATTTTGAAAAAAATCAGCAGACGACCAAAAAGCATGCAAAATTACCCAGTAGGCAAATAGATAAGCCTTTGCCTACTAGTGCCATCTGCTGATATTAAACCTTTGCAAACAGTTTGAACCCAGATCAGGCCCGACAATATGTCGGGCCTGATCTGGGTCCAAACTGTTTGACACTGATGGTATTCCTGTAATAATTAGAAAAAGTTTATTTTGAAAAAAATCAGCTGACGACAAAAAAGCATGCAAAAGGACCTCTGACAATTTGATAGGGTATCTGCCTATTTTTCAGATGCTTCCCAAATCCTACCTATGCATAAGATATCACTGGTATCCTTTTGAATAGGACACTTGTTGTATTAGGAACGAATTGAGGTTATAATTAGACAGGTAGATCCCTACAACAAAACAGGAGACGCTACCTAAGGGGGTAGGGGTTGAAAAATTTGACTTCACTTAAACATTTAGAAATCAATTATTTTCACGTGTAAGGGTATTATATCATTAATACTCGATAAAAAATCACAGTGAAAGTATTTTAAAGTCCACAATCATTAGCATTGTAATGATTATTTTTGTTGTTGTTTTTTCTATCTGATTTGTTAAGAATTCTTTTGAAGTGCAACAACTGTAGTCCAGATTCAACCTTCATGACAATGTATTTACCTGGTGCAATATTATGCAGCAATGTAGGGAGTGCAGTGGCTCAGTGGTAGAGTGCTTGACTCAAGACCGAAGGGCCGCGGGTTCGAGCCTTACCGGCGTCACTGTGTTGTGTCCTTGAGCAAGAACATTAATCCTAGCTTAGTACTGGATCAACCCAAGAAGACCTGTCCCTTTATAACTGAAAGATTGTTGATGGGACGTAAAGAATCAAATCAAACAAACAAATTATGCAGCAATGTACTATAACAATTCATCCATGCCTAAAGTACACCTAGTAAATGGCCATATAGTTTATGTGTATTGGATAGATACAGTATATGTTCAAAATAATCTACCAACTGAATTTAGTAAAAGGACAATTTTTATAATCTAACGAAAAATATGCTAAAACGTTGTAATATTTCATAACTAATGGGTTATGAAAAGGAAGCTTACTTGTACTAATTATTTCATTATACTGGAAAAAAAGATTTTCAAGAT
Organism: Loripinus fragilis; assembly: GCA_964019695.1. Taxonomy (NCBI): domain Eukaryota; kingdom Metazoa; phylum Mollusca; class Bivalvia; order Lucinida; family Lucinidae; genus Loripinus; species Loripinus fragilis. Next base: position 13,815,484 of record OZ026526.1, on the reverse strand, counting down.
AGCACACAAAAAATCCAAATGCTAATGTTGGTGCTCGCCCAGACGTCACATTTTGGGCTGTGGGATATCATGAAAACATGAAAGATGCGTAGGTTTTAAAAATACCAGTCCCAGAGCAAAGACCTACGTCATACCGACATCAATAAGGTATGCTCACTTCTATGCATGTTACTGCTGATAATGTCAATTTTTGTGATGTCTCCAGAATGCCTATATGTAAAGTCAAAAAGCCCTGTTAATTCATGGGTTGTTGCCGGTTAAAACATGACAGTTAATTGTGTGGGACACAGCTATCTGTTAGCTATTAGCTTTTTAAGCAATAATAGGGTTTTCATACAATAAACAATTTTTTAGGTTCTGGAAACTACAGTGCTGCTGTACAAGATCTGAAACTTTTCTTCCCAGATGGTCTTTGCTGCAAGGAGTCAGAAGTCTTACTACATGAAATGGTATGTTTTAGCATTGCCTTTGATAGTTAGAAATAAATGTGAAGGTTTGAATGGAAGACTTACCATTTATGTTGAACATTTGAAAAATTTAAATCATAAGGTTCAGGAAAAACAGAAGAAGACTTTTAGGCTAGGACAGGGCTTCAGATTTTTTTCAAGATTGGAGGGCCGAAGTGACCCATGAAGCAAAAATGGTAGGTCATTTTCTGAAATGATGGGCCCAAGCATATCAAACAAACCACAGTTGACCTTTGGGTTGTATACTTTACCTACACACTACACACTGACACAGCCACTTGTATGCATATATGTATATTGACTGCTGATTATACAGTAAAACCTGTCTTAAGCTGCCACTCAATAAAAGACCAATTATCACTTAATGCAGGTCAAAAGTATTGCAAAATGCTTCCCTTGGAAGCTCTAAAGGGGGCATTTTGCAATACTTTCGACCTTCACCAAGCTACCATTTGTTATTAAGATCTTTGTTTTGTCTTTTTTGAGTGGCTGCTTAAGACAGGTTTTAATATATTGACTACCTACATGAACTTTCTGTTTTGTGAAGTTCATAGACTCGCTCTGAGATGAATATTTTTAATAAAGTGAAATTTTTCCACAACTAAAAAGGATGGGTCCACTTGGCCAACTGCCCTGGAAAGTGATGGGCCACATTTTGAAATCATGGTACAATGAACCCAGCCCACTATAGATCTGAAGGCCTGCCAGGATTTGAGCATGCCATATATTCAAACAAGCCTCAAAATAATAGGGTGTAATAGAAAATTAGTTATCTTATTTCTCGTGAAGACATATGTTGGGGGTACTCAAAAGAACCTTCTGGATTACCCAAACCATGTTTAATCTGAGGGATAAGAAAATCATGCTAAAAAGTTTGCTTGTCACTGTAAAATGACTATTAAAACAGTTTTAGAAATGTAAGTCGATATGAGTATCAACTTTGGAATTACTGTCCTGGCTAATTAATTATGTCTCCCCCTGTCAGGGTCGAGAGACATATTGATTTCCCCAGTGCATCTGTCTGTCTCTCTGACTGTCTGTCACAAATTATGTCCAATCTTGTGAATGAAACTTCTCTAACAATTTATATAGATAGCTGCACACGTTTGTTTTACATCCAGGCAACCACCAAGTTAGCATTTCATTGGAATGAAACATCTAAAGATAAGCTGTCAATAATATAAAGTTGCCTATCTATTATTGTCATCCAGGTGCATGCACAACTACACAAAGCCTTGTTCATTTCTACACTGCTCATTACACTGAAACATAAAAAGTAGTTGAAAAGTTTGTGAAAACCCTGTTTTATGGTGAAAAGCACTCATTTATTAAATGGACATATGCTGTAGGTGCACATTGGAATTGCCTCTGTGAGGCAATTCCAATGTGTACTAACAACATATGTTACTTAATGAAACCTATTTTGAAACATACACTAAACAAGTATCATGTCCATTGGCTTTCCTCTTTTAAACATCTCAAACTGCCAATCAGTATTAAAATACCTGTCACTATATGGCAAATTGTTTATATTTACCTGACAGCTATATCACCAAATTTGATTTCGTGAACTATGCTTTTGCTAACTAGGTAGTTACATGGTTGTAAGAATTACTTTATAAATATGCAATAAGAACCAAAATCTCAGGAACCTGTGTATATATTATATATTACAGATCTCCAGTCCAGGAATTGACAGTATTATAGAGATAAAATATTCCAGTATTAGAGAAATCATGTGCCATCAACCATCAGCTGTTAACACAGCAAATGCTACAGGTATATACTAAATGTTTTTCCCTTATACCAGGATATTGAGTGGGAGCGCAGGGCTCGGTTCTCGGACCCATATTGTTTCTGGCCTACATAAATGACCTCCCGGAACAGGTTAGATCCAGAGTCCGGTTATTCGCAGACGACACAGCCATGTACCTTGCTCTTGATAAGCAAGCTGACTCAGAGATCCTACAGAAAGACCTAGAAATCCTAGAAAACTGGGAAAAGCTCTGGGACATGAGCTTTAATCCCTCCAAATGCCAGGTCATTCATGTGACCCGGCGCAAAACACCCCTACAAACAAAATATCATCTCCATGGCTGTGTACTTGAAAGTGTCCCATCTGCAAAATACTTAGGGGTCACTATATCAGAAGACCTCAAATGGTCCGAACACATCAACAACATCACCAAAAAGGCAAATCAAACACTAGGTTTTCTCAAGCGCAACATTCGGGTCCATAACAAGGACCTGAAATCGACAGCATACAAAACCCTTGTCCCCCCACAGCTAGAGTATGCCTCTACTGTGTGGTCCCCCCACACAGATCTAGACATAAATAAACTTGAGTCTGTACAACGTAGGGCCGCTAGATGGGTAACCCGTGATTACCAATACACATCTAGCATGTCATCAATGCTTCAGGATCTCAACTGGCGCACCCTCGACCAACGACGTATAGATAGTCGACTGGTCCTTCTATACAAGGTCACATACGACCTAGTGGCCATTCCTGCCTCTGACTACCTGATCGGGAACACCCGCCCCTCTTCAAGAAATCACCCGATAGCGTACCGACAGATCACAACTCTAAAAGACTTCTACAAATTCACCTTCTTTCCTCGGACAATAATACATTGGAACGCCCTACCACACCACATACCCACCCTGCCTACCTTGGCACAGTTCAGTACAGCTGTTTGCCAGGTAGCCCACTCCACTCCCTAGATACCAGCATCTGTTTTATCTTTTAACTTTACTAACACTCTCTATCGCACTGTACAAACTCATTTCACCCACTTTTTTCTATGCTTTTTATTCCATCTAACACCCTTTAGCTCCTGGTATATACCGGAACACCACCTTACGTCCTCCTCGGAGGTTTAGGTGTACAGGAAGATAGATAGATAGATAGATAGAGCGCAGTGGCTCAGTGGTAGAGTGCTTGACTCGAGACTGAGGGGCCGCGGGTTTGAGCCTCACTGGCGTCACTGCTTGTGGTCCTTGAGCAAGTCACATTTATCCTAGCTTAGTACTGGTTCAACCCAGGAAGACCTGCCCTGTTTAACTGAAAGATTGTTGATGGGACGTAATGAATCAAATCAAACAAACAAAACAAAAGAATATTGAACCTTAGATAATTTCTACATTCTCCTCCTTCCACTGATTCAAGAAAGTTGTTGTCAGTTACAAGCTAAAGTATGTGCACGAGGTACTGATTAACCGCCCAGGAAAAAAGTGTGGTTAGGTGAACTGAAAGTCCCTACATGACCATAGCTGTTGACGTAAAGCATCAAACCAAACAAACAAACAAACACTAACTACCAATTACAGTCAAAATTGGAATCTTCTACCACCGTGAAAAAATTAAACAAAGATTTTCTATTAAACAAAGAACAAAATGCAAGCTGATCAGGATCCACACTGTCTGTTTTCAATACAACATGATACTTCATAATAATTGATCAAACCATGAAACTGGAACATATGAAAATCACACATTATTAAATCAGACCTCCAGATAAGAGTGCATATGAGAGAATTATTTTCTTTCTCCTCCAAAACATGTTGTGGGTACTCAAAAGAACCGTCTTGATGAGACGGTTCTTTTGAGCACCCAAAACACATGTTTAAATTAATGGGTAAGAAAATAATCTAAATTTTGCGCAAATAAAATTTCCTTATCTGGATCTATGTTAAATCGATTTATTCAACACATTGCAGAGATGCCAACCATTTCGATTTTTGCGGAATTATACCATTTTTCGATGCCAATTTCACATTATGATTTTGGATGTTAAAATTCCAGCAAATAACCATTTTAAAATGATACCAGATAAAATAGAGGGAGTGACTTTTATTGCTACAACAGTTATACCTGATCACCGGTAGAAAAATATAATACAGACTGTTTGCACGTTAATTATTGGAAAAACGCTACTTTAGTAGGTAAAATTTTGCGAGTCTGAGAACCCGTCTGTTGTACAAATCCAAAATGGATTCCCTCTGCAAAATAAACATGTGAATGCAGAAATTCAACCGATTTTATAAATCAGACCAATACTGAAGCCACTTGAAGCCAGAGAATTATGCTAGAAGTTGTAGTAAGGCTCTTAGCTATGCATTTGGGAGAGAGAAGAGGGTACTGTATTAGGTGATATTGAAGTTCGTCTAACAAGAAACTTGTGTGAGTGCATTTTACAACATTTATGGCAAAATATGCGGCATTCCGCCTTCCAGAAAATGTCCCCAGATTCCTGGCGAATGTCTTTCATATTTCTGAAGAGCGACATTTAGGGTAGGCATCTATGACGTTGAATGATGAAACTAATTTGATCAAATTAACATAAATGTAATTCCTGCCTTTTATATATTTAAATAGCTTTGTATGAACAGAATTATATTAATTTTCTTTATACTCATCCCAGGACAAGTAAATTAAAATCTTAAACCAGAGTAATTGAGACCCATGTTGACAGACAAGTCGGGTATAGTATTACCAACCCCAGCTAAATGTGTGCATATCTTTGTGTTTCAGAAAGCAGCCATTCCTTGTTACTTCAAACAACTTGTTTAGTATTAACTCCATTGTTGCTGAAGAAACTAGGTTCTCACTATGGTTTTGTAGAACTAATAGAGGGGCTGGTCTCACAAGGGTAAGTAAAATTTTGAAAGTACATACGTAAAACCTGTGTAAAACGGCCACTCTCAAAAAGACGGAAAATTGGTTTTCATGACCAATTATCACTTAATGGAGGTCAAAAGTATCGCAGAATGCTCCAATGGGAGCAGTCTGCAATACTTTTGACCTTCATTAAGCTACCATTTATCATTAAGATCTTTGTTTTGTCTATTTTTGAGTCGCCGTTTAACACAGTTGTTACTGTAGATTTACAGTAAAACTTTGGAACTTTGAAGTGACAGGGAGCTTCAGGTAAACTTTGAACTTACAGACATTGAACATTTTGAACAATCGGTAAATTTATACCAATATCAGGAAAAGATTGTGTGACTTAATCATAGGTCCAGATAAGGCTAGTTTGTGCGCCTAAAATTGCATCTATTTCCTTACCCATCAATTTGAACATGTGTTTTGGATGCTCAAAAGAACAGTCTCCTTGAGAACGTTCTTTTGAGTACCCTCAACATATGTTTTGGTTGAGAAATAAGAAAACAATTTTCCAGTACACACTCTTATCTGGAGGCCTGATTCAATGACCTGTCTAAAATATACCAGAATGATGTTAACCCATTTTAGACTTGAAACCCCTAAATGGGTACTTTTGCAAACTGTGAAGACCCAGATGAAATGTCACATAATGCGACATTTCATCAGGGTCTATACTGTTTGCTAGGACAAAATTTATCTTCAGAAAGAGAAATACAATATTTCTGGAAATCATAACCTGTGACCCCTCAATATATAGAATGGGCCATTCTTACTTTATTGTATGTAGCTTTATGGAAAATTCCAGTGGTATGAACAGGGTTGAATTGTACCAGAACCATGTTAAATGATGTCATCAAGATCAATGATCAGCAGCCACCACATAAGTGGGCATACTGATATAATTTGGGTCAACATTCAGGTGGCAATTAATAAGTACCAAAATATCATTAGCTGGCCAACAAATCGGTTATCATACAAGTGTTTACTTGCTGATCTACTGACTTTTGTTTCTTTTCTAGGTTTGAATTTGTTGGTGGCCGTATGGTTTGGTTCACTCAAGACCAGGCAGAACACTTCCTCTACACTGTGGATGCTGGAAGCTTTCAACTGGTAAAAAATCATGATTATGAATGCAATATCAATTTCTGATTGAAAACCAATCCAATGGTGCAATTTTAATATTGATGTTTATAACTCACATATATAATTATAACTGTGCATCCTGCTGATCTTGATTTACCCAGTTTCAAAATATGGTGTAAGTAAGGCTAGCGATCTTATTATCAGACTGAGTCTTTATTTACATCCTATCATTGTGCATGCAAGTAGTTAAGGCTCTGACAAGACTGAGGGGATACATCTCAGGTATATCTGAGCCTTTGCTGCTCACCTATGTCAACCATGCCCCTGTGATGCAAATAGGCCATGGCTTGGGGCTATTAACTTCTGAAGGTATGGGTCAGGTGAAGTGGTGGACAGATTCTAAAACTGCTCCAAAATGCTGAAACTGATGTTTGTGATGGTAAAGAAAAAAACAACAACACAAAACTAATCAATGGCTGTGATTGAAGTATTTTAGACTATTTGAGTCTTATTTATATTTTTCAGGTTCCTCTGTTGACATCTGGTCCTTGTATTGTGTTAGCTCTACAGAGAGATAATGCTGTTTTGGCCTTTGATACTATCCTCAGGGAGTAAGTATGGCTTCTATATATACTGAACAAAAGTGAAAACACTGAATTGTTTGCCATCTATACAGCTCCAACCCCCTCCCTGCCTCCTGTTTTTAAATATCCTATAAAATTGAAATAATTTGGTCTAGGTGAAATAAAATTATTTCATTTTCATGGGATATTTAAGAAAAATTAGATACAAATAGCAAAGCTAAACCCCCACACCTTTAAACAAATGAACCTCCTTTTCAGAAATCCTAGAATGGTAGGAAGAATTTGCTGATAGGTCTAACTTATTTGGCAAAAGAAAGTTATCAAAGATAGTGATTAATCAAAGATTACCAAACATTTTAATATTCCCTATTTGTTTTTGTCAAAGGGAGACAATTTACAAATTTGATAAATTCGAAATTTCCATTGCACAACCAAGCAGAAAAATCATGTTTCTACTTGATATTCCTTTTTGGAATATAGGTAACAGTTAATTAAGATCATTTATCAATCTTTTCTTGTCACTGGTATTTGAGAAAGTTTGCAAACTTTTGATTACTTTTCTTGAAGATATCTTTTCAAGCCATGCAGTACTACATATGTGTGTTACTATAAATAAATCTGGAGGGAAATCCAGGCAATCACAAATAGAAGCTTGGCTTATTAATGAGAAGAAATGTTTTTATTTCTAGACTTAAAACTGAGAGACTGTTAGAGTGGAAGGAATTTACGTCAAAAATTGTTAGAAGGTTTTCCTTCCAGTGCCTGATTTAACCATATTGCATTCTGATGGCCAGCACAATGGAGTTTTTGATTTTCAAGAGCTATATTCATAACAAAACCTTGCTTTATTATTTATTACAGAACATTCAGTACAGACCAGATCCAAGGTAAATCTACAACTGATTCCCTGCTCAGCAAGTTTGGACAACTGATATTGAGGCCATCTGACATCAACCAGGTACCAACTTTTGTTTAAATAAGCCATTTCATGAGAAGAAATACAGTGCAGTCCCTTTCTAAAACACCTCATTATAACATGGATTTGGATACAAAACAGTCATTTTTGGCCCCCAAATGTTTTTTCCATGGATTATACAAAGGAATTATAGGAAAATGACCATTTCATGGTCATTATCCTATAATTCTTTTGTAAAATTGTCGCTTCATAATATGATTTGCTTATTCCTATGGAGCCCAAACATAGCTCTATAAAGGGGCTGCATTGTAGTTATAAAAAAAACAAAGTTTGTGTGAATACAAGGGAAAAATTAGTCACTTGCAAAATGTCAAATATATTTACAGCTGGTGGCAGAAAACCGCTGTATCTTTGCTTAGTTTGTCATTGACGGATATAACCCAAAGTGATATTCCCATTTGAGTAAAGGGCACACATTGAATGTCACTTTCATAGGGTCCTGTAATATTATAAAACTTTTTTCATGGTCAACTCAACTGAGCTTGAAATTTATTATGTTCATAAATGTTAAAATGCCAACAACAAGAAATGTCTTTATTTCTCAGCATTTTAGTTTTTATGAGCTTTCGAAATTTCATGCTTAGTTGAGTTGAGCATGATTTTTTTTTATAACTTCAGAGGCAGATAGACTGAGATGAAAGTTAGCTGACATGTATTAATCTTTATCCTAGAATAAATGTTTAGGATGAAACTCTGAATCTGTTTTTTGTTTGTTTTGTTGCTTTACGTTCCAAGTCAACAGCTATGGTCATGGCCAGACGGTCAGTTCACCTAACCACATTTTTCCCTGGGCAAGTTTTAACATGCAGTTTACCAGTACCTCGTGCACATACTTTCGCTTGTAACTGACAACAACCCTTCTTGAATGATTCAGCGGAAGGAAGGAGAATGACCGTAGAAATTATTTCGTGATCAATCTCCACGAAAGTATGGGACCGGTCCGGGATCAAACTCGCGACTCCTGGATCTGCAGTCAGACTCGCATCTGTTGCCAGACACGTTACGGACTGCGCTACGAGGCCCTGTCTGAATCAGTTTGTTTGCCATCAATTTGTAGAAAACAAGTTGAGTAGTATTGCCAAAGCAAACAAACAATTATTATCTCTTGCCTTGCTAGTGGGGACTTTTGTCATCTGCTGTTAACCTTTGCAAACAGTTTGGACTCATATCAGGACTAACAAAATGTTGGTCAAACTGTCCAAACTGTTTGACATTCTGATAGTGTTCCTGAGAGAATTTGTTTGAAAAAATTAATTACAATAAAAGTCAGCAGATGACAACAAAATTACCAAGCATGCAAAGAGTTCAGTCATAATTTCTTTTCAGGCTCAAAATCTACTGGCATTCTTCTTTGATCAACTCCTCCCTAACAGCCAGATAGAAATAATCTCCAAGGAAGACAGTACAGAGAGTTGAACATGTGTTCAATCAGCCCAGATAAGCAAAACTATTTGAGCACAACATTGTGATCATTTTCTTAACCATCAGGATAAGCATATGTTTTGGGTGCTCAAAAGAACCATCTCATTGATACGGTTCTTTTGAGTACCCACAGCATATGTTTTAGTTGAGAAATAAGAAAAAATGAATGAAGAATCACCCACTCATTTTGCCATGGGGCATGAGATGCACCCTTGTGCTTCCTCGGTTCCTGACTATAACAAGTGGATAGAAATCATCTCAGAAAGGTGAACCAGCGCATTGTTAATGATCTCGTAGGATTTGGAGACAACTCTGAAAGATGATGTACAAGTGTACTCTTACATAGACAAAAGTTTTCAGGATTATTCCTGAATTCAGAATTTTGAGGATGACTTTCCATAGAAAATCAGCCACAAAATGCTGAATTGGAAGAATTATAATCAGTTTTCTTATTATATACAGTCTGTCTGAAGACAATTGGCCATTTAAACTTGAAATTGTTAATACTGTGTGGGCATACAGCATGTTTTAAGATTTAAATTTAGAAAGTTCAGGATTTTTGAAATTTGAACTTTCACCCATGCTCTTAATACTAGAGGCAGATCTGATAGTCGCTTCCAGTGATAAACTTTCTAGCAGAGCTGCAATAAAACAAGAATTTAAGAATGTCAAGAATTACAGCAGATTTAAAAAGAAGACAACATTTTCAGGACAAAATATCATAATTCAAGAGCAACGGGATAGCCCCTCCCAACAGTTTCTCTTTGATGAAATGATCAGTCTGGGCTGCATTGATTTCCGTATAACGCCATGCAAACAACTCGGGCTCATTTCTAGTATTGTTGAGTTAAAACCCAGGTTCACATAGCACATGTATTTTGTAATTTGAACGTGGATTTTCGTTCATTTTGATAATGGTTCAAACAGCTATGTACAAAGGTATTTATGCAAGAATATCATTTCATTTACATCCATTGCCAGGAGCACTGTAGCTCAGTTGATAAACTCGTTACCAAGAGGTAAGGGATTGGAATACTTGTATTGGCCCAGTGTTGTGTCCTTCAGCACAAAAAGATGTTAACAAGTCAAAAGATCTACAGTAACACCCATTGCAGCATCATGCTGCAAGATTTATTGGTTTCACCTAGTACATATGCAGCTAATCTTAGATAAGTTATCAATGTTGTCAATGCAAACAGTCTGTTAAAAAAATGTGTGTCACTTTGAAAAAAGCTGCTTATTGTCTCCCAATAGCATTTCAAGCAGTTCTGACTTGGTTGCAGATTATTTTTGTAAGATTGATCTCCCTTTATTTGCCATTCTATACACAGTTTTTTTACTGCTTGCTCATGATCAGCAGAGATGGTGGCACTAAAGTTTCCATTGTCCATTGGTGTTTGTTTGTTTAAACCGTTTTAACCAGTTGAACCCTTGTGCTGAATATTTTATGCAATGTTTATCCTGTTAACATGCAACATTCCAGTTACATGTATAAGTATGTATTTGCATGCAGAACAGAACTGGTTTTCTTTATTTGATTTGATTCTTTACGTCCCATCAACAATCTTTCAGTTAAACAGGGATGGGTCTTCCTGGGTTGAACCAGTACTAAGCTAGGAAAAATGTGTCTTGCTCAAGGACCACAAGGCAGTGACGCCTGTGAGGCTCGAGCCTGCGGCCCGTCGGTGTTGAGTCAAGCACTCAACCACTGCACTCCCAGAACAGAAATAGTGTGGATCCTTATCAGATGGCTTGATCTACAGTGATTTCAAAAAAGGATAAATCCCAGATCAGCAGGACAAGTCAAGGATTAAGTTATATGATTAATTTGTTTTTTTGATAGCTTTATAAAAAGGAAACCATTGAATTCAATGGGAAGGCTTTTTTTTCTGAAATTAATTGGACCTGCACATCTGAATTAACTAAAAAGATTTAACAAATATTTCCAGTTATCAAGTGGGACTTAATGTCTACTTCATGTTATTGAACATTCATCTAACCCATTAAGTGTGCAAACAGGAAGACTCTGATGAGACAGCATGGTTTTGCAGGTTAGTCTCAGCATTAACTGATCACCTTGAATCTGACAAGTTGATTCATATTTATGAAAAACGAAGGTGATTTATTTGTGAGTTCATATGTTATTGTCATGAGTATTATAAAATACCAAGTATTTTGTTGTGTTCATTTTGTTAACGGTACATTGTTGGATTATATGACATGTAAGATTTTATTGTATGTTAAAACGGTTGACTTTTATCAAATCTAAGAATATTAAGGTACAGTAAAACCTGTCTTAAGCGGCCACTCAAAAATAAACAAAACAAAATCTTAAAGAAAAATGGTAGCTGAATGAAGGTAGAAAGTATTGCAGAATGCTCTCTTGGAGCATTCTGCAATACTTTTGACCTGCATTAAGAGATAATTGGTCTTGAAAACCAATTTTTTTGGTCTTCTTTTTGAGTGACTGCTTAAGACAGGTTTTACTGTTTGTCATAAAGAGGTTCAGAAAGAGTAATTTACCGCCCCATATAGTAAGTTTCAGGCCTCTTAGCACAAAACCTATAATAAACCTATAATTCTGTGTCAAATAGAATAAAAATTATATAACTTTTATTTTGCTCATAACTTTATTTCCCATTGAAAAACTGTTTTTATTGCAGAAAAGCCTGTCAGTTCATTTTTTATGGTCAGTGTTGTTTTTTATGCTTGTTTTTTTTTTTGTTTGATTTGATTCTTTACGTGTCCCATCAGCAATCTTTCAGTTATAAAAGGACAGGTCTTCCTGGGTTGAACCAGTACTAAGCTAGGATAAATGTTCGTGCTCAAGGACACAACGCAGTGATGCCGGTGAGGCTCAAACCCGTGGTCACTCGGTCTCGAGTCAAGTACTCTACCACTGAGTCACTGCGCTCCCTTTTTATGCTAGTAAATGTGTTGAAAATGTATATTTGAACAGCTGCATGTGGTCTTGCGTTTTCTCATGAACCTTATACAAAATCATATCAGTAATTATAATTGAACTTTATGGTTACTGTAAAGGCGGCAGCTCATGAATGCACAATTAGGACTGGTCTACTTTAGGCATAGGTAAAGCTGAAAATGAGGTGTGATTTTATTCGAAAGTAACTATATAATTTTACCATAACACCTTAGTAAAGACAGTAATGATTTAAACTTTAAAACGCCAGCAAAATAACTACATTCGAAAGTGTCTGTTTTTTGTTTAACATAAGTATAGACGCAAACAGTGTGGACCCAGACTGATCTGGATCTACACTTATTGTTAAAGAGGTGTCAAAATGTTTCAGCAGACAACAAAAACATACAACTTTTTGTGATATGCGCTTTAAGGGTTGATACATGTGAGGTCAGTGTATAACCGGTCAGGACTTTCATGAAATGCATGCATGTTTGCGCGGTTCAAAAGCTTATTAACTCTTTACCAAATTATAAAAAAAACCTGATTTCCCTTTCTTAGCAGATGAAATAGCCGACCCACGCCCAGATATGAATATTAAAGTTGCCCCCTTTACAGTAAGCAAAAAGTCTATGAATACAGAAGAAGTCTTGCTGACTCCAGTATTATAGTAAATAATTTGGTTGGAACATGATACTTTATCATAAGGAAGCTCCAATATTAAGATGAAATCTGTTAAATGTGTTGTTGAAATGTTTATAGAAGATTCTATTTAATCTATTTTTTTGTTGAAAAACCTGTAAAAGAACCTATATTTTAGGTAAACGGAACCTATATAAAACCAATATTTTACAAGAGGGCTACTGGGTGGCCTGTATAATCATTTTACTGCCATTCACAAAAATTGTCACCTGATGATGTACTTCCATAGATTATAGTGCAAACCTTAGGAGCAGTCTGATCTGGGTCCATATGTTTGCTTCCATGATAAAAGTTCCCAGGACACGAGAAAGAAACTTCATAAACAGAGCCGAGGTTCTGAAAAGGAAATCTTGAGGGTCCTTTCCAGTTCTGTATATGGAGGCTGAAAAAAGTTTTTGCTTTCGGAGCTTTTATGGCGTAAGATAGTGAAAAAAGGAAAATGTAGTGTTTGGAACTTCTGCTCTGGTCTTTTAACTTCTTATCTAAGCTGATGCGAGTTGCAACTTGTGTATGTGTACGGTTTTTTGAGTTGTTTTTGTGGTGAGGTACATGAAGATTGTTTACCTTTTGACAAAAACTATTGAGATAAAACCGTACACATGTCCTGACATGACTAAAACATCATTGACTGGGAAATAAAGTATCAACTTAAAACTGTTTAGACACTAAATTTAAATTCCTAAAATTGATGATCCAAATGATAAATAAATTATTTACTGAAGAAAGTAAAGAAATAGACCCTAATTCGACTGCTTCTCTTCAAGGAGTCTGATCTGGGACTATTTTGTTTGCACATGATTTTACTGCCTAAGTTTTTTTGACTCTGGCAATCATAAGAGTTAAAGGCAGAAATGCTTTAATTGAGGGATTACTTCTACAGTACAGGTCTCAATCTCTTGTAGAATGAGAGGAATAGAAGCAGACAGATTTTAATTCTAAAATATTATATTTACTATCCTGTAATTCTCAGTTGCAGCTGATAGAAAGATCTTTATTTACAAAACATTCCGTCCATCAGATAATTTGTGATGTTGAGTTAATCTCATATTTTTACATGTTTATGAAATAAAGTTATTTTTTGACTTCTATCCATATTGTATTTATTTATTTTTTTGTTTCCGTCTGATGCAATGTAAATTTCACTGTTAATTGTCACATATCAATCACATCTTTGATCATTATGTTATTTATAGATTTGTGAGAACTGTTGTCATGCTGGGTAAATGGGCCAGTCCTTGTGATATTTACCCCCTTTTCATTCTGATGGGTTATTCCATACATATGGATACAATAATTATGGAATTGCCCATTTTATATTTTAAGGGATTGCCAGTCAAGGTGTCTATAAAACGATATAAGTCTGTCACTGAAGTTTGTTTAATCTTATCAAACAGTGCAGACCCTGATGAAATGCTGCTTTATGCGGCACTTCATCTTGTTCTTCACCATTTGCCAAAGTTCCTGTAATCTGGTATCTAGAATGTATAGGGTTAAGCTAGAACATGATACTTTTGTAGTCAGCCAATATGCCTAGAGTCCCTTTTTAAACTTGCATACGCAGCTATCAAGTGAGGCTAGGGGCTTAATTTTTGGCCTGGGCCTTTATCTGCTTTCCTGCTTTGATCTTGAGATCCATAGGCGACCAGCCATTGCTTAGCTGAGTCTGTTCTGTTTTGCACACTGCACACACACACATAAAGCATAGTAGAAGACTAACACCAGAACTTAAGAAATGAGTGCATAATTAAATATCATTTTTTATGTTGTGGGTACTCAAATGAGATGGTTCTTTTGAGCACCCAAAACACATGTTTAAATTGATGTTTTATTCTTGCACACCAGATTGGGACCTCTGCTGTTTTTACCTATATGAGAAAATTCTATCTTACATACCCGTACCAACCAGTGGGAAAGATAAAAATTGAACAGCTGCATGTCGAAAGACGAGTGACATCATTGTTATGTTGCATCTCAGCGTATTCAAGATCAGAAACTTTTGTGTGAGGATGGGATAGAAAAATCTATCCCTCACGATCACCGTTTGCCATCACTAGGCAAATCTTGTGAGCAAGAAAAAGAATATATTATTCGTATGAGAATGGGATAGAAAAATCTGTCCCTCGCGATCACCATTTGTCATCACTCGGCAAACCTCGTGATGCCAATCGGTGATCCTCAGGACAGATTTTTCTATCCCATTCTTATATTATTATACGGGCTGGCCCATATCACATTTGCTTTTAAGGCTTAAATAATATGCAGAATTCCAGCAAAATGGCTTCAAAATATATTTATACTACTCAAGAGAAGTTTCATATCACCATATATTTTCCCATGTACATATTTCTAAATCAACTTACATGTATTTTCAAGATATTTAATGGCCCTCTCTGGGGTTTTATAGTTTCTGTAACTAACACACTTAAATTATGTCTTGGTAAACACTTAGAAAAATTGACCCGCCTGGGTGGAAAAAAAGTTCTGACTGACTTGTGGTACTGACTCTTAACAAACTATATTGGCCATCACACAAGATGTTGGTACTTATTGCATCGGCCCGGAGGGAAAGTTTAGACAAGCCTGCACATAGGCACATTCTAGTCAGATTCTTTGCTTATCACAAACACAAAGTACTGGGCTGCATAGCGCAGTCCGTAACGTGTCTGGCTGCAGATACGTGTCTGACTGCAGATATGTGTCTGACAGCAGATCCAGGGGTCGCGAGTTCAATCCCGACCCAGTCCCATACTTTCGTGGAGATTGATCATGAAATAATTTCTACGGTCATTCTCCTCCCTTCTGCTGATTCAAGAAGGATTGTTGTCAGTTACAAGCGAAAGTATGTGCACGAAGTACTGGTTAACTGCTTAGTCAAGCTTGCCCAGGAAAAAAGTGTGGTTAGGTTAACTGACTGTTCCAACATGACCATAGCTGTTGACTGGGATGTAAAGAATCAAACCAACCCCCACCCCCCCCCCCCCCCCCCAAAAAAAAAAAATGTATGTAGATGTAGGCTCAGTCCAAAATTTAGATATTTAGCCCCAGTGGTTGTGTCGGCATGTGATTTTAAAAGAGGTTTTGAGCATATGCCATAAAAACCAAAATCTCATATGGGAAATCATCCTGTAAATGCCTATATATCTACCTAGGAACTAAAGAACAGTTAAATCCTTAAAGCGCCAATCACGACTGCAGCAGACGACAAATTTTGCGACATTTTTCCCCAATTTTTGACAAAAATAAGGTATGATATTACACGAGAATCGTCTGCCAGCCTTATCTTGCCTTATTGGTTATTTTTGAAAAAGCGGCAAAATTTGAAATTGTCGTCTGCTACAAATCATAGTTGGCGCTTTAAGGGTCAATTACGGAACATATGAGGACAGGGATGAGAAAGTTCAGGATTGATCAGGATTTCCTGATTGAGCACTGGCATATGATTTATATAATGTGAGTTGTTTTTGCTGAAATTTATGTTTGAATGAAGTTAAAACTCAATTTTAGATATAAAATAAGCATAAACTGACTGGTTTCTATTGATATTTTGTTAATTAAAGCCTTTAATAAGTGATTTAAAATCGCTTTTTCTCCATTTTGGAGTCAACCAACATATTTTCCTGATTGGGAATGGCTGACTGTTCTCATCCCTGTGAGGAGCCCAGTGGCACAGTTGGTAGAGTGCTCGACTTGGGATCATGGGGTCACCGGTTTGAGCCATACTGGTGGCACCGGGTTGTGTGCTTGAACAAGACACTTTATCCTCTGCTTAGTACTGGTTCACTACAGAAAAGTCACAACATTACTGAATAATTGTTGACAGGGATGAAAAGCATCAACAAAAACAAATACAGAAACATAAAACTGTTAGTCATCCAAAATAAACATGTATTTCATTGTTATTCATATGATTTAACCCATAATTATAAGCCTAGCATCCTTTTTATGGGACATAGGCCAACAGTGCAGACCCAGATCCGATGCAGCAGAATGTGGTTTCTGATCAGGGTCTCCACTGTTTGCTTACAGACTGTTTATTAAAGTTAGAATAAAAATGAAAAATACCACCCAGCACCCCTTTAAACGGAAATGGACTGGTTCGATTGATAAGAGTGGGAAAGTCCATTCGACTTAAATCTGTTAAGCTTTTACACAGGAATATGTGCCTGTTTTGCATGACCTCTAATGCAAGTACAGTAAAATCTGTGTAAAACGGCCACTCTCAAAAAGACAGAAAACTGGTTTTCAAAACCATTTATCGCTTAATGCAGGTCAAAAGTATTGCAGAATGATCCAAGGGGAGCATTCTGCAATACTTTTGACCTTCATTAAGCTGCCATTTGTCGTAAAGATCTTTGTTTTGTCTGTTTTAGAGTGGCTGTTTTACACAGGTTTTACTGTAAGTTGATTCAAAACTTCTTTTGAGTAGTTTCATATTGTGAATATGTTGATAGTTTTGCAGTTTATGTTTATGATGAATAAATTTATTTATTTTTCTGAAAATTGGAATTGCTTTATTATCTCCATTTATAGAAAGGAACTTAAATGAGGCCAGATTTTTTTTATTAGTAGATTTACGGGATTTTTTTTTCAGATTTAGGGTTGTGAGGACGAAAAAATAAACAGCTCTGAAAATGACCAGTTGACTTGTCATTTTCAGAGCTTTTTATTTTTAATAACTCCAGAAAAAACACACAGTAAAACTAGTAATAAACTAATAGTCTGTATGAAATCTTTAAATATTTCATTTCATCATTTTCCTAAAACTGTGGACAGGACAATCACATTTAACAGTGTCACTTTCAAAAATACACGGCCAAACCTAAAAAATCTATTTTTTTTTTTTTCAACGAAACAAATAATATTTAGAGCTGGCGGATAAAATCATTTTTTTTTTAGAAATTAAAGATACATTTTTTTCTTTCCAGAAAATTACAGTAGGAGGGTTTGTAAACCAACTAATTAAAAAAATTCTGGCCTAAGTTCTCATGTATTATTTATTAAACCATCCACGGACCCGAGAAGCATCTTAGGAAAAAGAGATCAAATATGATGCTATGCCGAGCTGTTTTCGTATTTTTCCCACAAACTTGTTTACTAAACAAGTACTTTGGCAAACAGTTAAGACCTATTTCATCTGGGTCTACACTGTTTGCGATGTTATAAAATAACCTTCAAGCACAGGAATATGTTGTAATTTAGAAAATTCTACCTGGGACCCTTTTACTACACAATGGACAGTCCAATACTTATTGTATCAATATGTACAAGAAAATCCATCAGAATACAAAGGGTTAATAAGTCATAATACATGAGCAAAATGTTTGAATATATTTATTATATACTCAAACTTTGATAAGCATCACTATATAGATTTCCATAAGGCTCTATGCAGGAAGCCTACCCCTTTGGCACTCAATAACTGTTGGTGTTCAAATACAAATGAAGAAGAAAAAAAATCTTAAGATGTCCTAGATTTTGACCTAGCCCCAACCTGGGTCTGAAGTCATCGAGTGCAAGCCAGCTATTAATGGAATGATTGAACGGGCATCGAGGTTATAAAACTTTTTATATCCTCAACTCAACGGAGCATGAAATTCATCCTGCTCATAAATGTTAAAATGCCAACTATTGTTGGCATTTTAACATTTCTTAGTCCTGCTCATAAATGTTAAAATGCCAACTATTGATCCAACCATTTCTTAGCAGGATAAATACAATATCTGATAGTTTTATAACAAGAAAAATCTTAATTTGTCAACATTTTATTTCTTATGAGCAGTTGAAATTTCATGCCCAATTGAGTTGAGCATGAAAAAAGTTTTATAACCTCTGGGCGAGTCTATCAGAAACTTTGCTGCTTACATATTGAAAAAGGTCATGTTCTTTAGTTATCACTCACTGTCTTTAATTATTAAAGAAAACAATCAGAAAAATGGCTTTGAGGTATACTTTTCTACCCTTGAGGCCTAGAAACTTGTCCAATTGTACAGGCTGGTTGCTATTTTGTTCACATATACCCCAAAAGGCCCTTTTACTGTACCATTCGGCACCATCTTAAATTATTAAAGGAGCAAGACATAAGGAGAAAATGACTTTGAGACGCATTTTTCAACCCATGGGATATTGTAAGATTCCAAAACAGTCTGGGCATTGTGTGATATACAGTAAAACCTGTCTTAAGCGGCCACTCATAAATAGCTAAAACAAAGGTCTTAAAGACAAATGGTAGCTTAATGAAGGTCGAAAGTATTGCAGAATGCTCTCTTGGAGCATTCTGCAACACTTTTGACCTGCATTAAGCGATAATCGGTCTTAAAAACCAATTTTTGTTCTTTTTGAGTGGCCGCTTAAGACAGGTTTTACTGTATTTAGCTGTTGTGTCTGTTGATTGCTTTTTTGCCCCTTTGTCAACATTTCTTGTCACAGACTTTGTTGAATTTTACATAGAGAATGGCAAGTTAGCTCTTTTGCTGCTGAGTAATTTTTCATGATTTTTTTTTTCGTCGGTTGAGTTTTTTCAAACAGCATTTTTTTTTCAAAAAAAATCTTTCAGTGCCAAACAGTTTTGATCCAGATAAAACGTTGGGCCTGATCAGTGTCCAAACTGTTTGCAAACTTTATCAGCAGATGACACTAGTAGGCAAAGAGTTAAAATACATTGATACATCATCTGATCCTTTCTGCGAGAAAACCTGTCTTGAGCCTGACTTCGAGGTTTGGGACCAAGTTACTGTCGTTCCAACCAAAAGTGTTTTGTTTACAATTGTTAAGTAAAATATTAACTTGTACACTCCACTTGAGCTAATGCGAATTGATAGATCACTTGTGTATTAATCCTATCCTACGGATAGGATTAATACACAAGTGATCTATCGATTCTAAGTCTCTGATAACTTTGTAAACAAAACATGAGGTCACTGTCACTCTTGGTTGGCACGACAGTAGAAGGCTCAATCCAACATGCCCAGCTACAGAGACTTGCTAGATAATTGTAACTTTTGCATATACCAAGATCAGCTGTCATACATTTCAGTGAGCGAAAAACAAAGGCGCTAACCAGACTGCGCTGATGCGCAGGCTGGTCTGCGCCTTTGCTGTTCGCATGCAAGAAATTCAAGTTTTCCTTTGGGGGTTTTCATTAGAAAACCTGCCT
Organism: Loripinus fragilis; assembly: GCA_964019695.1. Lineage (NCBI taxonomy): Eukaryota > Metazoa > Mollusca > Bivalvia > Lucinida > Lucinidae > Loripinus > Loripinus fragilis. The sequence goes on along the minus strand of OZ026526.1, from coordinate 13,795,511 downwards.
TTGGTGTTTACGACCAGGTAAGACATACACCAGTATGCCAAGCAGCAGAGACTAGTAGAACGCTGTGTAAGTAATTAGGGTGTTAAGAAAGTTCGTTTCGCTCTTCATCATAGAATTTCGAAACATTTAAAAAGGAAATGATGCTATTATTCCTTGTGATATTCTATTGCGTTTGGCATCGTGCCTGGCATCGAATGTCTTCACACAATTATATTTACTTTGGGTTCTGGCTTTCAGTCAGTCTAATTTTTTTTATATATTATCCCAAAATTGTGACATTTTATAAAATCTTTTATTTTGGATGGTTATTTCAGTAAGCGAACTATGGGCTTATATAAGATGAATAACAGCTTCATTTAGGGTTTCTTAACCAATTAGGAAATATTCTTATCATGGTCTGCATTCAAACCGTTTGACACTGAAAGTGACCATGAAAGATTTTTTTTGAAAAAAAAAGAGTTAATTTTGAAAATTCGAGCCTCACCGGTGTCGCTGCGTTGTGTCCTTGAGCAGACACATTAATCATTGATTAGTACTGGTACAATCCAGGAAGACCCGTCCCGACATAACTGAAAGATTGTTGACCGGGACGTAAAGATTCAAATCAAACAACGCAACAGAAATAGTTTAATCACACTCTTTCCTTGGCAGCGGTGACTTTTGTCATCAGCTGATAACCTGTGCACATAGTTTGGACCCAGATCAGAAACGACAGAACGTCGAACCTGATCTGCGTTCAAACCGTTTGAAACTCTGAAAGTGTCCCTGAAAGATTTTTATTTGAAAAAAAAGTTAATTTTGAAAAAAAAGTCAGCACATGAAAAGTTTTCCCAGCATGCAACTAGTTAATAGTACATGGTTTGATCAATCTGTCAGTTCAAAATTAGACACCATTAAGATTACACAATACAATTCTTCTGATTGATCGGGCCTTGATTGTTATTCTTCAAGGACTCCTTCCTCATACGGAGGCCACAACATCAGAAACACGTCCGTACAGTACAGCAGCATCCTTCAGATACGTTGATGCCATGCTTTCCATAAAACATTTGCGGCTTACAGAGAATTTTCTAAACATTTGCGGTTTACATAATTTTCTAAACATTTGCGGTTTACAGAATTTTCTTGGAAACCCAACAAATCTTGATAGGATGGATAATTGATTATATATCCCATGAAAATGAAATAATTTGGTCTCATTGAGACCAAATTATTTCATTTTCATGGGATATATAAGAAAATTGAGAAAATCAGCAAAGCGAACCCCACACCTTTATACATATGGACCCCCTTTTCCAGAAATCCTGGATCCGCCCCTGAGTTGTGAGCCTTGTGTTGAAGGAGTAATTAAGCAGGCTTATTGGTATCCTGGGTCAGGTGTGGTGCTTGATTGTTTCGATTTCTGACCTTTGCCCTCTTTCTTACTTATTTTTAATCCCTACTATTTCCTGACTATTTTAAGGCTTTGTACCCGAAGACTGGTGTCATTTGGTCAGCTTATGTCGAAGAGGTAGCATTCTCAGTGAGTAATCCCGGCAGGAAACTATTGCAAAATGGACACACTCACTGAAAGAGCAGTGATTCAGTATTTGCATTAGAAAGGTCTAGCACCTAAGGAATATCCATACAGATGTGGTAACACCACTAGGGAAGTATGCACCTTGATGAACCACAGGCGGAATTTAAGCGTGGTGGGCAGGCTAGGCTGTTACATCAGCTGGAGAGGTTCCTGGAATGCTAATGGTCACAGACCTGTAATTGTAAAAAGGCAGTGATTGGCTCAAAAGGTGGGTGGTGATTGGCTCAAAAGGTGGGTGGAAGCTCAGCACAATATTTTTAAGTTGTAAGGTGTTTCATGATTGGTCAATAATAAAACTACGGGAATATATTGTATTTATTAGACGGGTATATCTTTGCTGTACTTTTTGAAACAACATCTCATTGCTTTTGTTGATTAAATTTACTGGTGTGCCTTGGAAAAAAGGACCTTGCATTCTGGTATTTTTCCAGTAGAATTTTCCTCTCATGTAGGGTACCCACCTTCAGGGGCCAAAAAGTGGTAAAACATGGCGGTCACCGGGTATCTCATTCTTGTTTATTGATTGAAGTAGGTCCAATCTGTAACTCTATAGCAGCCTCATTGTGCTTGAAGAGTTGTGAGGACTACGGTCTACTTAAAAGCTATAATGGAGGTCTATGGAAAAACATTACAGGTCTGGGCCCTAAAGGTACACTAATTAATTTAGTAGATTATCTGCAAAAGGGATAAACATTCAATGGCACATATTATGCATCTCTTCTTACGCAGTTAAGAGAAACTATTAAACTCCAGTGCCACGGAAAATCTCATTAAAGGTGTGTTGTTCCAACAAGACAATACGCATGTTCACAAGTCTGCCATTGCCATGGCTGCCACTAACAATAATGGCTCTGAATTGATTGAGATTTTGCCCGATCCCGCTCCATCAGAATTTCATTTCCATAATGGAAAAAAAGCCAATGACGTCGGACATGCAGTGGAGGGCTTTAATAGTGGCTTGAGGCCCGCCCTTAAACATCATTGAAAGACAACTTGTCGTTGGCTATCAAAAGCATTTGTGACTTATATGTCAGTAGGCGTCGAATTCTAACATCGGGTTGGTAAATAATGGCAATAAGTCGTTTGACTTCTTTCTGAATCCCATCATGATTGTATTGTAAACTGTATATGTGTATATTGCTATGTAAATGATAATATGAATAAATATGTTTAAACCAAATAATGGCAAGGGTCAAGTGTTGACCAGTGTTCAACATAGCTACGCGCATTTATAATGATATAAGTGTATAAGAAGCCATTTGAGAGCTGTTTCAATCGAAATACAGAAGTCATTTGAAAGCTGTTTCAAGCGAAATACAGAAGCCATTTGAAAGCTGTTTCAAGCGAAATATAGAAGCCATTTGAAAGCTGTTTCAAGCGAAATACAGAAGTCATTTGAAAGCTGTTTCAAGCGAAATACAGAAGTCATTTGAAAGCTGTTTCAAGAGAAATACAGAAGTCATTTGAAAGCTGTTTCAAGAGAAATGCAGAAGTCATTTGAAAGCTGTTTCAAGTGAAAGTGGTGATCTATCAAATGACACACCCATCTCATCGCCATCTCCACAAGCGGAGATGGCGATGAGCTGGATGGGTTATTTTAGTGTTGTGATACCATGAGGCAATATATACAGGTGATTTTCACAGAAAGGGTCATCTCACGCATCACCACTTACCGGGTGCTATCATATAGGCTGCAAACTTAGTCAACCTTCAAGAAGATGGCAAAAAGAATGACTTAAAAGTGCCAACACAATTTGGAATTTGGTACTTATCTCATCAGCGATCAGCTGCGAGGGCTCAGAATCCACAAAGCTCACCTTAATCCTCTTATCTCACTAGAAGGCTGTAAAAACAGTCTGTTTACCCCCTTTTATTCTGGATACCGGTAAACACTTACAGGTACTTCGACAAACAGATTAAATGCCGCATTTCATCAGGTTCTGTACTTTTTGCTGAGATAAAAGCAATCTTTATTGTATCAAAATTTGGAAATTTCGTAATGCGACCCCTTTAAATACTTATTGTAACACTTTGTCCCCCCCAGTCAAAATAAACGGGGCTGTGGCATCTTCTCAGTTCTGTCATTTCTTTATGGAAACAAATATCTTCCAAGAGCCTCTACCTCACGAAACTGAGAGTTAGCATTTTATTCTTTCCATCTTAATTGTTTCGTTGTTGTGCATTGTATGTTAATTGATTCTCACAACTCACATTTATGTTCTGATACTGTTTGTAATTGTACTTGATATTAACAATAAAAGTATTGTATTGTATATGCTTGGGAAAATCCATTAGGGTGAAAAGGGTTCATGTTTGACCTTACGCATACATATGAGCCGCGACATGAGATTTCCAACAATGTGGTATGTGCGACCAGCAAAGGCTCAGACCAGTCTGCGCATACGCGCAGACTGATCAGAGCCTTTGCTGATCCCTTAAATATTCTATTATTGATAAACTCATTTGAGGTTTCTAAGCTTAAAAGGAGGCTACACAGGCTCGTCTGAATCTACACTTGTCAAAATACCACATTGTTGGAAATCTCGTGTCACGGCTCAATTATGTCATCAAATGCACTTGTACTAATGTATGACGCATATACATACTTAGATTGTTTGCTGGCAGATTGCGAGATCTTTTCATTTCCCTACAGTCCACAGGGATCTTTTTTCTTGCATTGTGCATTATGTTGTCGTGGATAGCGAGAACAGTTCCATCAAACGGCGTGCGATTTAATTTAGATTAGCAACTATCAAGTCAAAATGAAATATTTCTAACAGAATGACATTTATTCCTTAATCGAGTTCTTTCAAAATAAAGTTGGTTGAACATTTGAACTTTGTATTTCTTTCAAATTGGCGCCAAAACAGAATCCTTGTGATACCTTTTCCAGTTAAATCTTAAATTAAGATAAGAAACTAATGAATTTAGTTGCTATGGTATCCCATTCCAAGTTATCTGCAAATATGTAGGATCTATATAAATATTTTACCGATATTTAAACGCCTTTATTGTGAGCGATGTCACAAAAATGCATGCCCTCGAGACTGGCTCTAGAACGGCCACCATTTCATCACATTAATAGCCTGAGGAAATTGCAATGAATACATACTCATGAGAGGGGCTCCCTATTATGAACTAGTCAATGGTACACCATCGCAGATACCCGCTTTTTATTTCACCTTTGACCTTGACCTTGAGGTTATACAGAATATTGCCCAATGCCCTTTATCAACATACCTATGCACATGCATAGTTTAAAGTTGCTACACCAAACCGTTTAGGTAGAGATGTATCTACATGATAAAATAGTAGTTGACCTACACTGGCAATCGTCCAAACAGTAGAACTATTTGTTTTTTCTAAATCATAATCTCATAATAAGAAGAAATTATCCTTTTTAATAGCACTTTAACTCTTTCAGACTTGAAAATTCAGTAAGATATGTATTTTAGAGAAAAGTATTTACATGTTTCCATGAAAATATAAAACCGATCGAATGGACTGCACAAGTCTATATTTGACCTTGAACTTTGCATCAAGGTCACTCATCATGTGACCTATGTACATGCAAACATTGAAGTTGCTACATCCAACCGTTTAGGTAGAGATATATTTACAAGAAAATACAGTAATTGACCTTGACCTTGGCATCAATGTACTTGAAATGTTACTCAGTACCCTCTACCTCACATGACCTTTTCATCTGCAAAGTTTGAAGTTGCTACGTCTAATGGATTAGGAGGAGATGCTTTTACAAGTAAATACATTATTTATTTAACCTTTGACATTGACCTTGGGGCCAAGGGATCATGAAATGTTGCCCAGTACCCTGTATATCAAGTAACCTACACAGCTGCAAAGTTTGAAGATCCTATGTCTAATGGTTTAGAAGGAGATGCATTTACACGAAATGCTGCCCGGTACCATCTTCAACATGTGATCTATACAGCTGCAAAGTTTGAAGTTGCTACGTCTAATGATTTAGGAGATACATTTACAAGAAAATACATTTTTGAACTTGACATTTGGGTCAAGGTCGCACAAAAATGTTGACCAGTACCCTCTTTATGATTTGACATATGCAGCTACAAAATTTGAAGTTGCTACAGCCAACGGTTAAAGAGGAGATACAATTACAAGAAACCGTACGCACGCACGCACGGACAGACGGACGAACGACGGACCGACTTTGGTACGAACAAATATACCCTTTTTTTCTAAAGGAAAAAAGTGGGTATAATAAGCGGGATTTGATTCGTTAAGATAACATATGTTCTCTTGTCTATTACTAGCCGATTAGAGATGTGAATGCGATTCGATGGGCCAATGATTACTGACATTGGTAGTTTCCGATGTTTGAAACATATCATAAAATGCAAGTCATAGATTTTAAAACAAAAAAACCCGAATGTCGATGCTACATACACGAATTGAATCGAATCCCAATAATTATTCATAACAGGTAGTCCTCACATTTTGTACTTACTGTACTTTCCAATGAAGGTGATGGATTGGTTGCCGTGAACAAATGATTCTAAGAATATGGCATGTTTTATCGTTTTTTTTTGTGTTTTTTTTTTGATGCTTTACGTCCCAGTCAACATTTTTTCAGTCATCTTGGGATGATTTCCTGTCTTCCTGGGTTGAACCAGTACTAAACAGCAGATAAAGTGTCTTGCTCAAGGACACACCACAGGGACTCCGCCGGCGATGGGCCTTGAACTCAATGCATGTTCGACATGCACAAGGAAATGGGCTACTAGGTGATATTTGAGATCGCATTTTTTTCACAGCTTATCTTGAGATGTTTCATTATCACGAAACGACTAAGTGGTTCTTGCGGGCGCAGCTGCATTATCGATGGATGCTACATCAGTCAAAACAATGTGGATAGATAGAGAATATTCAAGTTTTTGGGATGAATATGACTTTTATTTCATCAAGTGAAGAGAGAAATGTAGACATCAAAGCTTCATGAATGAAACAAACTTTTCACTTCACGAGAAATACTTGTCACATTTGTAACAAATAATTGAAATTTCTTTTTATTTATACAATTTAAAAACATAATAGGAGCCGTGACATGAGATTTCCAACAATGTGGTATGTGCGACCAGCGAAGGCTCAGACCAGCCTGCGCATACGCACAGACTGATCAGAGCATTTACTAGTCGCTTAAATATTCTATGTCTGTTATGCTACTGACTGGACATAATTTGGAATTTCTAACCTTAACAGGAGGCTGCACATGCTCGTCTGAGTCTACACGGCTCAGACGGCTCAAGAAATAATTCAGGGTTGCCACTCAATATCTTTTCAAAATTCCCTGACTTTTCACTGACTTTTCCCTGACTTTCACCCATGGACAATTCGAAAATTTTGTAGATATATTTATGTTTGCTGATTTTATCCTTAAATAAGAATCTAAAGCAATAAATATTAGAAAAGGAATGTTTCTGAACATAAATAGCTTGCAAAATTTTGGAATTGCCTGACTTTTCCATGACATTTTATTCATTTTTTCTCAATTCCAATTCTGAAATTGAAATTCCCTGACTTTTCCCTGACCCTCTTTTTTCATTTTCCAGAAGTTTTTTCCTGACCTAGGCAACCCTGAATATGCACCTTTTACTTTATATATGACGTAATAATGCGCAATGACGTCGCATAAAGTGACTGTTAATGGTTATCAATATTTTTTTTATTCTTATTATTCTTCTTTCAAAGCTGTAATACCCAGATTTTGAGGAATTCTGTCAGTCATAGGAAATAGTTTGTGTTATTGAAACTAAACTCAGTTGTTTAGAAAGTTTCGACATTCCGAATTTGAGCCGCGACATGAGATTTCCAACAATGTGGTATGTGCGACCAGCAAAGGCTCAGACCAGCCTGCGCATACGCGCAGTCTGATCAGAGCCTTTGCTAGCCGGCTTAATATTCTATGAATATTTAACTAATGACTGAACATCAATTGGAGTTTCTAAGCTTAAAAAGAGGCTGCACAGGGTCGCCTGAGTCTATTCATGTCAAAATGCCACATTGTTGGAAATCAAATGTCACGGCTCAATTATAATAAATTGTAAGTATGCAAAATCAAGATCTGGTGGAGTAGCACAGCATTTTTGAGCATGTAAAGATTTTAAAATGTTTTATGGTTTCTCTTGATGGTTTATTGTTTCATGATTCAGCGTTATTTGACAGTTTATATATCGCTTGAATTCTCTATTAGCAGTTGATTGCTAAGTTCAATATTGGTTGAAAATCTCTTCTGCCACAGGGCATATTGAGGCCAGTATTTTTGGTGATTTAGTTAATGAAATCAAAACGACTGTTGGGAAACCTAATTTGAGTGATCACTCCAAAAAAGACAATTAAACATTATACAAAACTTGATATAAAATGGGTATAATGGGACAGTCTGCATGTCTGGGGTTGTCAGGGTTTATAGCTATGGTTTCCTCTTTAAATAATTGGCCGATAGTCGGTCAGGCCTCAGACTCATTGGCGGCCCTCATGTAAAGCTTCAATCGGTTGGTTGGTGCCCGATACTAGTCTTTGCATGAGCCCACCGTGGCTTAACTTGAGGTTTTCTTTAGCTTGAACAATCTGTGAGTCATAAGCCCTTTTCTTTGTATCATCATATTGAGTTAATTTGATTAGATCGAGCAAAACATGCAGGCCTAGTGAGATGGCCTGGCACATGAGATTGTTTATACTGATCACAGTTACGAGCAACAAAATGCTCAAATGAGTCTGCACATCTGCACAGACTCGCCAGAGCTTTCAATGATTGCATGCATACACACAGAATTGGTCTTGATAAAGGCTCAGGTCAATATTAAGGTAGTTAGCCCCACTTGGTAGCTGCTCATGCATACTTATCGAAAAAACGTATGCATATTTGATAAGTAGGAACGTTTCATGTGCTGGCTCAAATATTGTAATAAGGTATGTTAACGTCCATTCATCGGTTTAGCAGTAAAGTTGAATGTCTGTTATTTCGAGAGTGATTAAATACATGTATTCTCAAGACTATGAGACTAATACCAAATGTACATACATCACTCATTAGATGAGTCGGCAATTGAAGCATGTCAAAAGAATGCATGCAACATTTACATGGCATTGTATCAACTTTGAAAACAGAACACACTTTCATTCTGAAATTTTTGGACGCATAACGAACAATACCACACCAAATAAATGTTTTAACTGATAGTGCTTACATTATATAGAACAAGCAATTATATAACCTAACACCCCATCTCATTTTCACTGTGTGGTCAGGTGAAACCCCCAGCTGGCCAGGTACCCACTTAATAAAAAAAATGAAAGGGCAATTGGCCAAAAAACCTTAAAAATGTAAAAGAGAAAATAAAAAAAAATGTAAGAAAAAAATAGAAAAGGGGACTTTTCTTACGAATCCTCCCTCGGAGAAATTCGCTTGACGACAAGCCCTTCTATAAGGGCTCGTCATGCACTGTCCAAGCAAATGCTTGGACATAGTAGGCAAAACACATAAATTAAACAAACAGTGTTTCATTCGACTTAAATGCATAGAAGCTATTAATTTATTTTGGTAAAAATAAAGCTACTTTAGATATTTCTTATTTCTGCTCAAAATTTAGATGCATTCTTCAATAGGAAAATAAGATCAAGTGCAAATTTTAAAATCTCGTTTCCTTAGAAAGATATCTCTGATTTAGACTGGTTTGAATTTGAATCTTCATTAGTAATATCCCTTTACACATGTTCCTACTGCTATTTAGATGTATATAGTGCGACCAGGTAACGGACGTTGGGCGTGTCAGACAGAACACTGCCATTCACTGTCAATTTAAGCTGGTCTACAGTAAATTGGGTAAAACAGCATAGGTACGCTTTAGACCTTAAAACGCCAGCAAAAATCATCCGAAAATTCCGTCTTTATTTGTCGTCTGCTGCAATTTTTTGCTAACATTATTTAACAAAGCTAAGTATTGAGACAAGCAGTGTGGACCTAGATCAGACTGTTCGTATAGGAGCAGTCTGATCTGAGTCCACAATGTTTGTTGGAAAGGCTTCTAAAACATTACAGCAGACGACAAAAGCAGTCGAATTTTGCTGTAATTGGCGCTTTAAGGGTTAATCGTGCAAAACCACTGAACCGCAGACGACATAGGCGACCAGCTTTATACGGTTAGTATGCCCGATAAACGTTCGCAGAAAATTTAAGTCTTACTTATTTACAGACATATTGGCTATATTCTATTGCTCAATGGTCAGGGCCTCCTAGAACCTATGTAGATTTTAGTCAAGATCACCAAGGCAGACTGGTCTATGTTAGAACGACTTTTGCTGCCACATGTATAAAGATATAGAGTCAGGTTGCACAGCGTAATGAAGATCTGATTGCATGTAACGTGCTTTTATCTGTAATTTCCTTTGTACATGTATTTACTATACAGCCATGTCTCAAGTAACCAATGGCATCTAAAACGCCAAGCTGCATACACTGGTACGGAGGTCGAAACGTTTTACACATGATATACGGATATTAACGGCATACATGTAATATAGGTTTAGTGCTAACACATTATTGAACTAGCCCAACAAACAGGCTGGCATGAATGACGCCTTCAAAAACTGTAGTTATTAATTGGCTTTTGGGTCACTGTCTAGCCACGCCCACAACTGGTTCCTATCTCCGTTAGCTTTAAATCAGACCGGGACATCGCATACCACGTGGCGATACAGTGATAAAATAGCTGTATAATACCTGTAGAGCCAACCAGTGGTAGAGTGCTTGACTTGGTTGGAGTCTCTCTGGAGGCACCATATTGTTTCCTTGTGCAAGACACGTTATACTCTATTTAGTACTGGTTCAACCCAGGATACGTCCCGACATTGCTGAAAATTTCTTGACTGGCATGGGCGGATCCAGAGGGGGGGGGGGCGACAGGGGGTCCAGACCCTCCCGAAAGATCACAAAAATAGGTTTTCTTAGCAATACTGGCATGGATCCCCTGAAAAATCGCAAAGCCACTAGGCCAGAATTCAATGTTAGACCATCATGGGGACGCCAGCAAACGCCATTTAAATGGCGTTTCGCTGGTGGGCCGATGATGGCCCGCTTTTAGTGGTATTTTGATCATCTCTTCTCTCATCAACTAAAAAACAACAAAAAAACGTTGTCAAAGTTGAACCCCATCTGCCAAAGGTTTCTGGACCCACGCATGACTGGGATGTAAAGTATCAACTCAAATAATCGAGGTCCACAGTTGCTCAATGCTATTGCGTTAGACCTATGATTAAAGAATCGCTATTTTGAGTAGGTTCAATGAAAGCACTTCGAAATGTCCTAAGCAATACACTTTATTCTCTGCTAAGTACTGGTTCAACCTAGGTGGCCAGGAAACGTCGCGGCATGGCTACAAAAATGTTAGCAGCCACGCAAAACAGCAATATAAACAAGCAAAATCAACTCAAAATAACAAAAGAGAAACTCAATTCTATTTTTGCTGCAGTTGTGTGCGTCTACTGGTACACAGGTTTACCTTTAGTATGCTATATGAAAATATTTGCATTAAAAATGTTGTCGACGAAAATATTCTTCCAAATTCTGTTTGTTTGGCAAGAAAACGATTTGCTGTTTAGCTCTGAATTCGAAAAAAAAACAACATTAAAAACAACAACAACAAAGAATAGCCCCCTGAACCCCCCCCCCCCACACGCACACACACTAAAATTCAGCATGCTAAGGGTTCAATAAATGGATCACAGGGAAAGGATACACATATCTTTTATAAAACTTGTGTGATTGTAGATTTCATTGTCGAAGAATGCTGTTTTGGTTGGATAGTTTAAGATACACGTACGTGGTTAAGATACATGTATGTGCAAATTTCAAACAAGGTATCTGGGCTGATCAGATTCATCTTCAATAATTCGAAACGCTTATTTTCCACGATACGGCAACTATAAGACTACAGGTATATACTTTTGGTGTGGAGAGTTTCACAGATGGGTGAATACGCGAACAATGCAACCTGACTAGCCGATTTCCAAATGTAATTGTCCAGGGGTTGAACTTAGCTAAGAACCGCCCAACGTCTCTTATCTGGACGGAGTATACCTGAAGGTTATTGGGCCGAAATAGCTGAGGCGTTTTGAGCGCCAGTCTAATGCATAAAGAGCACAAAAAACTCTTATGGCACATATTCTAACCATGTAAAGGATCATTGAGACTTGCTATGGGTAAATACTTATGGTTTTCAGTAAAAATAAAAGTTTGTCAATCGTCCCTTTCTTCACCTTGAAGCTACCCTGACCTGAGTACTTTATGGCAGTGAAATCCATTTTCGATATTAAATGCTTCAAAGATGTAAATTTTGGGGTAGAAAAATCAGTTTTACATTAAAATATATTGAAATCAGAAAACATTTTTTAAAATATCATCCCCCCCCCGTGTGCCAGCTAAAGCTTTTGCTGTATATTTGTTACCATATTTTACACATTGTCTGGAAGTGGCTTTCTGGCACAAGGGGGTGGGGGAGATGTTCAGCAGCCCAAAACCCCAGGGCCTAAGCCCATAAAATGTCTTTTCTACCGAATAATAAAATTAATGACAGTAATGAAGCTCTAGAACCAACCTCCTAAATTGCTTTGTATTCTGTTCTAGTTTAACATAAAGTACATAAAGATTAAAAGTAGAATTAGTAAGGTTTATGTATGTTTTCATAAGAAAAAATATCACTGTTGTGTAATGACACATTCTTTTGCAAGTGTCCTGTACTTGTCTATTTTCATGCTAGGGAATTGTTCGTGTTTTTATTTTCGTCTGCTGACTTTCTTCAAAATTAAGTTTTTAAAAATAAACCACCCAGGACCACCATCGGAGTGACTAACAGTTTGGACCCAGATCAAGACCGACATTCTGTTGGTCTTCATCTGGGTTCAAACTGTTTGCAAAAGGCTATTAGCAGACGACGAAATTATCCGCTGGCATGCAAAGAGTTATAACAGGTAAATACTTTAGTGTCCAATATATTGTTTTATATAGGTACCTTTCAATATGTATATGTATACCATAAATATCAGGGCACTTTAAATACATTTGACATGCTATGCTCTTTAAACAAAGCAAAATTAATTTTCAAGGGATCTAGTAAGAATCAGTTTTACTTTCCAATGCTAAATGGGACACTTTAATTCCTTCAAAAGTATTTATTTCTTTTGTTGAGTTTTCAGTTTTGTAGTATTTACGGTACATATAGTCAAAAATGTACAGGTAACTTGAAAATTATCTCCCCAAAATCGTTTTATTACCAAACATATTTTGTTTTTAAAACAATTTCATCAATAATCGTGATTCATTAATACTCTGCATATGATATGTTCAATAGATATCACCATGCCTACCAAAAAAATATAGAAAACGTGCAGAAATCACTTTTTATTGTCATGAAATTTCAGACCCCTTCCCCTTTCTACCCTCCATAACTCTCGAGTGCTTAGGAATTTTGAAAATATTTTGCTAGCTGGATCTTGCCATAAGATTCACCTATTGCACTGATACTACATGCACCACACCAGAAGCTCAAAAGCAGCGTTATGGGATTCAGAAAAATATGCGTATAAGGCCAAAACCGTCAATGATCCTTAAAAAATAAAGAAAGCATTCGTTTTCTTTCTTCATTTCTTTTATTTTCATATCTATGGTTGGTGCATGTGTGCTTAATATCATTATCAACATTTTTTCAGCCATATAACTATGGTCAATTATCAGGTAACAGTGCTTTAGGACAGTTTGCTCTCAAATGGTTAAGCAATACTTGGTGCAAACTATAAGCATATTCATACGGTGTGTGTGCAAGTCACAATAACTCAGATTAGATTGTACATATGCAAGGGCAAATCAATGTTTTTACTGTTTATCTATACAATGAGTGGCAACTTTTGATAAGCTGGTTCAATATTGTTTTTCGTTTTTAGTGTATATAATGTGGTGTACTGTAATAATGCACATTGAAAACGAAACGATAGCCCAGTTACTATGTTAAAGTGGGGCACCATTGGGCCACCATTGCATTCTAATGAGTGGGTGCAGCTAATGTTGATGTTTTTGTTGTTCTTGCCATTGCGCGAGCATGCGTGCATATGGGTGCGCATGCGTGTGTGTTTGGAAAGGAGAAGCCAGGAGCATGGTGTGACACATTAATAAACGTCAATATTTGCGAAAAGACGTTTTACTTGCATTTACACGGGCGTAAATGATAGTGAAACTGGTCAATAAAATATTAATTGTGGGCACACATTATAATCTTTAATCAAATGTAATCAACCTTTTGATTCTAACTAAGATAAGTGAATTACCACAACTTTTAACTAGAGAATGGCTGTTATATAAAGAAATGCGCCAGCTCTCATGTGATTTTGACACTAATTTAATTTTTGACAAACAGATGCTCAGAGAGCCTGCTCGTGTGTACATTTCGCCAGGGCATTCGCTGCCTGAACAAACATGGGATGAGTGCAGATAAAGGCTCTTGCAAAGATTAAGGAATTGAGCCCCACTTGAGAGCCATTTCACGCATGTGCGATACGTACCAAAAACTCATGTGCTGGCCATCAAATATCACCGACCTAAGTTTGTTTTGATCTGAAAAAAGTGAACTACGACTAGTTTTTATAAAAAATGGTTCCTTAGTAAAGAAATGGGCAAGGTCATGCGACTTTTGATCCTGATTGAATATTCGATCAGCCTATGCTCAGATTGTCTGTGCATGTACACAGCCTCGCCAGAACTTTTACTGCTCGCGCACACATAAAATGGGTGTAGATAAGGGATTCAGGCCAAAATTAAGGCATATAGTCCTACATCATACCTGCCAAATGCATGTTTAATGAGTGACCCTACGCATGTGCGATTAACACCAGAAACTCATGCGCTGCCTTTTTATAAGTTCCCATTAAACGCCATCAGCCATAGTAGTTTCTTTTTGATCTGAAATAAGAGAATTTCCACTACTTTTCATACAAAAATGGTTGCTTTGTAAAAATAAAATGGGCCAGCTCATGCGACTTTTGATCCTTATTGAATGTGCTTCGGCGCAATATCCCCAGAAACTTCACTGCTCTCACACACATAGAATGGGTGTTGGTAAAGGCTCACGTCAAAATTTGGACATCTAGCTCCATTGGGTAGCTGTTCACGCATGTTTACAGAGTGACTTTACACATTTGCGTTTAATGCCAAAAAAACCCTTGCATTGGCTCAAATGTAGTATATACACTGTAGGTACGTAAACGTCCAATTGTTAGTGTGGCAGGAAAGTTGAATTCACGTTGTTCTGACGATTATTAACAACGATAAATGCGACACTTGTTACGTTGGTGTATACTTCGACCATGATTTCTTCGTAGAGCTGCGACACATGTCAGCAATATTTTTGCTGCACAACTGTCCTACGCTCCATGCAGTGTTATAAGAGCATACAGATTACAGAGCTCATTCACTCAATCAAAATAAAACAGCAGAATCTAGGGCGAAAATTTGGAGCCATTTTCTACGAGATGAGATGAAATACGAAACTACAGTGTCAAACATTATGGCCTTTGTATATCTCGTAGCTTAGGCTCCTGTCTGTTCTAAGGCAGTGGTTTTGTTGTTGTTGATATATTGTTTAATGTACTTCCTATTGTTTGTGGGTGTTCTGCGCTTGTCTTTGTTTTAGTATATATCACTTTGAGTCCTTTCTAGTTTTGCAATCATCTTCACGAGGAAGAGAGAGCTGGTTGCTTTCTTTTGTTGTCTTACGGAGGTCTTGTTACTGTGAGTGTTCTGTGGTGCCGTGGGTTGGTCTTCGGTGAGTGATTGTGGTATTTCCTGATCATACTCACTTACTTTTTGGATGTATGTAGGGTGTAGCATTACTATGTACGCAAAAGTTACATTCTGTTCGCTAGAGCCTATGTTTAAGAAACTTTTCATGGCATTAATCATGGCAAGATGTAGCCCTCAGTTTCACTGTATTGCAACCTGGTATCGTGTTGTCATGGTTTCTGTGACGCACTTACCATGTGACTATAGTAATCTGAGATCTGATTCCACGGAGTTGGCCAAGGATATCCAAATGACATAATGTTTGACACTCTAGTTTCGTATTTCATCTCATCTCGTAGAAACAATCACCCTACAAGTTTTTAGTTCAAATTTGTTCTTTGTAATAATTTTAAAACCAAATATTACATTTATGACCCCTGTACAAGAATTACCTAAAAATCGTCCACTCCCAAATTTGAATCTCTTGCTAGATGATGCCATATCAAGCAAGCACAACATGCAGGCCTTGTGAGATGGGCTGGCACATGAGTTTGTTTATACTTATCACAGTTATGAGCAACAAAATGCTGAAATGAGTCTACACATCTGCATAGACTCGTCAGAGCCTTCAATGCTTGCATGCATACACAGAGAATTGGTCTAGATGATGGCTCAGGCCAATATTAAGGTATTTAGACCCATTTGGTAGCTGTCCATGCATAATTATCGAACAGCTTATGCATATTTGATAAGTAGGAACGTTTCATGTGCTGGCTCAAATATAAGGTATGTTAACGTCCAATCATTAGTTTAGCTGTAACATTGAATCTATGTTATTTCGAGAGTGATTAATACATGTATTCTCAAGACTATGAGACTGATGCCAAATGTGCATACATCACTCATTAGATGAGTCGGCAATTGAAGCATGTCAATAGAATGCATGCAACATTAACATGGCATCGTATCAACTTTGAGATCAGAACATACTTTCATTTTGTAATTTTTGGACGCATAACGAACAGTACCACACCAAATAATTTTTTTTTTAACTGATAGTGCTTACATTATATAGAACAAGCAATTAAATAACCCTGAACCCCATCGCCTTTTCCACTGTGTGGTCAGGTGAAACCCGAGCTGGCCAGGTACCAACTTAATAAAAAAGAAGAAAGGACAATTGGGCAAATAACCTTAAAAATGTAAAAGTGAAATAAAAAAAATGTAAGAAAAAAATAGAAAAGGGGACTTTCCTTACGAATCCTCCCTCGGAGAAATTCGTTTGACGACAAGCCCTTCTCTAAGGGTTCGTCATGCACTGTCCAAAAAATGCTTGGACATAGTGGGCAAAGCACATAAATTAAACAAATAGTGTTTCATTTGACTTAAATGTATAGAAGCTATTAATTAATTTTGGTAAAAATTAAGCTACTTTAGATACTTCTTATTTCTGTTTAAAATTTTGATGTATTCTTCAATAGGAAAATAAGATCAAGTGCAAATTTTAAAATCCCATTTCTTTAGAGAGATATCCCTGATCTTGACTGGTTTGAATTTAAATCCCAATGAGTAATCTCCCTTTACACATGGTCCTACTGCTATTTAGATGTATTGTATACCTAAAGGTTATTGGGCCGAAATAGCTGAGGGGTTTAGAGCGTCAGTTTAATGCACAGAGAGTGCAAAAAGCGATCATGGCACAGGTTCGAACCCTGTAAATTAAAAAGCAAAGAAAACATTTTGTTGTCTCTTTTTTTCATTACTTTTATTTTCATATCTATGGTTGGTGCATATGTGCTTCATATTATTATCAACATTTTTTCAGCCATATAACTATGGTCAATTATCAGGTAACAGTGCTTTTGGACAGGTTGCTCTCGAATGGTTTAGCAATACTTGGTGCAAACTACAATTATATTCATACGGCGTGTGTGCAAGTCGCAATAACTCAGATAAGACTGTAGATATGTACAGGCAAATCAATCTTATTACTTTTTATCTATTCAATGAGTGGCAAATTTTCATAAGCTGGTTCAATTGTTTTTTCGTTTTTAGTGTATATAATGTGGTGTACTGTACTAATGCACATTCAAAATTGAAACAATAGCCCAGTTACAATGTTAAAGTGGGCCACTATTGAGCCACCATTGCATTCTAATGAGAGGATGCAGCTGTTGTTGATGTTCTGTTGTTGCTGCCATTGAGCGTGCATGCGTGCATGTGGGCGCGCATGCGTGTGTGTTGGGAAAGGAGAAGTCAGGAGCATGGTGTGACACAATAATACACGTCAATATTTGCGAAAAGACGTTTTACCTGCATTTATACGGGCGTAAATGATGGTGAAACTGGTCAATAAAACATTAATTGTGGGCACACATTATAATCTTTAATTAAATGCCATCAACCTTTGATTCTAAGATAAGTGAATTACCACAACTTTTAACTAGAAAATGCGCCAACTCTCATGTGACTTTGACACCAATTTAATTTTTTTGATCAACCGATGCTCAGAGGCGCCTGCTCGTGTGTGTAGCCTCGCTAAGCATTCCCTGCCTGTACAAACATTGGATAAGTGCAGATAAAGGCTCTGGCAAAAATTAAGGAATTGAGCCCCACTTGAGAGCCACTTCACGCATGTGCGATACGTACCAAAAACTCATGTGCTGGCCATTAAATGTCACCAACCTAAGTTTGTTTTGATCTGAAAAAAGAGAATTACGACTACTTTTTATAAAAATGGTTCCTTAATAAAGAAATGGGCCAGGTCATGCGACTTTTGATCCTGATTGAATATTCGATCAGCCCATGCTCAGATTGTCTGTGCATGTACGCAGCCTCGCCAGAACCTTTACTACTCGCACACAAATAAAATGGGTGTAGATAAAGGTTCAGGCCAAAATTAAGGCATCTAGCCCAACATCGTACCTACCAATGCATCTTTAATGAGTGACCCTACACGTGTGCGATTAACACCAGAAACTCATGCACTGACTTTTTATAAGTTCCCATTAAATGACATCAGCCATAGTAGTTTCGTTTTGATCTGAAATAAGAGAATTTCCACTTCCTTTTATACAAAAATGGTTGCTTTGAAAAAATAAAATGGGCCAGCTCATGCGACTTTTGATCCTTATTGAATGTGCTTAGGCGCAATATCCCGAGAACCTTCACTGCTCTCACACACATAGAATGGGTGTAGGTAAATGCTCCTGAAGGTGAAAATAAGGACATCAAGCCCCATTAGGTAGCAGTTCATGCATATTTAGAGAGTGATTTTACGCATTTGCGTTTAATACCAAACACCTCATGCATTGGCTCAAATGTAGTATATACACTGTAGGTACATAAACGTCCAATTGTTAGTGTGACAGGAACGTTGAATTCACGTTGTTCTGATGCTTATTAACAACGATAAATGCGACACTTGTTACGTGGTGTATACTTCCACCATGATTTCTTTGTAGAGCTGAGACACATGGCAGAATTTTTTTTGCTGCACAAATGTCCTACACCTCATGCAGTGTTATAAGGGCATACATATTACAGAGCTCCTTCACCCAAATAAAATCAAACAACAGAATCTGTTTATCTATACAATAAGTAGCAACTTTTCATAAGCTTGTTCAATTATTTTTCGGGGAACATACTTTCAGTCAAATAAACAGTATAAACCTGATGCTCGACTGAGTTCGAGTATCTGTGATGCTATATCGGAGGCAAATAGTGTTTTATACGAGAACTCCCCAGTAACTGAAAACTCACCAGTAACTGAAAACTCCCCAGTAAATCGATCGGAAAGTGAATTTGTATTAGTGTCAGCGGAACAGCTTAAGGAAAAGGGTACACAGCGTGAAAGCAGCGAAAACATGGCTACGTCAGATCCACAGAGCAGCTCTCTTAAGGAGATAAATGAACAGATGAAGCTGGTGTTATCAACTGTGACTGAAATTAAAAGCAATCAAGACAGCATGCGCCGATCGTTTGATTCAAAACTGGACAAAATGAAAAATGAATTTATGGCGACAATCGATGGAAAACTTCGAACTCTTCGAGATGAGATCGCAATGGACATCAGCACAGAGAGCAATAGGATAGACAATTTAATGACGTCTCTACAAAACATTCAAAGTCGACTTGAGGCAGTTGAACGCCCTGATTACCATGAGCAGCACATGGAGTTTGACGTCGATCACAGACCCCGTCGAGCAACTCAAACCAATCTTGACGACCCAGAGATTTGCATCACTGCTAATGGACTCCCCTTTGATCGAGAAGAAAATCTAATTGAGAAAGCTAATGAACTGATCCGAGCCTTAGGTACAGAGGTGTCGTCAAAGGTGGTCATAACGGGAGCTACAAGGCTCAAACCGCGATTCGATGGCAAACCTGGGCTAGTAAAAATTAGTCTTCGAAATGTTGAAGAAAAATTCTTGCATAGATATCTATTCGTATAGCTGTTTACACCCATTGTCAAATGAACGAAAATCCATGTTCAAATCAGGAGATTCACGTGCTGTTTGAACATGGGTCTTAACTTGAAAATACTTAAAATGAGCCCTGCATTATTTGCATGACGTTATATACGGAACGCATTGCGGACCAGACTCATCATTTCGCCGATGTTTTTGGTCGCGAAAACGTTGCGTACGGTTATGACGTAATGACGTTCGAAAATACACAGCCGACGCCATTTTGTTTAGAGAAATCCAATGTGAGAAAATGGACAATTTAGTGTTTTAGCAGCGTTTTCAGTGCGAATTGAGCTGGAATAAGGTAAAATATGCAAGAATAACGATCACACATGTTTGTTTCTTTGCATTAACACTTGCCGGGTCCCTCGGATGATGTTGAACACTCGGCCTATCGGCCTCGTGTTTAATCAGCATCCTCGGGACCCGGCAAATGTTAATGCATGAAAAAACATGTGTGATCCCTATAGTCCTTGTCTTGCGACATAAGAGAAATCTTAAGGACTCGGCTCATTATAAGGATGTGTACATTAAAAGTAGTAAGTCGCACGCAGAACGGTTGATTGAACTGAATGCTAGAACTATTCTCCGTCAGATACCACAAGGAAATAACTTCTGGGTCGACTCCAACGGTCGTATACGCCCTCGTCAGAAACCAGAAAACGCCAGTGGTAACCAATAGGATGATTCCCGCCCCAGTAGGTCTATTCGTGCAGCACATTTGAACGTTTGTGGATGGACCAAAGATAACCATACATTGAGGGAGAATCTAGTGCGCGGTATAGACGCTGATATTTACTCTATCTGTAAAACGCATTTGTCAGGACAAAACATTATAGAAATAGATTCGTACACGTGGATAGGATATAAAAGGCGTGACATACATCGTGATGGCCCAAAGTCGTCAGGGGGTGTAGGTATTCTGGTTAAACAATGGGTTTGTGATACGCACAATATTTCTGTGATAGACAAGACGGTCGATGGAATCCTTGGAGTAAAATTTGTTCATAAAGAAACGGACAGTGATTTTGTGGTATTTTCATGTTATCTTCCACCTGAAAATTCGACACGTGGACGTGACGCACAGACCTTTTTTGCGCATCTCTTGGCACAGATGTACCTGCAATGTGACTGTGATAATATGATTATTCTGGGAGATTTTAACGCGCGCATTGGTCCATTGGTATACGACTGTGATAGCATTCCAGAAAGAACAATCATTGATAAAAGCACCAACCAGCATGGTCACGAGTTCATCGAATTTCTCACCGAGTCGAAATGCTGCGTTCTTAATGGTAGATTTGACAATTGCGATGATAACTTCACGTCAGTCTCAAGGAAGGGGAAAGCTGTTGTGGATTACATTTGTGTACCGCATGACACGCTTAACTTATTACGGTTCAGTCGATTGTGGATGAGAATTCTTTACACGGATTATTAGGCGATAGATCAAGGTTACCTGACCATTCCGTTATATGTACAGAGTTCGAGACAGACCATAGTAACTGTTGTGCGGTTAACAATGAGAACGCCCCAAGAAACCGTCATAATCTTAAGAAAATGCCAAGTGACTTTATGACCAGCGAAATGAGCAGGGCGACGATTTCGAATATAATAACATCAATTGAAACAGCCAGAGAAAATCAAGAAAGCATGGATAAAATATATGATAGGTTGTGTCACACCATTAAGGCAGAAATGGAGGCAACGATACCGAGATATGAGGCAACACGACGTACAAGTAAACGCTTTAAAAACAGAAAACCGTACTGGAATGACGAACTGCAACATTTATGGGATACAATGCGTATGAAAGAGAACGATTTCCTTAAGTGTCGGGATAACAACCAATTGAGAAAACGCCTACGTATGGATTACACATCGGCTAGGAACAGTTTCGACAAAGCCTTAAAACAAAGTGAGCGCGCATACAGAAAGTTACAGGCCATTGAGATAGAGGATATGTCCACAACAAACCCAACCGAATTTTGGCGTAAAATACAACATCTAGGCCCCCGTAGAGACCGAAATATCCCAATCGAAGTCCTGGATGAGGATGGAAGTATTTCTACTGCTGAAAATACCGTGTTCGAACGATGGAAACATGACTTTTATAACCTATACAATTGTAAAGAAGAATCAGACTTTGACGAAGTGCATTATGATCGCGCAAAAGTACATAAACTTCTCCTGGAAAATAATATGAAAACCTTTATGAATAAATGACCCCCTTTATGAGCCAAATGTTCAACTAAATTCCAATGTAACGATAGACGAGGTCGCTTGCGTTATTCAAAAATCAAAGTCTGGCTCAGCCTGCGGTTATGATGAGTTACCATACGAAGTACTTAAATCGCCAGTCATCATCGCGTGTTTGCAACAGCTTTTCCAGTATGTGTTTGATTCTGGTGTGATTCCATCAGTGTGGCGCCGAGCTATTGTTTGTCCAATTCGTAAGGATCCGTCGTCGGATAGGCGCGACCCAATGAATTATCGAGGCATCAGTTTATTATCTTGTATCAACAAACTCTATACTTCACTTCTGAACACACGGCTCACAGGATATCTCGAGACAAATGATATGTTACTGTCGTGCCAGCCAAGAGTGACAGTGACGCCATGTTTTGTTTACAAAGTGATCTAGGACTTAAAATCGACATATCACTTGTGTATTAATCCTATCCACAGGATAGGATTAATACACAAGTGATCTATCGATTCGCCTTAGCTCAAGTGAAGTGTACACGTTAGTATTTTACTTAGCAATTGTAAACAGATTATATGTCACTGTCACTCTTGGCTGGCACGACAGTAGCAGACGAACAAAACGGTTTCAGAAAACAGCGCTCTTGCGAAGATCACGTTTTCACTTTAAACAGTTTAATCAAGAATAACAGTAACGTGTTCACCGCCTTCATTGACCTAAAACGGTGTTTCGATTATGTAGACAGGGATATGCTCCTATACAAACTGCTGTTACATCACATAGATGGGAAGTTTTATAACTCAATTAAATCTATTTACACCAGCACCGTGTCAGCAATACGTATAAACAATAAGCTAACTGAATGGTTCGACTGCACAACAGGAGTCAGGCAGGGCTGCAATTTATCACCAACGCTCTACTCTGTGTTCGCAAATGACCTAGTTAAAGAAATTAATGACCTTGACATTGGTATTCAGGTCGGTGAACGTAAAATTTCCCTGCTGGCTTACGCTGACGATATTTGCCTTGTGGCTAATAGTGAAGACAACCTACAACAAATGTTAAACTGTGTTCATAGTTGGTGCAAACGATGGCGAGTGTTAATTAATGCCAATAAGTCAAAATGTATGCATTTTCGCAGAGGTCGATCTAATAGAAGTGAATATACTTTTAAAATCGGTGAAAATGTTTTAGAAACTACAGATAGATATAAATATTTGGGAGTTACATTCCATGAAAAGCAAGATTATTCAATAAACAGTGAGGCTTTGGGAAAAGCAGCAGATCGAGCTCTTGGCAGCATAATAAGTAAGATCCATAGTTTAAAGGAATTCGGATTCAAAGCTTATGAAAAGTTATATTCCTCATGTGTAATGCCCATCCTAGATTACTGTTCTGCGGTCTGGGGGTTTAAAAGTTATCAGCAAATAGACAACGTTCAAAACAGGGCGATGCGTTATTTCCTCGGCGTACACCGATTCACACCGATCTTAGCAATGCTCGGAGACACTGGTTGGCTACCGAGTGTCTACAGGAGATGGATATCTATGTTACGGCTGTGGAACAGACTTATCCTCATGGACGACGACAGGCTTACAAAATGTGCTTTCAACGCGGATTATGAAATAAATCAGAATAATTGGTGCCAGGATGTTAAACATATCATGTCATGCTTAGGGCTCTCCAATCACTATAAAATAAGTCCGTTATAAATCTGTCTAATGCAAACGAACGTATGAATGCTTACTATAGTAACATTTGGTCACGTGATATTCGCCAAATCCCGAAGTTGAGAACATATATCTTATTGAAAACTATGTCCAATTAAATCTGTGCAAAAATGAGAGGTCAATACTCTGTCAATTCAGAACTGGGATACTTCCTCTCCGCTTAGAAACACTGAGGTCGTTACATCGGCGAAAAGGTTGAGCAAAGACTCTGTAAACTCTGCACTGCAGGAGCAGTAGAAAACGAAATTCACTTCCTCTTACATTGTGATTTGTACACTCAAATACGTGAAAATACATTTTCTGATATTTTCAGGAATCACACGGAGTTACCTGACGTTGAACGACTTTGCCACATTGTAAACTCTCAGCCCAGAAAACTGGCAAAATATCTAGTATGCGCATACTTATTGAGGAAAAGAAAACTTTTCTCTTAATGGTATTAAGAGTCAACAAGGAGCCAAAAGGGATGTCACAAAATGTGACATCCTATTTGGCTCTAAGTTGTCGTCGAACAATTCAAAAGAAACTCAAAATCACAACAGTTCCTTTTAGTTCTCAATGTTCTATCCGACATCAACTATTATTATTCTCTCTGGTAGCTGATAAAGAGTTTTACCATAGGTCCAGATAAGGAAATTTTATTTACGTAAAAGTCAAATTATTTTCTTACCCGTCTATTTAAACATGTGTTTTGGAAGCTCAAAAGAACCGTCTCATTGAGACGGTTCTTTTGAGTACCCACACAATATGTTTGGATGAACATGTGTTTTGGGTGCTCAAAAGAACCGTCTCAATGGGACGGTTCTTTTGAGTACCCACAACATATGTTTGGATGAGAAATAAGGAAAATATTTTTCCAATATGCACTCCTATCTAGTGGCCTGCGGTTTATTGTAAGTAAACAGGAGAGACCCCGATGAGAGGCCACCTTTGGTCGCCTCTCACATGGGTCTGCACTGTTGACTAATTTCACATTTGTGGTACAGCAGCCTGATTCACTTATAAGTATTGCTTGAAATTGACGTGAACCAAATTTGCATTTGTAGATTTACCTAAATGTGAACTCTGTATTACGGAATATGTATATCACTCATTTTCCTGATATTCGATTACATAATAGTTTGTGGTGACTTATAGACCCAGTGGGTCGGGTGCAACTTTGTCTTCATATGTTGTTATACAATACTGTATATGCAAAGGTCACGATAATAAAACATTTACTTACTCACTTACTTACTTTCGACCTTCATTAAGCTACCATTTGTCAATAAGATCTTTGTTTTGTCTATTTTTAAGTGGCCGTTTTACACAGGTTTTACGGTATCATCACAAAACCATGTGATACCCCACCCTGTTTGGTAAGAGTGGTATAAATTGGTGCTTGTAAGCGCGGTTTAATGTACTCGTTGGCTGCTTCATCATTAATGAGAAGGTTAACATTAAGTCAACAAGCTAGGAATATACCCTTGGGGATCTTGAAATAATTGAAAATCACTTTTTATACGCAAATTCATTTGACAAATTGAACTAATTTATAACAGTTTTTTCTGAACATTTTTTTTGCTTAATTTGCATCATTAGTATTTGTCACGCGCTGTATTAATCTGAACAGGTTGCCTGGGAATGATCTCGGGAAATAGGGGTGGGGCACTCAATATCAAAATGGGTATGGACCATAAGTACCCCGAAACACACACCTTATTAGACACGATCGAGACATTTTTGAGGGGAAAATAAGATGTAAAAATACACGTGTACCCTATCGTGGAAAAGCAATATAAGCTGAATCCTGTCTTAAGCGACCACTCAAAGGGAAGACCAAAAATTGTTTTTTAAGACCGGTTATCGCTTAATGCAGATCAAAAGTATTGCAGAATGCTCTCTTGGAGCATTCTGCCATTCTTTCGACCTTCATTAATCTACCATTCGTCTTTAAGACCTTGTTTTGTCTATTTATGAGTGGCCGCTTAAGACAGGTTTAACTGTATGCTAAAGTTTTGGCCAGAGAACTTAGATCATTTATTAAAGATCTTAAGGTCTCGTGGCTTCGAAGAATACTTCATCAATCAAAACCAAATGAATGGACATACTTATCTTTAATTATTTTTCATAATATTTTCTCCATTGGTGGTTCATACGCGTTTAAACTAAGCAGTGAGTAACAAAACCTCTTTTGGAAAGATTTAATGCATATTTGGACGGACTTTTGTAAAATTTTACCTGTTGAAAACATTGGCTAGGTCCTTGACTCCCCTTTATGGCCTAAAGAAAACATAGGACGTGTAAAATAATATTTAAAAACTGGCATAAAAGGGCATCAGAGGAGTCTTTGATGTTTTTGGTCAAAATGGCGAATTTTACAATATCAAAGGTACTTTTTTAGATTATCAATATCTTTTAAACAAAATACCCCAGTCATGGATTACTCAAATTAATGATGACCGCGTTTTTTATCTTTGAAAACAAAATAAATGTGACATGTAATGTCTTTATTTAAAAGCTTATGAAGGCCAAAAAAGGTAGTAGAGTATTCTATGATAGTTCTGTAAATGTAAATGATTATATACCAAAGAACAAATGGAAAGCTGAAATAGGTGACATAAGTGAAAATGAATGGAAATCTTAGGGTAAAGTCGGGTAAATTCGGACATCAGGTAAATTCGGACACACATTTGCAAACAGTGTAAATCCAGATGAGACGGCTCCTTATTAGCCGTCTCATCAGGATTTTCACTGTTTGCTTAGTTAATTTATTTTTTATTCCAATATTTGAAATATGAAACAAATAAGGTCGCTGTCCGAATTTTGCTGTCTGTCCGAATATACCAGAATTGACCCTACTTTCTTTGTACCAAAAAATGGCATGGAGTTAAACTTTGAGATTTCCAATATAAGATAAACAATAACATTTTAGTTACAAATTCCATCCTGGTTAAAATAAATAAAATTGATAGTGGAGTATGCTCTTACTGTTACAACCAGAAAAAAATACACCAACCTACGGCGTCGCGAGGAAGAGCCACAGACCACTTCAGTCACAAGACATCAGAAAGACAATTAAAGTAAAGCAACCAACTCTATCTTTCTCATCAAGATGATTGTAAAACTAGACAAGACACAAAGTACTACATAACATACAAAAACTAAACATCCCTTGTTGCATAGACAACCAGCACACAGACGAGCCTGTGCAGAACACAATAACTGTCTCGCAGAGATAACAGTAGAAAATGGTGATTCAGACAAAATTCCATGCATCTCCATCGACTGGACACGTTTACTCATTATCGTGCTAGATAGGGTATTAAAGTCAGGTAACTTCGGATATCAAGGTAGATTCGGACAGCGACCTTGTTTGTTTCATATTTTAATTTTTGGAATAAAAAGAATTAAATAAGCAAACAGTGAAAATCCTGATAAGACGACTCATGTGGATTTTCACTGTTTGCAATCATATGTCCGAATTTATACCACCCTTACCAATTTTAGCATGAAATATCTTGTGATGTGCAAGGTCTACACTGATGTAGGTGGTATAAAATAGTTATACCATGTTTGTCCACATGTACGTAAGATAATCCACTCGCTAAAGCTCGTGGATTATCTCCACGTACAGGCGGACAACCCATGGTATAACTATTACATACCTGATGTCCGAAATTACCTGACTTTACCCTATTTGTTTTATATATATTTTGATTCACAGGAGGTATAAGTATAGGTTATTCAATGTTTTGTGTTGGTTATGGAATATATACGAGGGAGCGACCAGCACAAAACATTGTATATTAACCTATTTAGCCGATGACCCGCCCACTTCCTTTTGTTTTCAGCTAATCAGACGCAAGAGAAGGACCATATTCAGCGTGGTGTATTTTGCATAACCCTCACTTTTTTAGACTCATTCCCATATCTTGATGAGAGGACATTGCAGTCCGAAATGTTTATTTCACCAAATTTATTTGGCTAATTCTAGGTATCATTATACATTTACCACACCGGATAGGCGGCAATCGAAAACTTTTGTACTATCGACGAACCTAGATAAAAAATCGTTAGAAACATAGTTTTCGATTATCAATTGTCGCCCGACTGGCCGACTGGCGACAGATGGCAATCGAAAACACTGTTTCTGGCGATTTATGATCCGCGTTCGTCGATTGTTAAGAACGGATTCGATTGCGCCTTTCCGCTGTGTTTACAGGCACAGTGGAAAACAGTGGGTCTTGATTAGCTGGCTGTCTAGAAGCCATCAGCTCTGGATCTACATGTTTTCAAAACACGAAAGATCCGGTTTCTGCATGGTATGGGTTAAAATTGAAGAAAAAAAAAATCAGACGTGACACGGCTTAAATACTTCCTTTGGAAATTCTAAAGGCATCTTGAATTTTGATTTAGAAACTCGCGGCACGAATTCTATTACCAATCATTTCAAAGAGCACTGAACTTTAAAATGCCCTCAACAACACTGATTGCCCTGAGATACAGTGTAATACTAAACATCATGATGCTAAATAAGCCAATTTGCATGATTATTTGGAATTTATCGCATCTTTGAATGAGCAGTGAAGACTCAGAATGGCCCGTCCGGGCTCGCCAGATGCACCTGTCCGGGCTCGCCAGAGCCTAAGCTTCGCGCCTATAAGGAGTGTGGAAATAGAAATGGAAGTATGGAGGCATAAAATGAGCCGAGACAAAATATTACATCTTTCTTCCCACTTGATAGATGCTTATATATAAATACATATACACTGTAAGTTGAGAGTATGACAAATAATGTGCATTAAAAACAATAACATGGACGGATCCAGGATTCTGGAAATGGGGTTCATATGTAAAAAGGTGTGGGGGTTCGCTATGCTGATTTTATCTCATTTTTCTTAAATATCCTATGAAAATGAAATAATTTAGTCTCACTGAGACCAAATTATTTCATTGTCATTGGATATTTAAAAACGGAGACAGAGAGGGATCAAGCGAATCCCTCCTGAACACCTTCTTGAGCCGCCACTGAATAATCTGGCACCGAGGTTATTAACCTTTTTTCATGCTCAACTATACGGAGCCCGTGCCCCTCCCCCTCTCGGTCCGTCCATGAAAAATGACTACGAACCTGCGATAAGTACCACTATCACATGGGGTGGCTCATATAATTCGCTTAACTCTTTGATTGGTGACTTTAAAATGTCAACTGAATCTTCAAAAATATTTTTTGAAATTCCTTTAAAAAGTTATTGAAAAGACAGTGACGAGAGAACTAAAATGCCGAAAACCCCATCCAGCTGCATGGGCAGATTAAGTCAATGTTTAACCAGAATCGTGCATTTAGTGAAACAAGAATGAAATTTTGCAAGGACGCCAATATGGGTATACTGTGTATGAAACAAATTATTGGCCACTGAAAAAAATCATAATGGCGACCATTTTCCAAGATGGCCGCCTTCGCTATTCTTTTTACAGGACTTCTCAATGTAAATGATAACTAATTATGATTTAAGCTGCATTTTTCTTGTAAAGGAGTTAATATGATCATGGCAAATTGTTATTTTAATGTTTCTCAAAATTATTCCAATGTTTGAGGAGCTATCTAGAATAGAATTCAAGATGGCCGCCATTTTTCTATGCACGCTTATCGTCAGATTTGATAGTATGTTGTTTTCGGTGGGTATAAGTGGCAATATTTAATAGTTTAATCTGCTGAGTATTTTTATCAAAAATAAATTCTTGCTTGGAGTCTATAAAAATGGAGCTGCTTCCATTTTTGAAGCAACTGCACTGTTTAAGATAAGGTATCTTCCATGATGTTCACCGCCATAGGTATGGATTTACTGTGGTTAGAAAATGAGATTAATATTTTCATGAATTTTCTAACAAAAGCTGTCATGCGTATTAATAAAGAAATAGTGACACGCATGGGGTCCATTATCGGCTGATACTCAGGAAGCGTCCCAAAGCGCCCCAAAATGCTATCTAATGAGCCCAACCCACATGGTCTACTAATACATCTAGTATTCTATATTGCATTAGTTAGATAGCAGGACCTGAAATGACAGGTTGAGCCAGCGTGGGAGACATGGACAAATGGTAATGGAGCTGTAGTAAAGGGTACCATGAAAGGTCAAAAACTTTTATTCTAATACACCTCGCCTATAGAGCCAACGGTAACAAACTGTGATATATCGCACAATAATTCACTGCTAAAGTGTGTGATAGCTGACATCACTAGAAAATGACGTCACTCATGGCGTTAGACGGTGTAACGTCGTTTTTACGCTTGAAAGACGTTACAATTACATGTAAAGGTATGCGACGTAGTCTAAGAATTGGCGGGAGTTCTTCAGTGCAATGGCGGAAAGTTGGAAGAAGCTGAAGACTTCGAATGTGTTTTCGTCGTTTACTGTGTGTTAGAATCGAAATAGATCAGCTCCAATGCGTGAATTGTTGAGTAATAATTCACTGTTTCTCGGTCAGTTGTACGACGATAAATCACTCGCGCTGCGCGCTCGTGATTTAATCTTCTTTACAACTGACCTCCAAACAGTGAATTATTACTCAACAATTCACTGCTGGAGCTGATCTATTTCTTAATCAAAACGCGAGACTGTTGCCGGTTTCAACGTGCATGCCAATTAATGCCAAGACCCATCAGAAAGTTCTCATAGACTTGTTTCATGACCACGGTCTTAGTGAGTACTAGACATCTATGCTCTTTTAGGTGGCGCAGCTATAGGAAAGGGCATAGGAGAAGGAGTGGTTTGTCCCTCTATTTTAAGAAACATACTTTTCACAACAGCAGCTATTGAAACCATTAGATCATAACCCAACTACTACATCAGCCACCAATTATTTTCATGGGACAAGTACGTTAGCAACAGCCTGCAGTCTCTACAAACTTTAAAAAGAGGCTTAAGAAGTAGGATATAACATGGATATCATGCGACAGTCTGCATGTCTTGTTGTAAACCCAATCATGGTTTATAGCTATGGTTTCCCTTTTAATTGCACGACGGCGGGTCAGGCCTCAGACTCAATGACGGTCCTGACGTATAGCTTTCATCGGTTGGTTGGTGTCTGATGCTTGTCTTTGGGTGGGCCCACCGTGGCTCAACTTGAGGTTTTCTTTCGCTCTGACTATCTATGAGCCATTAGCCGTTTTCTTTGTTGCATCATCAGTTAGGGAATTCCCTAAAACCCGTCGGTGGTTCTTTTGTTAAATTACTGTTTATTGGTGCTCCCATTGTGGGGGTTCTGTGTTTGTTCCTTGTATTTTTATGCAATACTTTGAGTCCTTTCTAGTTTTGTTATCATCTTGATGGGGAAGAGAGAGCTGGTTGCTTTATTTAATTTGTCTTTCTGATGTCGTGTGACTATAAATGCTCTGTGGCTCTTCCTAAAGGTGCCGTAGGTTGGTGTACAGAGTGTGATTGTGGTATTTCCTGATCATACTCACTTTTTTATTCTTATTACTGCAGTAATGATGATGAAGTCCAACACGCTGCACTTAAACTTAAAGAGAAATTTTGCATTGCCAAGCAGTCTGCACTTATACTCTGTACCATATGTCTTTGCCAACAACGATAGTAATTATGCATGTTGGCTTCCTATTCACTTGAAAGACAAGTTAACATTAGAGCAGCGACACCCTGTTCTGCACCATGAATTCATATCAGACAAATTGTTGTCTTCAAGTCCAAGCGACCATTTTCTGCTAAGGCTACTGATCAAGCT
The DNA here is from genome assembly GCA_964019695.1 of Loripinus fragilis. NCBI lineage: Eukaryota > Metazoa > Mollusca > Bivalvia > Lucinida > Lucinidae > Loripinus > Loripinus fragilis. The sequence goes on along the minus strand of OZ026526.1, from coordinate 13,763,992 downwards.
CATTGGCATACACACGCTGTGATAAAGTCTGATGTTGGAACAATTGGCATATCAGACGATGCTCAGTATAACGGAGCCTATCGTGAGGTATGTCGCCTTGTTGAAGAGTACGAATCACTGGCATACGCTAAAGATGCACATGAAAGAGCCAGACACCATGAACAGGCAGAGCATCCTCAAAGAGTATTTTGAAAAGGTACTCAAGTTATAATCTTCTTTGAAAAAAATTGTGAATTCCTTCCAGGAAGAGACAAATGACAACTGACCCTTGACGTAAAAGCAATTGTCACATCAGCTGCTGCCCAAATGGTCATCTCTTACCTTCAGAATGGCAGATTTTAAGATTTCATGAGAGGTTTGGAAATCAAATACATGTCATTATTTTACGAACCAAACAAGGGAACAAGATTGGTTTCATCAAGCAAAAGTCAAAACCTGTACCGGGCAATTGAAATAAAATGTTTTAAAGGATTGCTATTGTCTTTTCTCAAAACTTTTCATATCCTGCCAGTCAAGAGAGTTTGATTGCTAGAATCCTTCAAGCACAAGAATCAATCTTCCCAGGCAGCACTAAGTGATGGCCAAAAACTGTATAGTTGTCAGAAGTTACAAATTGCATAATTGTCAGAAGTCACAACTTGCATCTATCCTTGAGAGAGATGACTTCACATTTCCAGACAATAAACCCGATGCTACTGCCATTGTTATCGATGATTCGTCACTGTTTAACTCACTTCCACCTCAAACAGAAACGGTCATTTTGAGGGTATGCAACGTTAGATGTAGAGTCTACCAAAAGTAAAATTGTTCTGTGCTACCTTTAGCAGGACTGATATTGTGTTCGATGTCTACCTAGCTCCGAGATTGAAAGCTCAGACACGAACTAAACGAGGCCAAGGAGGTAGACAAAGGGTGACAGAGACAGGTAAGATTCCCACAAATCAGAGACAACAATACTGAGTTCTTTAACGGTTTAGCAGACACTATTGTTGAAAATTACATAGACCAAAAGGGAACAAAAATAGGATGTTCTGTGCAATCTTCAATTCAACGTTGAAGGACTCATGCCTTGCAATCACGAACATCTTTCTGCATGTCAGACATGTTGTGACAGGGGGCAAAACAAGTAATAATAAAAACAACTGCCACAAATGTTTAGGTCATACATTCGTAGCTTTAAGCATGTTTCCGATGCTGTGTGAACTTGATCATGCTCACTGATCATACCAACTTATTTTTTGGTGTCGAAAAGCTTTGGATTTCATTCTGTCTAGGAGATAACCATAGCTGGATTCCAGTACATGATGTTTGTCAAGAAATTAGCTTGAAAATCCAAAGCATTCTCTTCTTTTACACGTTCACAGTATGTAGTGTCGCGTCAGCTTTCGTGGAAAGGTGAAAAAGCTACTTAGCAAAATGGAATGCTTATCCTGAAGCATCTACAGTATGTACAAACTTAGTATGATTTCACCCATTATTGGTAATGAAGAACAAAACATTCTGGAAAAGTTTATCATCACCATGTATGACAGATCTAGTCAAGCCGCATTTATTGATGCATGGTGTTAGGCTCGATATGTCGGATATATTATATGACACAATACCTCCAACAAGCTGCATACCAAGCAGGTTGCATTTGACTACGTCAAATATACATTGAAAACCCTACTAGTGAATGGGATTTGTAGCAGCAAGATAGCTCTTGGCAAATAATATGGACGACCTTACTACCAATCGCCGAACAAGGTGTGGCTGCCAGAATGAATGCCGTGGAAGATGTAAATGTTATACGTTACCCTTCTATCATGTAACTATGGAATTGCAAATGTGAAGCACATGTCGGGCCTTATCTGGATCCAAACCGTTTGACACTCTGTTGGCATTCATGTAATAAGTTTTTGAAACGTCAATTTGAAACAAAAATCAGCAGACGATAAAAAGCATGCAAAATTACCCAGCATACAATGAGTTAAAATGTCCTTGGTCAGAATATCCTGCTGAGTGTGGCAATCAAGATTAGTCTGAGGGGCGGGTGTCGTGTTTTACCATCTCGTCGTTTTTTTCTTTAAAGTTTCTGTACATGTATACAGTGCGAAAATCGGTGCTTAACTTGATAATTTTGCAGTTTTATATCATCTGAAATAATTTTTTTTCAAAAACAAATATGTCGAGAATACTAGATAGCAAACTTTATCAACAAAAAAACCCCAAACAAACAACAACAACAACAACAACAACAACAACAACAACAACAACAACAACAACAACAACAACAACAACAACAACAACAACAACATGTTTAGCAGGTAAAGCTCTTAACTAACAGCGCTGAACCCAATGAGAAAAGTAGTTCTCTGGCTTTTTATCTGGATACAGATGCTTGTTCCCATTTGCAGACTAAGTAGAGAAAGGTGAAAAATAATCAGACTGTTTACATTGAAAATAGGAAACTGTCGCGACAGAATCAGGAACCATTTAACAATACAGGTTGAATGCACGCATTTGTCATGGCTAAAAGACTTATTTTATTTCACCGATGACATTTTTGATGCATCACACAGTATTGTAGCCACATCTGAAGAAACCCCGTCTTCCGCCTTTGTAACTAGATAAGATGGGCCTCGTCGTGAGAAAATCATACTGTTGCACCTCAACAGCAAACACGCAAACCAGCCTGCGTATCCGGGGTAAAGAGTAAAATAATTTCAACCTCCCTTACCCATATTAGCATCAAATATCTCGCGATGTGCAAGGTTTACACTGATATAGGTGGTATAAAACAGTAATACCACGTTTGTCCACGTGTACGTAAGATAATCCACTCGCTAAAGCTCGTGGATTATCTTCACGTACAGGCGAACAACCAATGGCATAACTATTACTAGTTTAATAGCGACAATATTGAACAATTCACTATTTCAGTGCCAGAACCGCAATACTACTGCAAACAAAATAGTCTCTTGCTCCCATACGAGCAGTCTGATCAGCGACTACAAGGGCGTAGCCAGAACGGTGAAATAGTTACGCACATCAAAGGGAGACTACTGTATCAAGCAGTGATTCTTTTCAATTGGGTCCCTTTTCAAAATGGGAACTTGTATTAAAGGAAAGAATTTGCTCCCAGAGGGAGCGATTCTTTCCTTTAAGAGCAGTTCCTTATGGTCTGGAAAATCATTTTTACCACACAAGGTGACCTCCCTTGAATGTTATTATTTTTATTACGCACGTGCGTAACTGCGTAATGGGAGCTACGCAAATGGACTAGTAGTGTTTTTCTTTTATTCGTTGACAGCTTTATTTATTGCACGACCCTTGGGTCTGAACAATAATCACTATGCGAGTCCGTCTGTCCGTCAGTGCCCAGTTAGTGAAAATGCTCATAAGTCTTGAACCACATGGTATATTGTGATCAAATTTTGCATACAATTGATTGGCCCAATTTGTCTTCATAAATCTCTATGTCTACCTGAAAACTAGTCTAAATTGGCCTAGAAGGTGATATTGGATGAAAACCAGCTCGAACTAGTTTTCGGAAGTAATTATTTTGGGTGGGTATGAAACTAGCATGGGCTGCATGAAATTGTCATGATTTGCTACAGGTAAATTAAAGACTTTAATGAACTTTAACAACAGTTTTGCTTTGTTTCGTTTGTTCATTTTTATAAGAAAACGTGTTTCATGATTTAATTTTACCTTTCCGGATTCAGAGAATTTATATACATTTCAAAATACAGAATACTTCATTAAATTTTTTTAATAATAGTTGCTAAAACCTGTGAGAAAGTCCTTAGGTTGAATATGACTTCAACAACAAAGGTGAAAGTAGGAAATTTTCATTCATAGTTAAAAAGTCATAAATCCTCATGTCTACCTCATTGAAGTCAATAATTGTACAATAATTCACTCTCATGATACAAATATTTAATATTAAGCATATTTTCTAATAGAGGGGACTATATAATAGTATCTGGGATGTTGGAATTAACGAATGTCCATTCCTTCAGCATGCGGCAGTACTGTTTCTTTAATTGGCGAGATAATAATACCTAGAGTTTCATTTCAACAACCAGAAAACATGTCGCCTTGTACCCAGGCGTCCCCATTTGGTCCCCGTCTCCACCAGTCTGTTGGATGAGACTAAGCCATAGCCCTGTCTACCAAGACGTTTTAAACCAGAAACACTACTATTTGACCCTTCAGGTGCTTCCGTACATAAAACCACATAAAAATAACCAATCCTGTCTTGTACTGGTGACTACCACGGAACAGCAACAAAAAGTTTTTTCTATTATTGTACGGACACTTTGGTTTGCTTGTAGGTGGGTAAATAATTGCTTTAGGCATAAATTGCAAGACCAGCAATGGGTGAGTCTGTCTGTCTGTTTGCTACCAGTTAGTGAAAATGTGAATAACTCTTGAACCACATGGTATTTTTTGTTAAATATTGCATACCTATACATTTTAACATTTTCTAGACACTTGACCAGGCTTTCCTGAGCATTGGTCCGTCCAGTCTTGGTAAATTAGTGACAATACTCATAATTCTTGATCCACATGGTATACTTGTAATAAAATTTTGCTTACTTATACAATTTATGGTTTACTTTTGTATATCATATAAAGTTAAATAATAATAGACAACAAGAAAAATTTCACTCTTAATGCCTCGGTTACATTTGCCAAGGTCGTCGTACGATTTATTTGTCTACGATTTTCCCTACGATTTTTTCGGCATCGTAGGCGGCTATATGCTACGACGTATGCGGTTACATTGCTAACGATCACCTTACGATTTCTTTCGGCGGCAAACTAGGACAAACCTTACAGAGGCCTTGCGGATATCGTACGACAACCGCAAGGTTGTCGTACAATCATCGTGTTATCTTTACGACTTCCCTATATAAATCGCACGATGCCCGTACGATGACCTTGCGGAAGTCGCAAGGAGCCGGTACGCTGGCTGTGCAATTGTCCTGTAATTATGTGCATGGATTTAAACGGCCATACATGTTCATTTTTGGATTCCATTTGAACTGTGTTTCAAAGTCATGTGATCACAAATCGTGCTATGAAAAGGCTAGTGTTTTTAGTTGAACATGGTCCCAAGGTATGGAACAGCGTGATACGTTTGTGTATATTAATGTCAATTGTTAAGTTCTGCGGTTTTCATAAAGTTTAAATCACAGAATATTACAACAACCCTTCTTATAGTACACTTTTATAATTCAAAAAGTATCACTTTAATTGAAAATATAAAGCTGCTTTAATTGTATCGTCTCGTAGATTCAGCGTAGACTAAAACGCTTATTATGGTTTTATTCAGTTTAATCATCCAAAGGTACTCTACGGCCAGCAACACATAAAATCCTTGTCATAAGCAGAAAGCGAACAACAAAGGTACTGACCAGAATGCGCTTTCTTCCACCCGGCCTAGGCAGTACATTTGCCATTCGTTTTCAGTAAAATACATTTTGTAGAACATTCATACATTCAAATTTCAATGTTCGAACTAGTGACATGTTCTCACTACGAGACCCATATATTTTATTCCTTGAAATAATAATCAAATTCAAATCCCAGAGTTATAAATCACAAAAAAATATCTGGACTTTTTTTTTATAAATCTTATCTCATTTATTAAACCCCTTATCTAACCAGCATTTTATATACTGATAATGCATATGCATTTCACGTTAGGTGCATATTTTCAATAGCACTTCAGACAATTTTATCATGAAAGCATACTCTATGGGCCCTGATCAGACTGCTTCCATCAACAAACTGAACTGGGTCCATATTGAGTCACACAGAGTGGTGGTATTGGAGACATCGCCTGAAGACAAATATTGAAATGAAACAAACAGCTAATGATAACCAATATATAATATATGTACCCGTCTGGAAATTGTTGACACGTCGCAAGGCGACCGCACGATCATTGTACCATCGCCTTGGGGTTACCGCAGGATGACCGTCCGATGTCCGTACGATTTTATGGGCCCTGCAAGGACATCGTGCGGCGACCTTGCGGGCTCCTTACGACTATCGCAAGAGTCTACGATCATTTTTGGGCCAAAATGACAATCTAAAACCCTGCGTTGTCCTCACGATCACCGTGCGGTGCCCGTACGGGGATCGTACGATGTCACTGCGATATGTCTACGGGCTACGGGCTTACGATTTTTTCAAATTTGTCATTGTGCGGAGTTAAACAAAATCGTAGAGGCCACGATGCCCGTAAATCCGTACGATGATCGCAATGTCTCCCTGCGGAGGCCGCACGGAAACGGTGATTTGGACAACGTAGGGGCATCGTATACTCGTCGTAAGGCAAATGTAACCGAGGCATAACAATCTTATTTTTTTCATAAATCCCAAGAAAGCCTCTTCCTCTGAATCCCTTTTTGTATTTCGAAATGAACTATATGTGAACTTATTGTATTATATTTAAGAAATAGATTCGCGCTCGCAGTGATTTGTTGCTTAATATATCACTGGCTGGAGGTCAGTCGTTAAAGTGGATAAATCATGAGCGCGAAGCGCGAATGATTTATAAACTTACGACTGACCGACAGACAGTGATATATAAAGCAACAAATCACTGCCAGCACAAATCTATTTCGATAACTAACACACAAAAAGATTGAAAATATGAACGATTCCTTCAGATTCTATTCAGATTCCGCCATCTTGAACAGAGCATTAAAATTTCCCACATTTTTTTTTCGACTGAAACACGTATTTTTACGTACGTTTTTGACGCCCGTAGTTGTAAATACGACGTAACGCCGTCTAAGTATGATGTACATTATATATGACGTCATTAAAAATCAAACTGGCGGCTGAATGAAGTCACGCCAGTACGTGCAGTGATTTATCAACCAATAAATCACTGAGTTTAACCATTGGCTATATAGGCGAGATGTGTTAGAATTACACATATTGTTGTACAAAAATGAAATTAAAGTTAAAACTAAGAAACCCTCAAAAGTAATATTAACTTTTATATCGGTCAGCAGAATTGGCTGTCTTATAAGCAAATATCTATATCAAGGCACACAACGGTTTCTGGCAAAAATGCACAAACTACATTGGTTACTTACTAATAGATCCATTGCTTAAGTTGAATAAGCTACCTTGTGCAAAACGTTTGCATGACTCAGTGAAGTTGCAACATGTGATTATGCACAATGCTTCACTCTTGTGGTACAGATATTAAATATTAAGCATATTTTCTGATAGAGGGGACTGTATAAAATTATCAGGGATGTTGGAATTAACGAGTATCTATATCTTGAACAGGTTGTAGTACTGATTTCTTTTAATTGGCGAGATATAAATACCTAGAGTTTCATTTCAACAAACAGAAAACATGTCCCCTTGTACCCAGGGGTCCCTATCTCCACCAGTCTGTCGGATGAGACTAAGCCTTGGTCCCGTCTACTGAGACGTTTTAAACCAGAAACACTACTCATCGTGTTATCTTTACAACTTCCCTATATAAATCACACGATGCCCGTACGATGACCTTGCGGAAGTCGCAAGGAGCCAGTACGCTGGCTGTGCAATTGTCCTGTAATTATGTGCATGGATTTAAACGGCCATACATGTTCATTTTTGGATTCCATTTGAACTGTGTTTCAAAGTCATGTGATCACAAATCGTGCTATGAAAAGGCTAGTGTTTTTAGTTGAACATGGTCCCAAGGTATGGTACAGCGTGATACGTTTGTGTATATTAATGTCAATTGTTAAGTTCTGCGGTTTTCATAAAGTTTAAATCACAGAATATTACAACAACCCTTCTTATAGTACACTTTTATAATTCAAAAAGTATCACTTTAATTGAAAATATAAAGCTGCTTTAATTGTATCGTCTCGTAGATTCAGCGTAGACTAAAACGCTTATTATGGTTTTATTCAGTTTAATCATCCAAAGGTACTCTACGGCCAGCAACACATAAAATCCTTGTCATAAGCAGAAAGCGAACAACAAAGGTACTGACCAGAATGCGCTTTCTTCCACCCGGCCTAGGCAGTACATTTGCCATTCGTTTTCAGTGAAATACATTTTGTAGAACATTCATACATTCAAATTTCAATGTTCGAACTAGTGACATGTTCTCACTACGAGACCCATATATTTTATTCCTTGAAATAATAATCAAATTCAAATCCCAGAGTTATAAATCACAAAAAAATATCTGGACTTTTTTTTTATAAATCTTATCTCATTTATTAAACCCCTTATCTAACCAGCATTTTATATACTGATAATGCATATGCATTTCACGTTAGGTGCATATTTTCAATAGCACTTCAGACAATTTTATCATGAAAGCATACTCTATGGGCCCTGATCAGACTGCTTCCATCAACAAACTGAACTGGGTCCATATTGAGTCACACAGAGTGGTGGTATTGGAGACATCGCCTGAAGACAAATATTGAAATGAAACAAACAGCTAATGATAACCAATATATAATATATATACCCGTCTGGAAATTGTTGACACGTCGCAAGGCGACCGCACGATCATTGTACCATCGCCTTGGGGTTACCGCAGGATGACCGTCCGATGTCCGTACGATTTTATGGGCCCTGCAAGGACATCGTGCGGCGACCTTGCGGGCTCCTTACGACTATCGCAAGAGTCTACGATCATTTTTGGGCCAAAATGACAATCTAAAACCCTGCGTTGTCCTCACGATCACCGTGCGGTGCCCGTACGGGGATCGTACGATGTCACTGCGATATGTCTACGGGCTACGGGCTTACGATTTTTTCAAATTTGTCATTGTGCGGAGTTAAACAAAATCGTAGAGGCCACGATGCCCGTAAATCCGTACGATGATCGCAGTGTCTCCCTGCGAAGGCCGCACGGAAACGGTGATTTGGACAACGTAGGGGCATCGTATACTCGTCGTAAGGCAAATGTAACCGAGGCATAACAATCTTATTTTTTTCATAAATCCCAAGAAAGCCTCTTCCTCTGAATCCCTTTTTGTATTTCGAAATGAACTATATGTGAACTTATTGTATTATATTTAAGAAATAGATTTGCGCTCGCAGTGATTTGTTGCTTAATATATCACTGGCTGGAGGTCAGTCGTTAAAGTGGATAAATCATGAGCGCGAAGCGCAAATGATTTATAAACTTACGACTGACCGACAGACAGTGATATATAAAGCAACAAATCACTGCCAGCACGAATCTATTTCGATTCTAACACACAAAAAGATTGAAAATATGAACGATTCCTTCAGATTCTATTCAGATTCCGCCATCTTGAACAGAGCATTAAAATTTCCCACATTTTTTTTTCGACTGAAACACGTATTTTTACGTACGTTTTTGACGCCCGTAGTTGTAAATACGACGTAACGCCGTCTAAGTATGATGTACATTATATATGACGTCATTAAAAATCAAACTGGCGGCTGAATGACGTCACGCCAGTACGTGCAGTGATTTATCAACCAATAAATCACTGAGTTTAACCATTGGCTATATAGGCGAGATGTGTTAGAATTACACATATTGTTGTACAAAAATGAAATTAAAGTTTAAACTAAGAAACCCTCAAAAGTAATATTAACTTTTATATCGGTCAGCAGAATTGGCTGTCTTATAAGCAAATATCTATATCAAGGCACACAACGGTGTCTGGCAAAAATGCACAAACTACATTGGTAACTTACTAATAGATCCATTGCTTAAGTTGAATAAGCTACCTTGTGCAAATCGTTTGCATGACTCAGTGAAGTTGCAACATGTGATTATGCACAATGCTTCACTCTTGTGGTACAGATATTAAACATTAAGTATATTTTCTGATAGAGGGGACTGTATAAAATTATCAGGGATGTTGGAATTAACGAGTATCTATATCTTGAACAGGTTGTAGTACTGATTTCTTTTAATTGGCGAGATATAAATACCTAGAGTTTCATTTCAACAAACAGAAAACATGTCCCCTTGTACCCAGGGGTCCCTATCTCCACCAGTCTGTTGGATGAGACTAAGCCTTGGTCCCGTCTACTGAGACGTTTTAAACCAGAAACACTACTCATCGTGTTATCTTTACAACTTCCCTATATAAATCACACGATGCCCGTACAAAACCTTGCGGAAGTCGCAAGGAGCCGGTACGCTGGCTGTGCAATTGTCCTGTAATTATGTGCATGGATTTAAACGGCCATACATGTTCATTTTTGGATTCCATTTGAACTGTGTTTCAAAGTCATGTGATCACAAATCGTGCTATGAAAAGGCTAGTGTTTTTAGTTGAACATGGTCCCAAGGTATGGTACAGCGTGATACGTTTGTGTATATTTTAATGTCAATTGTTAAGTTCTGCGGTTTTCATAAAGTTTAAATCACAGAATATTACAACAACCCTTCTTATAGTACACTTTTATAATTCAAAAAGTATCACTTTAATTGAAAATATAAAGCTGCTTTAATTGTATCGTCTCGTAGATTCAGCGTAGACTAAAACGCTTATTATGGTTTTATTCAGTTTAATCATCCAAAGGTACTCTACGGCCAGCAACACATAAAATCCTTGTCATAAGCAGAAAGCGAACAACAAAGGTACTGACCAGAATGCGCTTTCTTCCACCCGGCCTAGGCAGTACATTTGCCATTCGTTTTCAGTAAAATACATTTTGTAGAACATTCATACATTCAAATTTCAATGTTCGAACTAGTGACATGTTCTCACTACGAGACCCATATATTTTATTCCTTGAAATAATAATCAAATTCAAATCCCAGAGTTATAAATCACAAAAAAATATCTGGACTTTTTTTTTATAAATCTTATCTCATTTATTAAACCCCTTATCTAACCAGCATTTTATATACTGAAAATGCATATGCATTTCACGTTAGGTGCATATTTTCAATAGCACTTCAGACAATTTTATCATGAAAGCATACTCTATGGGCCCTGATTAGACTGCTTCCATCAACAAACTGAACTGGGTCCATATTGAGTCACACAGAGTGGTGGTATTGGAGACATCGCCTGAAGACAAATATTGAAATGAAACAAACAGCTAATGATAACCAATATATAATATATATACCCGTCTGGAAAATTGTTGACACGTCGCAAGGCGACCGCACGATCATTGTACCATCGCCTTGAGGTTACCGCAGGATGACCGTCCGATGTCCGTACGATTTTATGGGCCCTGCAAGGACATCGTGCGGCGACCTTGCGGGCTCCTTACGACTATCGCAAGAGTCTACGATCATTTTTGGGCCAAAATGACAATCTAAAACCCTGCGTTGTCCTCACGATCACCGTGCGGTGCCCGTACGGGGATCGTACGATGTCACTGCGATATGTCTACGGGCTACGGGCTTACGATTTTTTCAAATTTGTCATTGTGCGGAGTTAAACAAAATCGTAGAGGCCACGATGCCCGTAAATCCGTACGATGATCGCAAGGTCTCCCTGCGGAGGCCGCACGGAAACGGTGATTTGGACATCGTAGGGGCATCGTATACTCGTCGTAAGGCAAATGTAACCGAGGCATAACAATCTTATTTTTTTCATAAATCCCAAGAAAGCCTCTTCCTCTGAATCCCTTTTTGTATTTTGAAATGAACTATATGTGAACTTATTGTATTATATTTACACATATTGTTGTACAAAAATGAAATTAAAGTTTAAACTAAGAAACCCTCAAAAGTAATATTAACTTTTATATCGTTCAGCAGAATTGGCTGTCTTATAAGCAAATATCTATATCAAGGCACACAACGGAGTCTGGCAAAAATGCACAAACTACATTGGTTACTTACTAATAGATCCATTGCTTAAGTTGAATAAGCTACCTTGTGCAAATCGTTTGCATGACTCAGTGAAGTTGCAACATGTGATAATGCACAATGCTTCACTCTTGTGGTACAGATATTAAATATTAAGCATATTTTCTGATAGAGGGGACTGTATAAAATTATCAGGGATGTTGGAATTAACGAGTATCTATATCTTGAACAGGTTGTAGTACTGATTTCTTTTAATTGGCGAGATATAAATACCTAGAGTTTCATTTCAACAAACAGAAAACATGTCCCCTTGTACCCAGGGGTCCCTATCTCCACCAGTCTGTCGGATGAGACTAAGCCTTGGTCCCGTCTACTGAGACGTTTTAAACCAGAAACACTACTATTTGACCCTTCAGGTGCTTCCGTACATAAAACCACATAAAAATAACCAATCCTGACTTGTACTGGTGACTACCACGGAACAGCAACATTTTTTTAAATTATTACTCAGATAATTTGGTTTGCTTGAAGGTGGTGGGTGAAATCATCACTTTAGGTATTAATTGCAAGACCTGCAATGGGTGAGTCTGTCTGCCCGTCCTCTACCAGCTAATGAAAATATGAATAACTCTTGAACCACATGATATGTTTTGATCAAATTTTGCGTAACAGCCTTTTCAGATGGACGAGGCTTCGCTGAGCATCAGTCTGGCTGATCGTGGTCAGTGAAAATGCTCATAACACTTGAACCACATGGTAAAGTTGGAGAAAAGTGCATACTTATTTATTTTAAGATTGTCCAGCCACTGCAAAACGGTGACGAGGCTGCTGGGAGAATTTAAAAGATTGAAATCTGACTAAAATCACAAAAAATCTGTTTATATTAAATAATATGCAAAACGAAATTATCAATAAAAACATTTTTTTAAAGACTTGGTGTCGAAATTTTACACGACCAACAGGTTTGCACTAAAATCACTGTGTGGGTCCGTCTGTCTGTCCAATTTGCTTTCCAAACATTTCTTTTGGCTCCGAATACTGATTAATCTACGTTCACCATGGGCCGTGCACATTACATATTGACCGTATTTATTACCAGGTCATCACATAGTGGCCAATTTTGTAGATGACAGACATATGTACAGTGATGCCCTGAACTATTCCATGTTGGAATAGTCTTTCTCCTTCTGTGGTCAATTCCCAGACCACAGAGGAAAGGGTACGCCCCGTTTTTATAATAAACACAGCTAAAAATTGTTTGTTTTAACCAAAATTTCAAAAATAGCACTCCCTGCCGTAAGAGGCAGTAAAAACCCAGCTAGTATGGATTAGCCCAGTTCATCAATAGGAGGATTCTATTTTGGAAATTAAGAACTTAAAGAGAGTTGAAACACGGAAACATATTATTTTCTAGGAGCCCTTAAGAAACAATTCAGGCGTCAAAGCAGGGCTGAACAAGTGTACTATATATTTTCTGGGAAAGTGCTCTTATGACGTTCTGTTATATCATTATATTAACATTTTTGAAGCAAGCCTTTAATGAATCTTTAGAATTTTGCAACCGGGCATAGCCTCATGAACTACACACATTTGATTGACAGCTGCCAAGCTCACTTGCCCGTGCAATACGCTTCGAACATCGAATTCATTCGCCAGAAGTGACAGACAGCGAGCCACACCTGAGTTGCACGTGCTTGTTTTCTTGTTTGCTCCAATGGATGATATCCGTGTTCACACTGGCTGTTCCGCTTTTGCGTTTTGCACTCCAACAAAACCCTTTATACGATTAAATATTAAATACAAAATTCTTTTATCTCCTAAATTATAAATAATTTCATCTATATATTAGTTATTTATAATAAAATGTAAATATAAGCAATAAATTCAATTTTTGAGGGTTCATGGAATCATGAATACTTCGGGTCCATTGCAAAGTAAGTTCTTCACGTTAACTTTGCAAGAGACCCGAAGTATTCATGATTCCACGAACCTTCCAAAAATCGAATTCATTTCTTAAATCTGCCCACGAATTGTATTCATTCTGATCAACATCTAAAAACTTCCTTATCTGGAGAAGTAGTCCATAGATTGCCTCCTCCATTTTCACGGCTATCCAACTTAAATCGCCTGCCCTATGATTTGGCACCTGAGAAGACGGCTGCACCACACAAATAGAGGAGGGACATTAGCAATTTTAATGCTAGCAGCGATTTTGCTGCTAGCTGGAATTTTAGTGCTAGCAACAAAATTGCTGCTGGCAGGAATTCTAGTGCTAGCAGCAAATTTAAAGGATGGACATAGGCAATTTTACTACTAGCAGCAAAATTGCTGCTAGCTGGAATTTTATTGCCAGCAACAAAATTGCTGCTGGCAAGAATTTAAGTGTTAGCAGCAAATTTACTGTTGCCAGCAAAATTGCTGCTTACTTGACCGTTCATCGCTGCAGCAAAATTGTGGCTTACTTGACCTTTTTTCTCGAAGCAAAATTGCTGCTAACTTGACCATTTTTGCTGCAGGAAAATTGCTACTAACTTCACCGTTTTTACTGTTGCTGTTAACTTGACCATTTGTTGCTGCAGCGAAATAGCTGCTAACTTGACCTTTTTTTGCTGCAGGCGAATATCGCTGCTAACTTGACCGATCTCATTAGTACACCCTTAGAGCGCCAAACACGACTGCATCAGACGACACATTTTGCGACATTTCTCCCAATTTTCAACAAAAATAAGGTATGATATTTCATGAGAATCGTCTGCCAGCAGACGATTCTCATGGAATATCATGCCTTATTTATTATTTTTGAAAAAGTGGCAAAATTTGAAATTGTCGTCTGCTGCAAATTATAGGTGGCACTTTTTTGGTTAAATGTATTTAAAAAACCCTAAATTTACACACTTTAAAACAGAAGTCCAATCCTTGTTGATTCTGGAGCAGACGAACGAAGATAATTAACGTCACGGGAGAGAAGTGTTTCATTTGGTCATTTGGCTTCAGCGTGGTCGTAGGCACGTACTTGGACAAGGACTGGCAGCTGGCTAACAGCACAAATGGGTTAAATGAGGCTAATTTTAGATACTCCCGGAGTGACTCTCGTGAATCCTCGTGGAATCACGTCAGAAATTTGAAACCAGCTTCCGGCTAATGGCGTTCACAGTGTTTCCTTCAGGAAATGTGTGCTTACTAACTTCATTTAGATTAATAGATGTAGATCAAACTCTACGGTCAGAATGGTCACTTCTCATGTTCTTCGAAATTGAGAAAAAAATCTGAACAAAATAATGGGTCAATCGGAACTGTTTCGGCCAATTCCGTGGAATTCCGTGGAATCAGATCTCAGGATCTACTTTAATAACGTGGCGCTGACGTTACATAACGTGACACTGACGTCACATAAACCATGCCAACACAATAACAAGTGTGATTGCAGCAAAACAAACGGTTATAAATGAAGTTTATGTTTTTTTCAATAGAATAGCGATATTTTATTGAAAAATGCATAAACTTCATTTATTCTGCTGATTAAACTTTTAAGGTAATCAGAAAATGGATTAAACAGGGCTGGACCCACATGCTACAGAACTAATTGTCCTTGCCAGTTCCCGCTAACAAAATGGAGCTTTTTCGTACACAGTAGGTCCTACTACGCGTAATGCGCCTTACGTACACCCGAGGCTTGATTCGATTCTCGAATTGTGCCGGATTTTCCCGATTGCCTAATGGGTTTTGTATCTCTTGTGAAACGTCCACTGGCGCGATTTACGTGCACTATCAAGCATCATTATTTGTCAATGCTGGAATAAAGAAATGTGCTACAAAATTTCGTCTGCAGCAGTGGTGATGTTTTAAAACTAATTGCATCCTGGGTAATTTTTCATGCTTATTTTGTCGTATGCTGATTTTCATTTTAAAAATAACTTTTTCAAAATAGTAAAACTATTAGAGTGCCAAATAGTTTTTATTCAGATCGTTCTGTCGGTCCTGATCTGGGTCCAAACTGTTTTCAAAGGATATAAACAGACGACAAAAAGGTTAATTATAACCGGCAAATACCACTGTTTTCTTCATTCCGCAGGAATTGTCTCTTAAAGATTAAAAGAAAACATTTTCATTCCCCAACCCTAACGGTTGTTGGCATTTTAACATTTGAGAAATAGATTCGCGCTCGCAGTAAGTTGTTGATTAATATATCACTAGCTGGACGTTAGTCATTAAAGTGAATAAATCACGTGCTCGAAGCACAAGTAATTATACACTTGCGACTGACCGACAGTCAGTGATATATTAGGCATCAAATCACTAGCAACACGAATCTATTTCGATTCTAACTGACAAATGGATTGAAAATATGAGCGGTTCCTTCAGATTATATACAGATTCCGCCATCTTGAATAGTTTGTTTGTTTTGTTGCTTTACGTCCCAAGTCAACAGCTATGGTCATTGCGGGACGGTCAGTTCACCTAACCACACTTTTTTCCTGGGCAAGCTTGAACAAGCAGTTAACCAGTAATCGTGCACATACTTTCGCTTGTAACTGACAACAACCCTTCATGAATGATTCATTCAGCGGAAGGGAGGAGAATGACCGTAGAAATTATTTCATGATCAATCTCCACGAAAGTATGGGACCGGGCCGGGATCGAACTCGTGACCCCTGGATCTGCAGTCAGCTTCGCATCCGTAACCAGACACGCCATCTTGAATAGATCATAATAAATATTCTTTTGGACTGAAATGCGCATTTTTTCTGTATGTTTTTGAGGCCAATTAGTCGTAAAACGACATTACGCCGTCCAACAAGGCTGTACGTTAAGTGTTTGACTTCTAAAGAAGTAAATGTCATGGATATAATCTTGTCAAATACAGTAAAACCTGTGTAAACGGCCACTCAAAAAAGACAAAACAAAGATCTTAATGACAAATGGTAGCTAAATGAAGGTTGAAATTATTGCAGAATGTACTCCTGGGAGCATTCTGCAATTCTTTTGACCTGCATTTTACAATAATTGGTCTTGAAAACTAATTTTGTGTCTTTTAAAAGTGGCCGTTTTAAGGAGGTTTTACTATACTATACACTGAAGGACTTTAAAAACGCAAAAAACGAAAATTATTATTCTTTGCATCCAGAACATTTTAGCCTTCTTTAACAGTTAAAAACGGATAGTAACGACACTCTGCTTCTATCTATACCCAAATACCGGTGTTTTTTTTAAGGAAACTGGCTACCGCCAGCTATGCATTGCTGGTTTACCATGTTTCGCACGTGGCGTCCCCAAGAATCAATGAAGCAAACCATTTTATCATTTTACATGTAGCTTGTAAGTAAACATGTATAAAAAAAACACAGCAGCTTTAGTTTTATAGCATTATTGTTCATGCCACGTTTGTCTGAACATGAACGATCTGGCGCAGTTGGAATGTTAAAAGCTGGCGTGTGTGTTTCTGACGTCGCCAGATATCACAATTGCCGTTTGTCAATTTGTCAACTACACAGCGCTTCAGAGATCGCTACCAGGCTACTGGGACTGTAAAAGATCAACGCAGGTCTGGTCAGTCAAGAATGGCGACCGGCGTTAAGGGGCAACTTACGTCGATTGTGTATCGAAGATATTTACATCGACGATATCCGTCCCAGCCGGCTTCTGTCAGTGTCAGACGAATAGTAGAGTTCCAAGGGTAATTTGTTTCTGATTTTTTAATAAAAATACTTTATCGCAAAAACTTAAAATCGTTTCCAATTTCTAGACAATTTTCAAATTGCAACTTTAGAATCATAGGGTATTGCTATTTGATAGACTGTTGCTCTAAAATTATTCATTATTTTGACATATAATTTAAAAAATGTTTGGCTGACATATTGATGTTCATTTTCGCCAAATTTCAATAAAATCGAGACATTAAAAGTAAGTAAATATTATGAATTTCAATTTTAACATTCCAACTGCGCCAGATCGTTCATGTTCAAACAAACGTGGCATGAACAATAAAGCTATAAAACTAAAGCTGCTGTGTTTTTTATACATGTATACTTACATGTACAAGCTACATATAAAATGATAAAATGTTTTGCTTCATTGATTCGTGGGGACGTCACGTGCAAAACATAGTAAACCAGCAATGCATAGCTGGCGGTAGCCAGTGTCTTTAAAAAACACCGGTATTGGGTATAGATAGAAGCAGAGTGTCGTTACCATCCGTTTTTATCTGTTAAAGAAGGCTAAAATGTTCTGGGTGCAAAGAAAACATAATTTTCATTTTTTGCGTTTTAAAGTCCTTCAGTGTACCTCCTTGATTAGGTGATATTTTCTTTGATAAGATTATGAGATCGGTAGTTAGAGTGTAGAGTAATCATTATGTAGATACAGCACTGGATGCTAGTAGACATTTAGATTTTAATTTGCTAAGAATCTCACCTGAATATTTGATCGACCATAATATATTTTTTATAATTCATCTCATTAACAATACAATGTGGTTTTTAATGACGATAAATATAAAGCCACCTCTGAAGTAGCACAGGAACGAGACTTATCAAAAAAGATTTATATAGTCTTTAATGAAGTTAAGGTAACCAGTTAAACGTATGAAGCGTGTCATGTACCTCATCAGTGAACATGTCAAACGGTGCCGTGGGGTTGCGTGTGTGACTGTGATATGTCCTGATCATATTGACTTTTAGCAGCCATACGACACATCAATGTTCATCAATGTCAGACCTCGCCAAGCACATACCGGTAATATAGAGAGAGAGAGAGAGAGAGAGAGAGAGAGAGAGAGAGAGAGAGAGAGAGAGTTGCTTTTCTTCTTGTATTCTTCCTTAAATGTCTTCATTTGTCTGTGTTTTAATGTCAATTCTGTTGATACCATGACTAGATTTGTGATCTGTGGTATTTCCTGGAAATATACACTTTGTTTTGTAAATGTCAGTATTTAATCATCCGTCAGAGATTCCAGGTATCCAGTAGAATGGTGCAACTTGTGGCATTTCCGCGTCGTGACAAAACCTGTCTTCGGGGTTCCCGACAAAGCGAGTTTCAAACCAGTCTCCTCATCTGCAGAGCCTAGCTAGAATATTGAAATTTCACCCGTAGCAAGTTTACATATGAAACTCTCCAAAAAGCGAATAACAAAGGTGCTGATCAGACTGCGCGGATGCGCAGGCTGGTCTGCGCCTGTGTTGTTCGCACCCCCCGAAGACAGGTTTTCTCGCGTCGAGGCCCATTTGATGATTGATAAGCTTAACAACATTTGGCAGGATGGCAAGGGTGAATCCAGGAAATTTCGTCGAGTGGGGGGGAGGGGGGGGAGGGTCCAAGCCCGTAAAAATCTCTGCAAGAGTCCTCTTAAGTCCATAACAAGGGAGTTTATGTTCCCCTCAATATGAAATGACTTTGAACCGCCTGGCATAGCGTTATTATATTTTGAATATAGGTTTTTAAAATAAGAATACAGAGAAATACAACAAAACATTGCAGGTTAATTTTCAAACCAAAAGGTAACTGAGTAATACATGAAAATACCACAATCACGCACTGCAGACGTACACATGGCACTCTGTGGAAGAGACACATAACACTAACAGGAACAAGACAACAGGAATACATTTAAAGTACTCTCTCATAAAACAGCAAAGAAGTTCTACTATACGTGTTAAGTCACCTGGTTATGGCATAGCTACATAATTCAAGTTACTTTACAGTGTGTCTTTGCATAAGATGATATTTGTATTTATTAGGCCAGATTTTTTTATTAGTTGATTTACGAACCCTCCTACTGTAATTATCCGGAAAGTAGGAAAAAAATAGAATTTAATTTCTATTTTTTTTTTATTTTATCCGCCGACTCTAAATATTAATTGTTTGGTTGAAAAAAATAATATTTTTTTGAGGTTCTGTCTGTGTATTTTTGAGAGTGACACTGTTAAAAGTGATTTTCCTGTCCAGATTTTTAAGAAAATGATAAAATATTTAAAGATTACCTACTAGTTTTACTGTTTTTCTAGAGATATTTAAAAAAAAAGCTCTGAAGAAGAAGAAGAAAAAAAAAGCTCTGAAAATGACCAGTCAACTGGTCATTTTCAGAGATTTTTTTTTTCGTCTCCCCGACCCTAGATCTGAATTTTTTTTTCCCGTAAATCAACTAATAAAAAATCTGGCCTTATACTGAACTTTGAAAAAAAAGATTAACAATTACGTCAGCTACTGGAATGTCGGTACGTATTACATACACTCACACAAACTTCTAAGCGGTCACCTAGCAATTCCAAAATTTTGACAAAATTTTTAATCATTTTTAACTAGTTTTAAGTTCATGTTTTGACACATTGTATTGAGAGATGTCATACAAAAAATCATTCCATGATGTTTCACGTGAAATTAATGAAGAACCAAGTGTCGTGTTAATAGGACAAATACATAGTGATTTTAAGGTGACCGCTTAGAACTTTGGGCAAGTGTATGCAAGCAACGAATGCCATAATGCGCAGTCTCGCCAGATCCTTCACTACTCGCACACACAACTCTCAGGCCAAAATATACCTTTCCTTCATGAGTATTCATGCTCAGGTCCACCCACAATGAATAATTATATGAATAAAACCTCACGTTTGTACATAGATCAAAGCAATGACTTGTCAGGTCCACTAGTGTAGGATCAGATATATCCTATTTCTATAAGCAAACAGTAGACCCTGATCAGGCAGCTCTTGTAAAAGCAAAGACAGCTCTATCTAGAGCTGCCCGATCTGGGTCTGCTCTCTTAATAAAAGTGTTAAAAGGCGTCTCTATGAGGTAAAGGGTTTCTTGTTGTGCAGTCTTGTAAGTAAAACAATCTATGGAACTGGTCTTCATTATAATACCCATAAATTACAAAGGATAGGCGAATCGAAAACGCTCTTAATGGCAATTTTGGGTATTGTCCACGCGCATCATTCCTGCGGCGGGAAACGGGGAAAGTAGCCTGGGTCTCGTCTTTCGACCATTTTCAAATTCGCACCAATGCAGGTTTCAGTTACCCTTACGCTAGGTGGATATTTCCGCGGCGAACGATCTGACTTCGTATCCTAGTTAGTCCGATAGCCCGTAATAGGTTTAATCAAGTGGTTGAGGCCAAAAGGTTTGAAGGTGTGTTCTTATGTAGAAAACTGTGCTGAATTCAAAAATCAAACTCTTAAAAAATCGGCTGGTACACAAAAGTGCTATGCACAATGGAATACCCCCGGGGTATGCAATATCTCAAAATAGCGCTAAAATGGGGGTACCCATGCAGGTTTATAATTTATACCATGTAATATCAGTAGTAAAATGCAAATTTGGGCAGCAAGCAATACATAAAGATCAATGTTCAATATAAAAATAAGAATAAGACATGCCAAGGACGCTTTCTAGCACTAAAATATAGCAAATTATAAAGCCCACGAAAACTAATGACTTTTGTCTCTGGTTATCGGATGATATTTAATTTGCTTAAGCTAGAGCAAATTTATAATTCAATCTTATGTAATACGATGATGTTATTATAGTTTCAAAAAATGATAGAGTATGGCAAAGAAATGCCATGATTACAGACTGCAGGCCAACCTATGGCACCGTGAGGAAGGGACACAAAGTAGGCATAATCCAAGCTGTTACAGTACAATATATATGTATATTTCAAGTTCCTTTTGCTTTCAACGGGAATAAATTATACTCAGATAAGAATAAGATATTGCTAGATTTTGGCCTAAACTATTAGTTTGTAAGCTGTGAACTATATATATAGCTAGCTATCACCACATCGCCAGCCACGACTGAACAGACTTTGCTGGTCAATAGTCCACATGACTTATATTCTATGTCCTAGGAATAGCGTTATAACCCATATCCCACTCTTTTGCTGATTATTTAAAGAATGAATGAATATGAAACAAATATCAAACTCTTAAAAAATCGGCTGGTACACAAAAGTGCTATGCGCAACGGAATACCCCCGGGGAAGGCAATATCTCAAACTACCGCCGAAATGGGGGTATCCTTGTAGGTTTATAATTTAAACCATGTAATATAAGTAGTAAAAGGCAAATTTTGGCAGCAAACAATATATAATGATCAATATTCAATATAATACAGAATAAGACATGCCAACGAAGCTTTCTAACACTAAAATATAGCAAATTATAAAGCCCACGAAAACTAATGACTTTTGTCTCTGGTTATCGGATGATTTTCAATCTTATGTAATACAATGGTGTTGTCATCAACAATTATTATAGTTTCAAAAAAGGATAGAGTAAGACCAAGAAATGCGACAATCACAGACTGCAGGCAAACCTGGCATGGCACCGTGAGGAAGGGAAACAAAGTAGGCATAGTCCAAGCTTACAGTACAATATAGGTATATATCAAGTTCCTTTTCCTTTCAATGGTGTTGTCATCAACAATTATAGTTTCAAAAAGGATAGAGTATGACCAAGAAATGGTTATAATTACTGACTGCAGGCCAACACCGGAATGGCACCACGAAGAAGGGACATAAAGTAGACATAGTCCAAGCTCCTACAGTACAATATAGGTATATTTCAACTTCCTTTTCCTATCAATGTGAATAAATTATGCTCAGATAAGACTAAGATTTGCCTGGACATTGGCCCAACCCTAATAGTTTCTAAGCTGTGAACTCCATGTATAGCTATCACCACATGCCAGCCACGACTGAACAGACTGTGCTGGTCAGTATTCCAAATGACATATGTATTTTATGTTCTAGGAATTGCATGATAACCCACCCCACGGTAAACCTCTATCTCACTCTTTTGCTGAATCCTAATTTAAAAAAATGATGAGCATGAAAAAAGTGAGTATGACCAGGAAATACCACAATCACACACTGCAGACCAACCCACAACACCGTGAGGAAGAGCTACAGAACACCAAAAGTCACAAGCCATCTATGGAGAGGTATGAGCATTACACATATCTTACTTGGTCAGGGAACACGATGAAACAGCAGCCTTCTGGATTATGAACATTGACCTTATAGAGAGCTGTCTCCTTTTCAACAGATCCTGCACCACAAATGATTTAAAACGTTTCACTTTCTGTCTATGTAAATTGTTAGCAATTATATTTTTTTGCTACAAGTTGTCCTAGTTTTGCACAATGGATGACGACATATCACCTAGAGCTTCTTTACAGCAGTGAGGCGCGCCAAGCTGCGTGTGCAATGTTGGAGACAGGGGCTATGTCCATCCGACGAACGAACAATCCATTCTTTAGGACCCCTGTGGATTGGAATTTAGAGCAGATAATGTCATTGCTGATGTTCCATCCAGACTAAAGGGGATGGCATTTTTCAGTAAATCAGTGAGTGCAAGAAGGAAGTGGACTATATTTAGGTCTGTACTAAGTGAGCTTGTAAGCCATTTAATTGAAAGTCAGGACTGAAAGAGAATCCAGATGACACCAAACCCAATTAAGCGTGACAATGTAAACCTGAACAAGCTACTCACTGGTATCAGTAATTCTATGCAGCCTTTTCTTACAGACTTTCGAGATGAAAAACTCTACTGCATTTCACAGGTAAGATGGTATCTGAGAATATTGCAGGGGGCATTTAGCAACTCAGACACAACGACAACAATGGTATAAAGAGTTTAATACAGGATGCTCACTTATGGTTGAAAAACCTATTCGCAGAAGAAAAGTAAAATCATTTCCATGCAATGCTTTGTCAGGAAACTTCAGACACAAGACAAGAAGATAAAGAGCAACATACTTGTTTGGCCGCTTACTTCACCTGCCAATAGTTAGAGTTAGACCTGAAAAAAGGGAGGGTGCTTGCTTATCCCCTTACATCCGTTCCTTTGACTAATGCCCATAGTGATGGACATACAATATTTACTGACATATCAACTCTTTTCAGTAAGCTCGAGGTGAGGATAATCACAGATGCTCTCAGAAATGTAGATGTTTGTATTGTCGATGGAATGTTCCTGGTACAGTCTCATGTAGATTTGCCTTCAACTTTTGGTGGTGAAGCAAATGTGACTCTGCCTTGTCTAATCATGCAGATTTTGCATCTGACACTTATAAATATCCATCAATTAATGATATTACCAGAGAAGATCATGGTTTGGTAAATGTATCTGGACCTGAACAGGTCATACCAAAATAGTTTCCTCAACCTTTAAAGCCAGAATCATTTAACACATCTCAGTTGAGATAACTAGCAGAAGTGTGGTGCCTAAATGAGCATGCTAACGCCATGTGAGCTGTATTTTGGATTGATGAAGTCTGCTACAGATACAATGTATTATTTGATGGACAAATGACACGGCAAGATGTCTTGGCCCTGAATTGAGATAATGTAGAAGATGCTAACTGTATTGTATTGCACGTTAAGGATGCTAGAAAACTATTTTTTCAACCTAATATTGTTGCCAAATGCATCTATCCTGACGTTCCCACTATATTGTTTTTTTTCATACAAAAAACAAGGAAGGGGTTGGTCGTTTAATGCGGTTGTTCTGTTGTTGTTGATTCGTTATTGATTGTTGCTCCCATTGTAGTGTTCTGTGTTTGTTTTACGTTTTGTTGTACATTGCTATGTGTCCTTTCTAGTTTTGCAATCATCTTGATGGGGAAGAGAGAGCTGGTTGTTTTACTTTGTTTGTCTTCCTGATGTCTTGTGATTTTTATGAAGCTCTTCCTCAAGGTGCCGTAAGCTGGTCTTCAGTGTGTGATTGTGGAATTTTTTGATCATTCTCACTTACTTTTTGCATACTCATCCATTCTTTAAAGATTCAGCAAAAGAGAGGGATAGGGGTTATCACGCAATTTCTAGGACATAGAATATAAGTCATGTGGAATATTGACCAGCACAGTCTGGTCAGTCGTGGCTGGCCATGTGGTGATAGCTAGCTATACATAGAGTTCACAAGTTAGAAACTAATAGGGCTGGGCCAATTTCAGGCAAATCTTAGTCTTATCTGAGCATAATTTATTTACATTGAAAGGAACTTGATATATACATATTTTGTACTGTAAAAGCTTGGGTTATGCCTAATTTGTGTCCCTTTCCCACGGTGCCATGGGTTGGCCTGCAGTCTGTGATTATAACCATTTCTTGGCCATACTCTATCAATTTTTGAAACTATAATAAGTGTTGATAACAACACCATTGTACTACATAAGATTGAATAATAAATCTGCTCTAGCTTAAACAAAATTAAAAATCATCTGATAATCAGAGACAAAAGTCATTAGTTTTCGTGGGCTTTATAATTTGCTATATTTTAGCGTTAAAAGCGTCATTGGCATGTCTTATTCTTTTATATATTGGTCGTTGATCATTATATATATTGTTTGCTGCCCCTATTTGCATTTTACTACTTATATTTCATGGTTTAAATTATAAACCTAGAAGGATACCCCCATTTTAGCGCTATTTTGAGATATTGCCTTCCCCGGGGTATTCCGTTGCACATAGCACTTTTGTGTACCAGCCGATTTTTTAAGAGTTAGATTTTTGAATTCAGCACACTTTTCTACATAAGAACACACCTTCAAACCTTTTGGCCTAAACCACTTGATTAAACCTATCGCGGGCTCTTGGACTAAATGGTTAGCGCGTCGGACTCTTAAACCAGCGGACCAGGTTCGTTGCCTGGGTGGGCACCTGTTAAACATTGTTTTTTTTTTTCTATTTTTTTTTCAGATTTATAATAATAAATTACTTCCTACCAGTAATATAAATTGATATAAATGATAAAAAGTACATTCTATAACGTTTTATATTGAATTATCCACGAAATATGTGGGGGTAGGGGTAAATTTTGCCCTCCTGAAAGAAAATTAGTCTGGCGACCCTCATTTTTCATTCTTTTTTTTCTAAAAGGTTATATAAAAGTCTATGAAATGAAACCAAAACTTTGAGGTTGTTAATGCCAGATTTTTTTAAAGTACACTCCATAACGTTTTATATCGAATTATCCTCAAAATATGTGGGGGTAGGGGTAAATTTTGCTCTCCTGAAAGAAAATTAGTCTGGTGACCCCCATTTTTTCTAAAAGGTTATATAAAAGTCTATGAAATAAAAACAAAACTTCGAGATTGTTGATGCCAGATTTTTTTAAAAGTACATCCTATAACGTTTTATATTGAATTATCCGTAAAATATGTGGGGGTAGGGGTAAATTTTGCTCTCCTGAAAGAAAACTTGTCAGGTGACCCCCAAGTTTTATTCTTTTTTCTAAAACGTTATATAAAAGTTTATGGAATAGAAACGAAACTTTGAGATTGTTAATGCCAAAATTTTTAATATACAATTTAACCTACAAATCGTATGACTATTTGGGGGGGGGGGGGGAATTACCAAAAAATATCAATCAGTATCTTGTCACGGTTTGGGAAGACAAATAAATTTTCACTTTTCCTAAAAAGCTTGATGTCGTGAGTAATAATTAACATTAACATAAAAAAGCTCATCTGGATGGCGATTACAACTATTTTAACTTAATATTAAGGACTTGGGTTTTTTCAGAAAATTAGTAAAATGCTGAAAACCTCCATGTCAGATTATGAGAAATCGAGCGAGGTGACATATCAGTTTCATTTCATAAATCGACAGTCCATACATAAAACAAACTGTATGCAAATAATTGAAAAGATCTTAATGCGGGAAGTGTTTCACGCAATTGCCCTTAACAATCGACAAATGCGGATCATCAATTGCTGGAAATAGTGTTTTCGATTGCCATTTGTCGCCAGTCGGGCGACAAATGGCAATCGAAAACTCTGTTTCTATCTATTTTAATCTTCTTTCGTCGATAGTATTTATGTTATCGATTGCCGCCTATCCGGTGTGGAAATGTAATAAAAAATGCTTCTCTGCGAATCTTGAAAGGACATCCTACCATTATGATGGATGGTAGGACTTGGCAACACTGTCAGCAAGTTGATTCATAAATTATTTTTTGCACCTTAAAGACCTATATTCCTGTCCAATAGAGATAATTAACGGATTTACTGATAATGGACAGCTTCAGTATCTCACTAGATTATATGGCTCCCAAGAGGGGACTTATACCCTGTATATAACACGAATTCTTTCATTGAGATAAACAGAATTTTTTTACCCTTATGGGACCATTTTATTCCCCCCTTTAATGACGTCATAAACACCTCATAATGATTAGCCTTGATCTGTCTGGAAAAGCCCTCAGCCATTGTTACCACTGTTATTTCTAAGAATTTAGGTCTTTACTTGTCTTGATTAATGATTATGATTATCTGACCACAAGATAAATAAACCAGCTCTTTGTGTTGGGTAATTTTGCATGCTCTTTTGTCGTCTGCTGTTTTTATTTTCTCAAATAGACTTTTTAGAGTTTTTTTTTCAGAAATACCATCGGAGTGTCAAACAACTTGGAAACAGATCAGACCCGACATTCAGTCGGGTCTGATCTGGGTCCAAACTGTTTGCCAATGTTATCAGCAGACGACACTAGTAGGCAAAGAATTGAGATTTTGGTTCTTATCCTGCTTTTTATATTTCCTGGTTCTATGGTACTTTTGAGGACCCAGCTGCAGCAACACAAAATGATTACTGAGAATGTACTTATTAAAGATAATGAATGTTTGGTGCTTTGGATAGGCCTTAGGTATGCGGCTCTGGCATTTCCTGCTTTTTATATTTCCTGGTTCTATGGTACTTTTAGGGCCAGACCTGTAATTGTTTTTCCATAGACCTCCATTGTAGCTTTTAAGTAGGCTGTGGTCCTCACAACTCTTCAATCACAATGAGGCTGCCATAGAGTTACAGATTGGACCTAGTTCAATCAATAAACAAGAATGAGATACCCCGGTAACCATCATGTTTTACCACTTTTTGGCCCCTGAAGGTGGGCACCCTACATGAGAGGAAAATTCTACTGAAAAAAATACCAGAAGGCAAAGTCATTTTTTCTAAGCCATCCCCGTAAAGTTAATCAACAAAAGCAACGAGATTTTGTTTTAGAAGGTACAGCAAAGATATACCCGTCTAATAAATACAATATATTTCCTAGCTTTATTATTGACACATCATGAAACATATTACAACTTAAAAATATTGTGCTGAGCTTCCATCCACCTTTTCAGCCAATCACTGCCCTTTTTACAATTACAGGTCTCTGACCTATAGCAGGACTCAACTACAGCCGGTGTTAGTAGTCTTCCAGTTTGGTAGCCTACGAAAATAGTACCTTTAGAAATTTAACACTTGCCGTTTCTGGGCCCTTAATGGCGTAAATGGGTGCTTTATTAGATTTTAAATGTGCATGTGATTCAACATTGGTCTATGTTTGTCAGGCTGACGCAGAAAAATGCATCTTTGTGTGGACTATTTTGTCACAGACTCCCCAGCACACTCCCCAGGTAACGTGTGACGCCGGTCGAATTTCAGCCTGAATTTTTGACTGTCCCTCAAGGAACGGTTAATGCTGAGAAAACGAGATTATCAAGGTATGTTGTCTTTTCTTTTTGGGGACGGATGTTAGTCCGTTCCCCAATTTTAACAATAGCGTTTTGACCACACGTCGTAATTTGCTCTTGCACTGTTGAACACATCAATATGTTACCATTAATCCCAATTTTTCAGCATATGTGTTGCAAAGTATCAGGTTAAATGGTTGATTTAGAGGCAGAGTGGTAAACAGTTGATTCTGGATCAGTTACTTTCTGAGAAGCCGGCTGATATGGATCTACATTGTATTCAAAACAGGGCATTACCAAGCCGCATGATAAGGGATTAATACGATCCTAACAACACCTATTAAGAAGCTTCCGCGTAAAAATAGTTCAAACTTGTTTCGTGTTTTTTATTGTCGTTGTTGTTTTTGTCTTTTTAAAAATAGGTCTAGATCTACAGTATTTGAGATTTATCTGCTCGATTTCAAAAAACCAATCATAAATATATGTAAATTATTATCGCGCAATAATAAATTTATATAATTAGCGACCACGTGAGCAGGGAACCAGTTGATACATATACAAGAATTGGCTTTTTAAAAAAGTTAGCGGTCGTTTAGCGATATGATTTTAAGTCGTCTTACGCACTACATACTTGTGTTTGAACCTCTCAGACTTGTCCAATTGCATTAATATTTGTTATAAGTTTTGATTATTAATATCCCAGCTGTGATTTTATATTTAATTTTTACAATTTAATACATTTTCCCATTTAATGCACCCTGGAAAATGCAAAAGCCAAAAGGTAAATAAAATCTAAACCTGTTGACTGTACAATGTTCAGACTTCACGGAGCCTTCGTTTCTAGCATAAATGTGAACCATATCACCATTTGAGTCAACACGACCTTTTGGTACTTAACGCATTGTCCAGTGACGAAGACTCGGGCGACTCCGCGCAAACATGTGCAGACTCGCCTTCGCAGTCGCATTGTTGAGTGTCTCAGGCAAATGTGCAGACTCGTCATGCATTCGCTGCTCGTATTAGCGACAACCCAATCACCATTTGATCAAACACGCGACATTTTAATACTGTTGCGAAGGCTCAGACGAAACTGTCAGCGCAAATATGCAGACTCGCCAAAGCCGTGGTCACTTCACAATGCGATAAGTGTCAAAATCTTGTGCTCTCTCAAATGGCGATTTCGGTGTCATTTTTGCAAGCAGAAAATGCTCTAAAGAACAGGCTCACCTAATGATTCATCACAGTTCCAAAATATCATGTGGTGGCTCAAATGGAAATCTGTGTTCCAGAAGCGAAGGTTCTGGTGAGTCTGCACATTTGCACAGGCTCGCTTGAGCCTTCGTAACAGTATCAGAATCCCATGTGCATGCTCGATCGGCGGTGTGTGTGTCATTTATGCGAGCAGCGAGTTAAGGCTCTGGTGAATATTCACAAGGCTGCACAGGTTCACCTGAGCCTTTTGTCACTCGACAATCTAATAAGTACCAAACTCTCTTGCTGGCCCGAAATGCGCTTTCGCTGTCATATATGACTTCAGCGAATGCTCTGGTGAGTCTGCACATTCGCACAGGCTCAACTGAGCCTTCGTCACTGTACCAAAATTTTTTGCGTTGGCTCAAATGACGACTTGTGTCCTATTTATACGAGCAGCGAAGGCTCTGGCGAGTCTGCACCAGTAAATACAACAACGGGGTGCAACCATCGTTGCGTTATTTCAATGCTCACTTCAAGGTTATGAAAATCCTCAATAAAACTTTCATCAAGAAAATGTCGTTTCATGGAGGTATAATGCTGCCTATGCTTTCATCAATATAGGCTGCTAACTGACTCAAGGGTCGTTGTCGACTTTTGAAAAGTGGTACGATCTTGAAATGTAGTATGCGTCTTTCGAGTGTCAAAGGCACGTGTGTGTGTGTGTGTGTGTGTGTGTGTGTGTGTGTGTGTAGGGGTGGGAGGGGGGAGCACGAGAGAAACGACCCCTCTCGTTGGGGGATAGGGCCTCCCTAAAGAAATATTTCTAATTCAAAATGTCCGTAAAAGCGATTCTAATGCATTTTGAGGTCATATTTTTCTAGTGAAGCCAAGTTTATTTTTTACAAGCATTAGCTTTTTTTTTTTAAATGCATATAGCAGCTTTTTGAACCCTCACCATCAATGCATTAACACATATTTCGGCCCATCGGCGGTGGCGGTGGACAGTTTCTATTTCTCAACCAAAACATAGTTGCGGGTACTCAAAGAATTGTCTCAATAAGACGGTTCTTTAAAGCATCCAAACATATGTTTAAATCTCTACCAAGGCATATGTTGTGGATAATCAAAATGGATATGTCTCATCTTTTGAGAACCCAAAGCAAATATTAAAACTGATGGACAAGAAAACATTCTCACTATTACGCTGGAATTGTTTGCTAATCTAGACCTATGATTCTATATCGAGAGAAGACTCAACAAATCAGGTTGCGCATCTACAACATTACTACGGGTTAACACGAAATCATGTTTGATTCGAAACAGCATAATTTTATATTATTTTTTTCTGTTTCTTCTCAGCTCACAGGGGTCGGCAATGATGATTTAAGACCACTTTGATGCACGCTCACTATTATACTTTAATTGTAATTGGTGCCACTTTCTTAATCTTATTTTTTGTAACGTCCGCTTTTCACACCCTGATGCCCCAAGAATGTGTGTGTGTGGGGGGGGGGGGAGGGGGGGCTGAGATTTTCATATATATACGTAGGCTGGGACCATTTTTGGGGGTTCAAAATCTTGAATTTCAATATTTTTGGGGGGTTTCAGAAATATCATTATTTTTGGGGGTATGAAGATTTTGTGGATATATCATAACAAAATTGGACTGGTTTTAGAGGTCATTTCTATACATTTCAGGGATTTCAGGGGTTTTCTTAAAGTCAATGTGCAGGATGGGGATATTATTTTGGGTAGCCCAAAATTACAAATATTTTTTGGGGGTCTGGCTGATATTCCCGATATATTTTTGGGGTAGACAGTAGATGCTGGGTCCAAGCCTACGTATGAAGAAAAACATGAGAGTACATAATAATGTCTAAGTTCAAAACTCCCAAATATACTATCAAATGTGCACAAAATATAGGCTGCACATGTTCAACGTGGGAACAACCATAATGCAAAGTTTGAATATAAAAGAATGAAAGCTGCTGGAGTTACAGATTACATAAACGAGACACCCAAACCATTTCGGATGGAAAAATGTCCAAGTTCAACGGAAAATATTTTTCAAATGTTCACAAAATAGGAGGTACACATGTTCAATGCATGAATGATCAATCATTATGCAAAGTTTGAATGATAAAGATATGAAAACTGTGGGAGTTACAGATTACACAAACTAGACACCATCTAAGCATTTTGAACGTAAAAAATACCTAAGTTCAAGACCCCAAAACACGAAACAAAATATTTGGGGAATGTGCGCCAAATCAGAGATGCACATGTTCAATCGTATCATCATGCAAAGTTTTCATATAAAGGAACGAAAACTGTTGGAGTTACAGATTACACAAACTATACACCCAAAGCCATTTCGGAGTGAAAAAAATTCTAAGTTCAACACCCGTCAAAAATTGAGAAAATATTTTTCAAATGAACACAAAATAAGAGATGCACATCTTCAATGTGTGAACAATCATTATGCAAAGTTTGAATATAAAGGAATGAAAAGTGTTTGAGTTACAGATTACACAGACCAGACACCATCTTAGCATTCTGGACAGAAAATATGTCTAAGATCAACGCCCCTCAAAAATAAGAAACTTGATATTCATGAATTATGCACAAAATAGGAGGTGCACATCTTCTTTATGTGAACAATCACTATGCAAAGTTTTAATAAAAATGAATGAAAACTTTTGGAGTTACAGATTACAAAAACTAGGCACTCTAAAAGTATTGCGGATGGATGGACAGACGGAAAGACGGACTCTCTTACAAATGGATTCTTGTTGGTTGCCAATAAAGCGTAAGTACCCAACAAATCCCAGAAAAGTTTAACGGAATAAACTTCATTTTGAGTTTATAATGCCTAGGTTACATTTGCTACGGTCGTCGTACGATTTATTTGCCTACGATTTTCTCTACGATTTTTTCGGCATCGTAGGCGGCTAAAAGCTACGACGTATGTGTTTACATTGCTTACGATCACCTTACGATTTCTTTCGACAACAAACTAGAACAAAAGTTTACAGAGACCTTGCGGATATCGTACGACAACCGCAAGGTTATCGTACAATCATCATGTTATCTTCACGACCTCCCTATATAAATCGCACGATGCCCGTACGATGACCTTGCGGAAGTCGCAAGGAGTCGGTACGCTGACTGTGCAATTGTCGTGTAATTATGTGCATGGATTCAAACGGCTATCCATGTTCATTTTTGCATTCCATTTGAACTATGTTTCAAAGTCATGTGATCACAAATCGTGATGTGAAGAGGCTAGTGTTTTAGTTGAACATGGTCCCAAGGTATGAAAGAGCGTGATACCTTTGTGTATATTTTAATGTCGATTTCTAAGTTCTGCAGTTTTCATAAAGTTTAAATCACAGAATATTGCAACCACTTTTTTATAGTACACTTTTATAATTCGAAAAGTAGCACTTTAATTAAAAATATAAAGATGCTTTTATTGTATCAGCGTAGACTAAAACGCTTATTATGGTTTTATTCAGTTAAATCATTCAAAGGCACTCAACGGCCAGCAACACATAAAATCTGCGTCATAAGCAAAAATGAAGTCGTTGCATGCGAATAGCAAAGGTACTGATCAGAATGCGCTTTCTTCCACTCGGTCTGGTCAGCACATTTGCCATTCGTTTTCAGTAAAATACATTTTGTAGAACATTCATTCATTCAAATTTCAATGTTCGAACTAGTCACATCTTCTCACTTCGAGATTTTATTCCTTTAAGTAATACTCAAATTCAAATCCCAGAGTTATAAATCACAAAAATATCTGGACTTTTTTTTAATCTTATCTAATTTATTAAATCCCTTATCCAACCACCATTTTATATACTGAAAATGCATATGCATTTCACGTTAGGTGCATATTTTGAATTGCTCTTCAGATAATTTTATCATGGAAACATACTCTATGGGCCCTGATTAGCAAGCACGGATCCAGAAAGTTATGTCAGAGGGGGTCCAACTCAACTTTTTTTACTTGATAAGGGCGAGAGGATCCAAATACCACTAAAAGCGGGGGTCATTATTGGCCCGCTAGCGAAACGTCATTTTAAATGGCGTTTCGCTGGCAGACCGATGCTGGCCCGTCATGTAATGCTGGCTTGGTACATGTTTAGCTTTGAGATTTTCTACGGGATCTGGACCAGTATTGATAAAAAAAAACTATATTTTTGTGATTTTCCAGGGGGGGGGGGGGTCCGGACCCCCTGTCCCCCCCTCTGGATCCGCTCATGATTAGACTGCTTCCATCAGCAAACTGAACTGTGTCCATATTGAGTCACACTGAGTGGTGGTATAAGAAACATCAAAGAAAGAGACAAATATTGAAATGAAACAAACAGCTAATGATAAGTCTCCGGGAAATTGTTGACACGTCGCAAGGCGAGCGCACGATCATCATGCCATCGCCTTAGGGTTACCGCAGGATGACCGTCCGATGTCCATACGATTTTATGGGCCCTGCAAAGGCATCGTACGGCGACCTTGCGGGCTCCTTACGACTATCGCAAGAGTGTACGATCATTTTTGGGCCAAGATGACAATCTAAAACCCTGCGTTGTCCTCACGATCATCGTGCGGTGCCCGTACGGGGATCGTACGATGTCACTGCGATGTGTCTACGGGCTACGGGCTTACGATTTTTTCAAATTTGTCATTGTGCGGAGTTAAACAAAATCGTAGAGGCCACGATGCCCTTAAATCTGTACAATGATCGCAAGGTCTCCCTGCGGAGGCCGTACGGAAACGGTGATTTGGACATCGTACGGGCATCGTATACTCGTCATAAGGCAAATGTAACCGAGGCATTAGCTCCCTTTATATGCAAATGAGGTTTATTCCGTAATTGATTTTGGAAATTTAAAGTACCAAGAAATTTCGGAAATTTAAAGTACCCAACGAGAGTCCATTCGTGAGTACGAACGGATGGAGTGGACCTACTACTAGACCTGCTTTCGCTGAGGCCACGCAGGTAATAATAATTATGAAACAAGTATTAGCCTAAAAAAGCTGGCGGTCGTTTAACCTGATTATAATATGTATTGATGCCTACTGCATGCTTCAATTTTTAACTTCTCGAGCCTGTCCATTTACAATGGTTCAAAGCTCTGAGATATAAACGTCAGAGCTGTAATTGTTTACCATTTAAAACGTGCTTCCATCGCGTATAGGTCTACTCTTTTTATGTGGCTGGATTTTAAGTACCCGGCTTATGCATGGCCATTTATAGTCTATCGTGAACAAGATATGTTATGATAATGGATCTAGCATGCGACACAATTATGGAACGTTATTTGACAACATTGGACAGCCCATTTTTACGATATTTTTTTTCTTCTAAAACTGAGGCCAGAAAGCAAGGTAACAGTGACACTGAATGATATTCGACACTCCCTGACCCCCAGGATGTGTCCACAAACCAAATTCGGGATTCCTATATCATATAATATAGGATTTATGCTCGTGACACGATTTTTCTAGATCTGAGGGCATATGTTAAGGTAGGGTACGCGACGCTCCGTGACCCCAAGATACATGAATTCACGAATTTTGGCATTCCTACTTCAAATAATACAAGAGATATGATCCCAACATTATGTCAACACTGAAACACTGTCTCAGAGCTGACAGCAGCAGAAACCACTTGGTGCCTAAATTAATTTTACTGGACAGATCTTCACTCTAGATGGATTCTGCTAAAGTCAAAAGCTGAGAAAGAATAGTATCTTAATTTGACCATATGTACATACAAATGGACGGTGATACTAAAGTATGAGAGTAAGTCCTGTTCCTTCAGCAATTAAGTACCTATAGTCTTATATTGTAGATACGTATGCATAACCATTAATAGTCTATAATAAAACTGTTTACCGTGTCCGTTATATGGCAGTACATCAATTCATATCTAATTCCGTGTGATGTAGATACAAATAAGAAATGACAATTTATATAGGAACCAAGTGGTTTCAAATTTTGATGCTG
This sequence comes from Loripinus fragilis, assembly GCA_964019695.1. NCBI lineage: Eukaryota > Metazoa > Mollusca > Bivalvia > Lucinida > Lucinidae > Loripinus > Loripinus fragilis. The sequence goes on along the minus strand of OZ026526.1, from coordinate 13,728,552 downwards.
CCAGTTCTAAGGAAGTGGTTTTGATGTTGATTAATTGTTTATTGTTTCTTCTATTTTTTTTTTCTTGGTCCTTGTTTGGCTTTTTTGTTGTAAGGTTTTAGTTAACCATTCTTGTTAGCTAAATCACAGGTTGTACAAAAGGTATCAAACTAAAAATCTCCCTATTTGAAGACTTGAACGCTTAAATACAGCCGTCCCCATCAGTACTCTCAGTGCTTTGATTTTGATATGTAAATGACAGATCTTGCCACTGACAGGCAGAAAAAAGTCTAGGCAATGTCCTGGAAAAATTTGCAGATGCTCGAATTCTGCCTTTTAACATGGTGTTGAAGGGACCGATTAATTGTGCGACGAACCCAGCCACACAAATTGCTAACTGAGAATGTACTAATGAATGATAATGAATGATTATGAAATAGTGTTTGGTGCTTTGGATTTGACTGTGGTTCTTGTATTTCCTGGTTTTTATACTTGCTTGTTTTGTGAATGAGACATTTGAGTACTCAGCTTTTCCCATCCCTGTAACTGTTGTTGATTCAGCATTTCCAATCCTTCCAGCCATGCAAACTGTTAAGAAGTTGAAGCATTTCCATTTACATGAATATGAGGAAATCATTTTGATACATTATTTTTTTCAGATACCTATCAAACAACCAGGCCCCGATGATATACAACTTTTTTTATGCTCAACTCAATTGAAAACGAAATTTATCATGCCTATCAATGTTAAAATGCCAACAATTGTTGGCATTTTAACAGTTATTAACATGATAAATACAACATCTAAGAAACTTAAAGCAAGAAACTTCTCATTTGTCGGTATTTTAGTTTTTATGAGCAGTTGAAATTCGTGCTCAGTTGAGTTGAACATGAAAAAAGTTTTATATCCTCGGGGCCAGGCCTGACTGAGCAGGTATTCAGTATAAGTACAATTTGGTGTGTGTGCTTACACAGAAGATACAAATCAGTCTGCGCATGTGCACAGTCTGATTATAGTGCTGTAAAACACCTAATATTTGCGGCATCAAAATTTGGCGATTTTAAAAGACTAACATATTGGCGTAATTTAATTATGGCGGTTTCACAATTTAATGTCAATTGAAGTTATTATCTATCCTTATAGGGGCCACTTTTAAAGGAAAAACTATGCTACGTATTCTTCCATAATTTTATACTTTCAAGCTCATTTGTTTCAATGGCTTTGCACTTACTTTAAATGCTTATTTGCTTCCGTGGCTTGTACTTATTCATGTGTTCTTCAAAGAGTATTAGCCTCCATGGTTTTCCATTTTTCATGTCTTATTCGCTTCTCTGCTTTTGTAATTTTGTGGCTTATATCTTGCTTATTTGCATCAATGTTTTTTCTTGGGGCTTATTTGCTTCTATAATTTGCTTCAATTAATTTGAATGTTGGGGCTAATTTCCTCTATGTTCTGTGTTTTGTGACTAGCTGGCTTCTCTGGTTTGATACTTTTGTGATTTCATGCGTTTATCGTTGTGTAGCTTTGAGGCTTATTTGGTATTTTGTTGCTTATTTGCACCAATGGTTTTATATATTTTGGCGTATTTGCTTCCTTTTTTTGCACATTAGAATGGAACTAATTTGCTTCAGTTGATTTAAATTTTGGGGTTAATTTGCTTCCATGATTTTTTATTCGGACCTATTTGTTACCTTATGAATAACTAACTTCTCTGATTTTGCACTTTTGTGATTTTATGCGGTCATGATTGTGTAGTTTTGAGCTTTATTTGCTTCCAGAGAAATGTATCAAGTTTATAAAGTTTTGTATTTAAGGGTCTATTAGCTTCCATGTGTTTTGGGGCTTATTTGCTTCCTTCTTTTTGTACTTTGGGATTAAATTTCTTCTATATTTTATTGTATTTTAAGGGTTCATTAGCTTCCATTGTCTTGTATTTTAGGGGAACGTTTGCTTCCACCATTTTGTATTTTGAACTCTGTTTCTTCCATGTTTATTTTTTATATTAATGGTTTATTTGCTTCAATGGTCTTTTATTTTAGAGCTTATTAGCTTCAATCGTTTTGTGTTTTAGCTTTAATTTCGTCCGTGTTTTGTTGTATTTTTTGGTTTAAGGGGATATATCTTTCAAAAGCTCTTACTTGCATGAAAAAAATCCTGTATAAACAAGAATTGCTTTTTTGTCAAGGAGACGGATACCTTTGGCCACATTGTTGTATGAAAACTTATACATCTCACATAGATCACTTTACGCCCCAACATCCAGCGTTTGAGCAATCGGCAGCATTCTTATCAGTATTTTTAGAGTTACTTCCTGGTTTGATACCGTTAACAATGCTGTGACTCGCTGGATGAACTTTAGAGAAAACATTTGCATGAACATGACCTACAATTATTCGACTACAATATTTAGAAGTATTTTGACTCAAAAATTATGTATTTCTGGTATTATTTACAATTTTTCAATTTGACCTTGAAAAATTCATAAGCAAAAATTTAAAATTTATATTTTTCTACTAGAAATTTGTACATTTTGGGCGAAAATACTTCTAAATATTGTAGTCGAATAATTGCAGGTCATGTTCATGCAAATTGTTTTCTCTAAAGTTCATCCAGTGTGCGACAGCATTGTTAATCTATGTGAGATGTATAAGTTGTTCATACAACAATGTGGCCAAAAGTATCCGTCTCCTTGACAAAAAAGCAATTCTTGTTTATACAGAAAAATTTTCATGCAAGTAAGAGGTTTTGCAAGATATATCCTATGCAAGTAAGAGCTTTTGATAGATATAAGGGGATATATCTTTCAAAACCTCTTACT